>KK113398.1:225340-243702 GCA_000611955.2 Stegodyphus mimosarum
TGCGTATATATACATGTGTATATATATATACATATATATATACATACGTATTTTATATAAATATGTATATACATATGTATTTTATATATATATAGATATAGATAGATATATGAAGGCATGTTACATACGACCGGATACACTTACAGTTACATACGCATTGGGTCAGTTACAGTTACGTAGGAACCAGACTAAAAATATATCTTAATGGCTGCCGAGTTGGACAAAATTTGCCGATTTTCCGCCAAATTGTTGAAAAAAATTAGTTGCCAAAAAACATCGCCAACTTGGTGCGAATATCAAAGTTAAATGGCCCTGCCCCCGTAATGTTATTTTTTGGCGAAGTTTCGTCTCTTTAGGCGAGATTATTAATTTATTTATTTTATTTCATTTTACATTATCCAACACATACTGCAGCTTTGCATAACATTTCATTAAAATGATTTACATGTATACAAAATTCGTAACAATACATTTATTTATATTTATCTATCAACATTTACTTTTGTATTCATACTGTACGCTGCGTTTATAATTTATTCCAAAAACTTTCCTTAAAATTTAATTTACTTTTATAATTTGTTTACCGAAGATTTATTACTTTCCTATTCACGACTGAGATCTTAATTAAGAAATCTGATGTGGACAACACATGACTTCCTTGTGCGGCCTATTAAATTGTACACATTTTTTGCTGCGCTTTGTTTAAGCTTATTTCCTCGAATTATACAAACTTAATTAACCGATCCCTCAAGGCAAGTTGAAAATAACATCAACAATTGCAAATTTTTTAAATTAAATATCCGAATCAATTTTTATCGAACGAGTTTCAAACTTCTTACAATTTTATTTTTTCATAACGAGTCAAAAAACTTTCCCAAGTGTAAGTGTAGAAACCGAGAGATCTCATTAAAAGTTAGATTTCGTTATTTGTCAAAAATTGTTTTTTTAATTTTACATTACCGAAACATGAATATTTTGTCAGTTAAACCACTTCTGTAATTGGAAGTATATGACTGCGACTAACGATTGTGAAATTAAAGCCAGGTAAGAACTTTTAAGGCGGGTATTGAGATGCGTATATACACACACACACACACACACATATATATATATATATATATACGTTTGGTACTGCCGATTTCAATAATAAAAAGGAGGTGCACACCTGGGTGTTATAGCAGTCCCACATACGAGATCTCAACGTTCTATAATCACTCAGCTTTGCGAAAAAAAAAAAAAAAAAAAAAAAAAAAAAAAAGAAATGGTCCAAACTGCAGAGCGCTCAAAATAGATATTTTCGTTGAGATACCCGAAATTTTTTGCGGCTACAATATTTTCTTTACTTCGTACAAGGAAGTAAAAATGAAAGAAAATTCAGGCAAATAATTCTGTAATTAAAGTAGAATCCTAGATTATACTATATAATGCAAAGCCACATTACTTCGGAAAAACGAAAACTCATATTCAACAAATTTAAGAATTATCCTATCTATCATTATCATCTATTTCAATCTTCTCGAATTTAATTACATTTATAAATTTACATTAACGTACATGAAATTATAAACCTTTTAACAAATTATTTATTTATGCTGATTTATTAGCATATAAACTGTTAGTCAATAGGTATGATTCTTTCTGTTCAATGGGCAAGAATTTTTCTGTTCGTTTCGTTTATAAAACGGAAGAGTAAAATCAAAGAACAGTTTTTAGGCAACATTATCTGGTTTAAAATTTCGAGAAGAACGCATTCTTACCTCTCAGGTACCAGAGCAGCAGGAGTGTGAGAAGAAGGACTACAAAAGCGAGGTTAAGCACCACAAAGAGGATCTTCCACCTGCTTCGGGGTCTGTTCGACCCCTTCCAGTCGTCAGACTCTCCTTCCGCCAGAGGACACTATAAGACAAACACAAGAGTTTCAATCTCATTCAAACATAGATTAGCCTCTACTTTACATGCCACTTGTGCTCACGATTTTGATTTTCATTGCTCTTCGGATTCGCCATACAAATCAGTAACCATAAAAGTTTCATGATGGTCTGGAATTTCCTCCTCCAAAGAAGATAACTTTATTTCTGGGTTTGAAAATTCAGGTAAACCGGAGTGCTCGAAATGTTTTAAGAAGACAAAGTTAGGTTTAAAAGCGAAACTGAGATGAATAAAAGGAAAAGTGATTAACCACCGATTTAACCGATGGCTAATAAAGGAAGAACTGTTCTGATTGCATTATATAGGCAGTGTCCATGCAGGTGTGATAATGACCCAGATAAAATTTATCAGCTTTTACTATAAAATTCTGCAGTCAAACAGAAGGAGTTTGAATATAAATCGATTTCTAAATTAGTTAAGTGCAAAAAGGTTTCAGAACCTGAAATATCTAGATAATTACAGTGAGTATTCTTCTGATCTGGTAGATGTCTCAGTCATACAGAATGTTTTAACAAAAAATGAAATGTAAATTTTTATTCGAGATTTATTTGCAGTCAAATTATTGTCTTAAATTAGCAAGTGGTTTTAGAAATCCAAATCGACAGCCCGTTGAAAAAAATGCCTACCATTGTAACAAGATAGACGATTCTGCAACAGGTACGTAATACATGGTATTAGAAACATCTTTTATTCATTATAACTACTGTAAAATTCATAAAACTTATTATTTGGATATACCGTAAATTAAACGTAGTTAAAATTAAATCAATTAGATAGATTATTATGATGAAATAAGCCAAAATTGGCAATGATCGCCAACGCCGCTTGATCACCAGTGGCCTGCGATTTGACGGTCATTACCGCGGGGTGATGCAGTAAATTTACATAGATTATTAAAATAAAAAATTAATGTCACGTCTCCCTGAAAGGCCGTTTTTTTTCTAATGTCCAAAAGATTGACGATTATAGGTATGACTGAGTAAATCATCAAGAACTAACCTGGTAAAATTTTATTATTCAGTTTCTTAAGAATTACGAAATAATTGAATTTGGAAACAAAATAAAATACCTTATTATTTTGTCAAATAGTTACCTGCTGTTTTAAATATGGAAGAAATAATTTGAGAAATGGCTACCTGCAAGACCGCATAGAAGAAAAATTAAATTCTCTAAGCTTCGCTTAAATGAATAAATTTCTAAATCACACAGGTATGCGTATCATATAGATACATAAAATTCCAATAATGCAGAATAACCGTCCAAACATTTTATAAACAGTGCATTAAGGATATTTTTAACCAATTTAACAGAAAACTCAAGTGATAGTTAAGGCTGTTTATCATTGATGACTTACAAGTTAATGGGCACATGTGCGTTAAGGCACTAAATATTTAATTCGTGCCCTTCAGGGTTGTAGGTCATAGTATCTATCAGTCCATACTCTTCAATGGTTAGTCCGTAGGTCACTTAGGGAGATCCCATTAAATATTGAAATAAAATTAAATGGAATGACCCCGCAAGGTGGTTGGTTAACTATGGGTTGTGGTGGAACAGCCATTGGTGTAGGGGCAATAGAATGTTTCGTGCGTTGGTAATATTTGCTACGGATCATGGATATTAAACCAACAGCAACATAACATAATATTCCAAGACACAGCTTTAAAAACAGACACAGCTTTTACAAATATTTACAAAGACACAGCTTTTACAAATATTTACAAAGACACAGCTTTTTACAATGACACAGCTTTTATTAATACACATAAAATAAGCATAAAATATACATATCTCTCGATTATGGAAGATAAAATAGGGGTAAAATTTTAGAAATAACCTGTGGTTCCCAGTCTGGAGATTTGGTAGCCAGCCTCTCTTTTGCTCCTCCTTCTTTATCCACATCTCCTTCTGTCTGGTCACTAGAGCTCATGCTTGATTTAGATCAAAGCTCTGGAGCTGTAAAGGGAATACAAATGTAGATTGTTCATAGTAAAACTAAGGTTATGCATTACAGAAAATGAAGAATGAAGGAGAAGAAAGAATGTGACTTTTGATCTGAATAGACTCACAAATTCTTAATTATGTAATAATGTTTGACATTGAGGTCAAATAGTTGCAATGTTTGAAAAATGAGTTGCGTGAGAAATGCTACGTCTTTTTGTATAATTTCGTAACAGAAGTAAAATTCAATTTTAAATTTAATATTAGGTATTACACAATAACCTTTATTTAATATAACCAGTTTTGTAAACTAAGGTAATAAATAACCATATGTTCTTTAATTTGATAGCATAAATTCACGGATCATCTCCTGAAGTAAATATTTTCCCAGACAAGAGGGTAGTGGCGGAAAAATCAAGAGCTCCGCTTCCGCTCGCAAAACTAGGTCGCTGCCGTTTGGCATGTTGAAGAATTCGAAGATCAAGATCGGATTGTGTCGGCCTTGAGGAACTCTTCAAACGACCATAGATCGTTTGTTCCGACCTCGCTCCTGAACGAGAGAGTTTCGATTTTCGATAGGGCGTCTCAAGGTGCTGGTGGGGGACATTAATCTTCTCTGATTCCAATTCTAGTGCTGCCACTTTCTGTCGACCGAAGTTTGGAAAACGAAGAAAATATGAGAATTCGAATCAATATTGGTTGATTTATGTAGTATGAAGACCACGAAAGGGCAATCGTAAATTAATCTCTTGTGTTCGCATCTAATTAATATCCACTTAACCATTTTCTTCGCAGCTTTCTCAACTGTCTTTAAGAATTTTACAAAACCTCTTTCAGTATTTTATTTGATTAAACTTTCTTTAAAATCTTTTATTCACCACGTTTACGATATTTTTCTCCTTTAGTTATTGCCTTCAATCTTCTACTCCTTTCCTCTTCTCCCTTAAGAGAGCCTTAGGCTATGATATGTGGAGACAACAGTGCGACACCTTTTCCCTAGAAGTTTTACATTGTACATCAAAACAACATTCGAACATTATAGTTTAGCTTAGATTAGATTGTGCAGATCTGCAGAATTTTCAGGAGCTTAGAGAATTATTCCAGAAGAAAATAGATTGCTCTTCATGATAAGCTCAGTGCTTCAAAGAGAGCTTGCTCATTCTTAAAGAGACCTAGAAGTCCTGAAAATCAGCTTCACATAATCAATGATCAATTATTCAACAACGTATTTGCAATATCATCAACTACTAGCAGAATCTCGATTATGAGGTATTACGAAATGATTCAACTTAGTCCATATGATACACAACTGATCTAGGCCTTCATCATATAAACTCCTCTGTTACACTATTATCTGTTCATATCTTTATGACTATATAGGAAATGAATCCAAATTATTCCCTGTACGTCTTCCGGACACCTACTTTCGCTTTACTCTTCAAATACCTTCTCTTCTGTTGTTTTGTGGAATTAAAAAACATAAAATTCTAACAAATGGGTTAACGTCAATTTTCCCCATATGTAAGTTAAATACGATTCACGTACTCTTTAGAAAGTCCTCCATTTAGATATTCATTTCCTTAGACAGATAGTCGTTGTACGTAATTAAACAAATGATCAAAAATATTTATTGAAAAAGAAGCGTCAAATTGAAATACTTATATAGAGCAAAAATAAAATTGAAACATATGAAGCGTTCTTTTTATGCTCGAAACAGATATCCGCTAATTACAATTATCTTAAAAACAATGAAAGGAAAGATACAAATCAACTTTTAGTAGCTGTACAAATACTCGAAATGCTGGCAACTATCGAAAATGACTATTATGAAAGAAATATGATGAACATAATAATACGTTAATCGTTTTCTTGAAGAAAGCATTGTTGGTTTTGTTAAAAATATCTGAAAACTTGCAACGTAATGCATCCATCGGGAATAAGCAATAATCGGCAACACCGTATTATCACTGAGAATGTTGCCTAAGTTGCAACACAATAAACGACTGAATTAAAACCGCTAGAAAGGGAAAACGTCTTTCCATTTGGGATGGAAAACACCCAGAGGGACGAATTGAAAGTCTCTCATTCATTTTATCTTACCACCAAACATTTCGACAGGATTTCGGCTTGCCAGTATTTTAAATACCGTCATGTCACATAAATGCTATACCTTAATCCAAGCCTTCTCTGAGACTCGAATCAGGGCCGAATAATACGGTAGCCAGCATCGCTAACCACCAAAGCCGCTTCTTGAAAACAAACTCTATTCAAAAAGCTTAGACCTATCTATCAATAAAAGCTTGAATATATAAGTTAAGCTCATTATGTTAAAGAAGAGTAAAACAGTTTAGAACTTTATAAAAATGTTATTATGTTAAAGAAGAGTAAAACGATTTATACTTTATAAAAATTACAAAAATTGAATGAGATGTAAATTAAAAATGTTTGAGAATATTGGTATCTTATACAGATTATATTATCTTATACAGATTATAGTAATACAGATTAGCTCAATTTCAGATCAACTGAGGAATTTAGTTTTCCCATTTTCGTTTTAAGGACTGAATACTTTATGATCGAAAAACAAGAAAAGAGGGAAAACTAATTTGTTTTAAAACTATGAAAATGCGTGTTGTGTTTTATCATCTTACATCCATATATATATATACATATAACTTCCTTTAATGGAAAGCAAATGAATGCTTAAAAACTGCGTAACAGAGTACATCCACCTTCAAATATATTCCACAGTTCATAAATATTTTATTTTATTGTAAGGAGAGCATTCATATGAATTAATAGTTTCATTTTGATAGAAAACATGTCTGCGAAATATAGAGTATGCAACTATTTTGACAATACACTATGTATCTGGATGACCTTAACCAAAGCTGATGCTAAACAAAAGCCATCATATGCTTCAGATTACAGCTGGGTTGTAATATTGCCTTGGAAACAAGACGGTTCAAAACACCTGCTGTTCTATCAGAAGTTGACACATTGCCAACTTCTGCTCTTAAATAATTTGAAAAACTTCAAGCAAGGATTTTCCAGGTTATTCATTTGTCACGTCTTTCGTTACCCATAGTGATAATTTAATGTCTGGGTAAATAATCCTTTTATTTTCAGAAAACTTACAAGATATAAAAAAATGAATAAGGAACTAAGGTGAATAATATAGATAGGGAATAAATACAGAAACCACTTAAAATCGTAAATATTTTGCAAACTGCATATTCCCGTAACTATCTTACAAAAGACATACACAATATTAATTTATCCTCAAATATTTTATTTATATATATATGTATATATGTGTGTGTGCGTGTGTGTGTGCAGAATAAGTTACATATGAAATAAATGAACATTTAAGTTATAAGCTATTTTTTCCTCTCCTTTCTGCATGCCTTGGTGGTTTAACTGGAAGCACGGTTGACGCGTATTCGGAGGATCCTGAGTTCGTATTCTGGGGAGTGACTGCGGATATCTCCAGTTTCCTGACTTCGTGGTGAACCATAATTAGTCATCACCACGATTTATTATTGGGTCCCCTCATCCCTACTCGCCATTTAAAAGGAAGAGTATAGAAGGTACTTTCTTCCTTCTTTCTGAATCTTTCCTGGTGTAACTGGAAGCACGCTCGACGCGTATTCGGGAGGCTCTGAGTTCGAACTCTGTTCGAAGGCATTGTACATTTTTTACGTTCATGCATCGATATAACTTAATTACTCTGCAAAGTTATTTTATATACGGAATTGTGATATTAACAATGACGAACATTTCTAATTGGAATAACTTCTCGCCATTAGGCGTAACCCAATGCTGCACCATTGCCATACATATTATACTATTGAATAATTTTCGAAGACGGGGTATTATTAGCAATAACTTAATACTTTTACAACAAAGACTGATTGAAAAGAATTAAAACTCTCTCTATTTCTCTTTCCCAATATTAGATAGCGTGTAAATTTCATTGTTACTGATGAAAAACTGTGTTTATGAAAATATTACTGAGGTGTGACTGAATTTTATGCTAAACCTGGGAAGAGAGGTAACTAAACGCTCAGAACGTTAAGCCATGTACATGATGGTAAATGTTTGTCGACGCTTTAATATTTCACTGGTGAGGGTATTTGAAAGAGGGTAACATGTAGGTTATCAACAAATGATGTCCTGACAGGCCGTCTATTGAATGTATGGAATTGTGCATAATCAAACATAGAATAAAACGTGACGATTATGCAAATATCCTGAAACCTTATTTGAATAAAGGCACAAGAAATACACCACAGTTTCAGAGGAAACATTGGAATTTGTTTCCGGACAATGTCTGATCTCATATAGCTGCTGCAGCACTGGCAGTAATATCTAAAATCGCTGGAACGATACCAGCAGACAAAATCTGAAATCGATGGAACAATACCAGCAGACAAAGCTTTAGCACATTTGGCGTCAGAGAATTTTTGTATCCTTCCTAAAAACCAAAAAATACTGAGATCGGGATAAAACGTTTTATTAAAAAAAGTACGTAAAATAATATTAAACAATATCCTACTTTCATCTCCTTCAGTCGGTCAAACTTCGGCGTTTCAACTCACTTTATAAGTAATGTGTATTTAATTATTAAATTAAAAAGTCTTTTAATTCTTTTAACTCACTAAAAGAGAAACTAAAAAGAGAATTTAAAAAAATCTGAAAGGATTCAGATTTTAGATTACGTCCAAAGGGATTTTACTTAATGATATGATAATTTGCCGAACGAAACAAACCTTAAACTAAACCAAATACAATTCCAATAATCAACCCAGTACAATCCCAATAACCAACATAATACAACTCCAATAACCAACATAATACAATTCCAATAACCAACATAATACAATTCCAATAACCAACATAATACAATTCCAATAACCAACATAATACAATTCCAAAAATTCCAGTAGCCAACCCAATACAATTCCATTAACTAACAAAGAAACATAAGCACTAAATTGAAAAGTGATTCAACGCCTTTGTGTTTCCGACCAAAACGAAAGTAATAGTCCTTCGGGACTAAATCCCTTTGGACTAATAATCATATTTTTTTTATAAAATTAATATACGGTGATTTTAATCAATGATGAAATAAATTGATTTTAAACCAATTTAAATTAATAATCCAAATTCAGTTTTGCAAGTCTTTTTCCGAAAAAATACCTGGTTAAAGAAAAGAATTCAATATCCATCTGCACCATCATTTGCATTGATATAATCGCTAGTTCACTCAATCGTGGTCAATCTTACATAAATTTATTAATTCAAATTTAAAGAAAATGCGTGTTTCACTTCTTACATTTTCTGTTTCAGTTAGTAGTAATATATGCGCAATGCAATGCATACGGTGGGATTAAATTATTGAATATTGAGCTTTGTAATAAACTGTAATTCCTAAATGTACTAAATGTACCTACATTCTATTCTTCAAGAAAGAAACCTTATAAACTGAAAATCTAATAATAAATTTCCTTCAATATCTGATTGGAAACTATTATTAATTTTCAAGGTAAATCGGCACAATATATAGCAATGTTTTCTGTTTTAGATATACTTTTTAAAACTGAATAACGAATTCTTACGTGGCAGTTAAATTGTTTAATTGCTTTCCTCCATTTTTATATGTTTGCAGTTAAGATTCCTCATCAAATCTACTTTCACGTATTTATTCTCTTTACTGATTTAAATTTATCTCCATATTTAAAGTTTTTCACTTTTTTCATTTACAGCGTTCATTTAGAAGAACATATTGTACCATATTTTTAAAAACACATTAAACTAAAAATCTCTTAATTGTTTTTCATGAATTGATTGTCTCATCATTGATGATTTCTCATGATTTTCATTTCTCATGATTGCCTCAATGGATGTTAGTGGGACAAATATTTCAATCACGTTCGCTAGAGTGATTAATATGTCATAAATGTCACAATACTTAATTTAATTAATTTGGTATTTTAATGCATTATAATTATAAATTCTAACTCTATAACGAGCGCCAAATCGGTATTTGTAAACTACAAATTTTTAAATGGATGGTTGAAACTTTCAAACTGCATACTGACGACGGCACATTTTGCAGAATTTTAAATAAAAATGCTGATTTCACAGAGATTTCGCAACATCCAGAGTATTAAATTATACCTATGGCATCCATATGGTGCACACACACAAAACAAATCAATAGATTTTAATCAGATATTTATTTTTGTGCATCGGCATGCTTTCATTTCGTGTTCATCTCATTGTCGTACACTTGTCCTCTACAGTCGTTCAATTAAAATCATGTTGACATAAAATATTCAAAACAGAAGCAATAAGACCTGCACAATGTGTCATCAGTAGCTAAAATCGCAACAAATGGTCTGTTATGTGCACGATGTTACAGATATCGCTGAATTTAATAGTTAAAGAAAGTTGTTCAGTATAACTTATATCTAGAATGCAATCCACTATACTTGGGTAATAGTTTGATTCTTAACTCGGCACGCAACTTCATTCTTTACATTTAGTAACACAATTCCATTAATTTGAATAATTTAGAGATTAATGGGTGTTTACATCATTATTCGTCCCATTTTAACATGCTTCTGTGTGACAAGTTAAATTCTGCAAGTAATAGAATATTTAAACATTTTCCATTATAGTTAAGCTTATACTGAATTTAATATTTCCCTAAAAGACATATTATTTTCAGGCAAATTTAAATTATGTTCCTTGTTTTTAAAAGCACTTTTTTCTCGCATAATTTTCTTTAGATTTAACAATTATCCTCGTCTGCCATTTGTTCGTTGACTTCTGAATTTTATTCCAGTTTTAATACCTTGCATAAAGAACGTTTTATAGAAGGTACTATTTTCGTGTATTTTGAAAATTTTATTTAAATGTTCCCACTTATTATATCCAATCATATCTCAGACTATTACTTAATAGTAAACAATCGGCGACAAAAATTAAATTGCTATTGCTTGATAACTAATAAATCACTAAAAACGCGAATATTTCATCATCTAAATGTTCTTTTTATCATAATGAGTTGCTGAAAAACTAATTTTTATCCCTAGGAAAG
The DNA here is from genome assembly GCA_000611955.2 of Stegodyphus mimosarum. Lineage (NCBI taxonomy): Eukaryota > Metazoa > Arthropoda > Arachnida > Araneae > Eresidae > Stegodyphus > Stegodyphus mimosarum. The sequence continues at coordinate 236,316 of KK113398.1, forward strand.
GTTTTTACTTTCACGCCTCTCGAAATTAATTTACATCTATTCATTGCGCTGGCAATACGCTTTGAATTCGTCATCCATAGAATGCGGTGGCTAGAATGTAGCTGACTAATTGCTTATTTTTTATTGAATTATGTTATCTGATTATCATTAGATGCTTATGTATGGATATTTGATTATTATATATTTACAATTTAATTTGTGGAAACTGGGAGTTGTGGAGTTTTACCTTCCCCCCCCACACATTTCTTCAACGCCTCGATTTCTTCTCCTTGCGCATGCGCGATAAGAATCTCATTTCTGCGCGACTCCAAAAATAAACTTTTCCTTTCTGTTTTTACAAGTTCGTGTATATAGCAGTTACAAAGATCCCCAAAGAGTATTTGGCTTTATTAAAATTATTTCAAAACGAAACTACTCATTTAACTTCGGCGTCATTTTATTAGCCACCAGGAAACAAAAGTGATTTAGATAAATATGTGAAGGACCTAGTATATTGATAGCATGAACTATGATCTTAGTATTACGTACTTTTGGCTATGTAACGATATCTAATACGTCTAAATTTCACCTGCATTAGAAATTTCACCAATTTTGACCTGAAAAAATCATCAAAAGTGTACTTCTCACTTAAACTGCATAGTTCTTTTTTGCGAGTAGTATCTTTAACGACATTCCAGACTTTGAAGAGGTTTAGTCACTGTTAAATACACTCAGAAATGCAGTTAAATTTGAAGCAACATGCGTATTAGTTATTCATACTGGTAGAGGAAGAAAATGCATTTCTACAGAGGAAGTTGCGGACAATCGTTTTTTGAGTCCAAAGGCGCGTGAGCTCGAAAGGACTATTAGTCTGGAAGTGGCATTTTGCGCTGAATCACTTAAATGCAATATATCACTTTTCAAATTGTAGCCACCAAATGTTATCGTTCTGCACTATATTTGAAGAAACTAACTAATGACGAATCTGCATGTATGTCTCTTTCTCGCATTGTTAAAAAACAACGGTACATAGAGTCAACAAATTTTGAATAACATAATCCTCCACCCGAACTTGGGCACCTGGAAGTTCGAATTTGAAAATTTTTTTTTTGGTCTATTTCACATTTTGTAAGACTTTGTAGAGACATTAAGTATTTTTTGAAGCAGGAGAAATGAAAAATGAGCACTGCCCTCTCAGGAATTCGAACTTCGGACCTCTCGAATACGCGCCGACTGTGCTGACCACTACACCACGAAGGTATGCTAAGAAGGCGAGAGAAATACCTTATATACTCTCCCTTTTAAAGGGCGACTGGGGATTAGGGGACCCAATCGCCAATCATCTTCCACCACCATTTGTTTCAGTTCGGACGCCACTGTAAAGACATTAGGTATTTTGGAAGCAGGAGATGGGAAAAATGAGCAGTGCCCTCGTCGGGATTCGAACCTCCGACCTCTCGAATACGCGCCGAGTGTGCTGACCACTATACCACGAAGGCATGATAAGAAGACGGGAGAAATAGCTTATAACGAAGTTTTGGTTAAAAAACTCAACGATTTCAAAGCGAGCAATGGCAACACTATACGGAAAAAACATTTTAAACTCCAGGGCGAAAGATTGTCTATCGGAATTTCTAAATGTATGCTGTTTTTAAATATTTTTATTCCAAAGCGACGTTACCCCAAATGTTCTCGAAACGTGTATGTGTCTGTAAATGTGAAAAACGCAGTTGGATCGTAATATAAAATCTGTAGCTTTCAGATGTTATTTGTTTATTTATTTTACTATTAGGAATGCATACAGAGTATACACAATAGAAGCAACAAAATCAAAAATATGAAGAAATTTTAATCTAATTGAAGGGCAATTTTAAAAAATGTATATTGTCTATTTCAATCAGCTTTCAAAACTGGATGAAACAGAAAAGCGTACTCTGATATCAGAATTATCATTGTTACATTTGATAGCGAATTTTAACTCCTCCCATTCTAAAAAGAGCACTTATTAATCGTTTAGTCAGGGTTCATAAAGTCTGCTAAATTAGATGAAGCAGAAGACGTGAAAAATGCGTAGTGTCCTCGCTGAGATTTGCACTTCGGACATCCCGATCGCTAGCCGTACGTGTTTCCACTTACACCGGCAAGCGGAGAAAATACTTTATATATAGTCAGCCCAAACTGCTTTTAGATAATGTTTGTAAGTTACGCTATTTGTACAAAATTAAGAATAAATAAAAATATTTTTATTTGGACTTACTTGAAAAATTTGGCGAAAGAAATGAATAGGGTAAAGGGAAAGGTTCACTTTAAATGCCAATTTCACTTTGTAAGGTTTTAGTTAAACTAACAAAGTTTTATTATAATTTTTCCTTTTCTATCTGTTCTCATTTCAACTTCTCGTTAGAAGAAGCGCGCGTTTCAGCTTTATGCTAATTTGAAGTGGAGCCAAGTTATATTTAAGCAAGAGGTAGAAACCGTTCAGTGTGAGAGAGCTTTTAGTCTCAAACCACGGTCACTCTATTCAACGTTCGCCTGACTAGCCAGTATTTAAATTCTAAGCCGTAGCGCTTTTACGTGATTGCTTATTGAAGTGATTCCAAGTGCGTCAGTGTTAGTTAAATCTTGCTACGCACCATTTAGCTTAGAGGCCAACCTCGCGTTATAGCTCTGCGAGCAGCGACTACTTAATTTCTATTCAGCTTTAGTTTAAATTTGATTGTTCATTTTATACCCAAGTGCGGTCTCTATTTTCTGTATCTCTCCCGAGTTGGGAAGGGGTTGTAAATAATTGTGATTTAATAAAAGAGGATTTTAAATCCCTTAAAATGCAGTTCTTCTACCACTTAATCACAATAGTCTACCACAGAACATAGCTGCATTCAGCTCCCTGTTCCAAATCAGGACTTTAAGCTGTCACGAAGATGTTTGCCAAGAATATGCACCGAACACTCAGTCCTGACAACTTTTCAAATTGTTGCCACTAAATATTATTGCCTTGTATTATATTTAAAGAACTTAAATAATGAAGAATTTGCATGAATGTATGCATGTTTCTCGCATTGTTAAAACACGACGGTACCTAGAGCCATCAAATTTTCCACCCGAACATGGGCACCTGGAAGCCCGAATTTGGAAATTTTTTTTATCTATTTCACATTTTGTAAAACTTTAATGAATTTTTTATTAAAAACCTCAAGGATTTCAAAGCGAGGAATGGCAACACTGTGCGGAAAATAGCATTTCTATCTCTAGTGTGAGAGGCTGTCTGTGGGAAATTCCAAAGATAGGTTGTTTTTAAATATTTTGTGATATTGCTGTTGAATTGAATTTTATAAGGTTTAAGTGGGAAGAACATGATATTTAATAGATAAAGGTAACATACAAAATGTTAAAAAAAGCCCTTTTGGGCGTAATATAAAATTTGAAAGCTTTCAGATTTTATTTTATTTATTTATTATTATTTTTGAGGGGGGGTGCGTATATGTGTATTCTCTATAAGTTTAATTGTTTGATGCGACGCCCATATGCATCAGTCATCTTGAGCAGTCGCCCTAGTTCGTCCACCTCAAAAACGTTACTAAATACAAAAATACCCTTTATATAGCCAGAAAAAATACTAGTTGATTATTCGATATTCTCCCAATGCTAAAATATCAATGACGCAGAAAAACGTTCTAAGGAAAGAATAAACAGCTCCACGGCAGCAGAAACAGAATGCTGAAAGGTAGCCTGTTTCATGTTTTTGAATTTATTAAGGAACGCTGCAAAAGTGTTATTCAGTGCAGTAGAGTCTACTTTTAAAAGAAAAAAAAAATACATGGCCCACATTAGGATCAACCGTTTGAGATCAATCAGGACAATGGAAGTTATTCGTTTTAAAGTATTCTTCCCCCTCTCACGAGATAATAATTAATAAATAATTAATAAAATATAATAAAAGAGTTGCAAACTGAAAATTTCAGATTACATGTTAACACCTTAAAATGGGTTGCCACTGATAGTTTTAAGTGACACTTTTCTTGATGAAAAAAGGAAAAAAATCGAAAAATATGAAATCAGTAACCTGATCTTTCTAGGATAATTCGGATTTAACATTTAGAACATTTCAAATAAATTATTAATAGTTACTACAGATCGTTAAAAATTAATTACCAAAAATTCAAGTTATATCACTTAAAATCGTATCTTTAAAATGACCTTTTCAAATTCACAATGGAAAAACGTTAAAAAAACTTGTTGTAATAATAGTTTACGTCAGTTAAGGCCGGATGGAGGCTTCTCATTTATTTAGTGAAGAAATGACTCTTAAGACTACTTGAGAATTTTTTTATTGCATCGCTTATGTGCAAAGCTTGTAACAAGTATTTTGAGCAAGTGAAATGACAACAATCTTATTTTACCAAGGTACAAAATTTGATCAGATAAAACAATAGTATATTATTTACCGGATGTTAATAAATCAGCTTTTTGTATACAATAAAAGAAACCTTTTCACACAAATGAAAATATTATGAGCGTAACTCTATCTTACGTAATACGTAATTTTATCTATATTAATATATGTAACTTTATTTTAACCCGCTGCCCTACTGTTATTAGTGGCATCTGGATACCAAACTGACAAGACTTGCCTCGAGTCTGGACAAAACATGTTATAGTACTTATTACTAAAATATGTGCGTGCACATGGGGTTACTTAAAATCTGTCTTTCGAAACAAATTGAGAAGCTGAGGATACGAAAAAAGCTTCTTCGGAATTCCTTTTTCGGATTCCATCTGTTGAGATACTTTGGATCATGATGTTAAGTAGAGGACTTTGAGGGAATTGCCTAGTTAAAATAACTTAATCTGCTCTCATGTTTATTTATTCTGAGTTTTAATAAAATAACCAATTTGCTTTTTTCATTTCCAATTTCTTGGAAACAGTTGATGGCAGATGGCACTCACATATTAAATTGTTTTAATAGAATTGCATAACAATTTACTGAAGATACTTTGAATGGTAGTCATAAAAGAATATTTGAGTTGAATCGCGACGACTTTCTGTTAAAATTTTCTTGTAGGATATCGTCTTTTTATTTCCCTAATTCAATATTTTTTTCAATATTCATCGCATTTCGTCATAAGGTTAAATAAAACGATGGAGATCCTCATAAAAATTCGAGCTATCCATTTTTAATCAGAGAACGGGAAGAAAAAGAGGGATTGTTCTCAGAGACGGAAAAAGCAATAAGAAATTTGCATCAACTTTTTTCATGTCTTTTCTTTCTCCTTCTTTTATATTCTTTTGGCAGAAATCTCTGCGACGACAAAATTACATTTTGAAGTTTTGTTCTTTGTTGACTACTACTACTTTCACTTCTAGTTTTAATTTATATCCTGTCATATTCTTTTTAAAGGGATTTTATTTCGGGTAAGATATTTTTTATCTTTCGCCATTTTTTCCCTTTTCTTATTTTTTCTCAGCATTTTCGAGTTGTTCTACGTTATTTTTTTCATTCAGCTATACAAAAGAAAATTAGTTTTCTGCTTTCACGCCTCCTTTCTCAGTTTACTTTTTTTAAAAAAAGTTCAGTTTAAATCTCGCTATTATTAAATTAATTGCTATTCTGGGACAGCATGAATTAAAGTTATTATTTTCTGCAACAAAAAAGCATTTACTCTTTTTATATTTTAATTTTCCGTTTAAAATCTCGGTTTCTTTTTTTTTCATAACTTTGCGCTATTGCAACTTTCTGATTAGGAGAAATTGTACTATTCCACAGCTTCTTTGTAGCATTTTTAGAACTATTATTAGACTAAATATCTTTGAAAAATCATACAGCATACTTGAATTATCTCTTACTAATCTACTGCAGCTCAGAAAATAACAAGGGATTGTATGTAAAAACCAATATAATATATGATGCGATTTGTTATACCAATTTTATCACTTTTTAAAATTTTTTATGTTTTGAACACCACGAAGGCATGTGACGAAGGCGGGAGAAATATGTTATATACTTTCCCTTTTAAAGGGCGACTGGGGTTTTGGCGACCCACTCTCCAAATCCCGGTGGTGGAGAATCATCATCCACCATCTTTTTAGTTCGGGCGCCAGTGTAGAGATATTAGGTTTTGTTTTTTTATGTTTTAAAAGTTCTGTACCTTTTTGTTTTTCTTTAACTCAATGTTCTAGTGTTCCACGAAGTACACTACAAGGATCTCACAAATATATTAAGCACTAAATAATATATATATATAAAGAAAATCTGAAAGGTTTCAGATTTTAAATTACTTCTAAAGAGGCGTTTTTTTTTAACATTTTGCGTGTTACTTTTATTTATTAAACATCATGTTCTTCTCACTTAAAACATAAAATTCAGTTCAAAGTAATATCTTAAAATAATTTTAAATTCAGCATATTTTTGGAATTTCCGATACACAGTCTCACACGCTGGAGATAAAAGTGTTTTTTTCTGTACAAGATTACCATTGCTCGCTTTGAAGTCCTTGAGTTTGTTAATCAAAAATTCGTTAAAGTTTTACAAAATATGAAATCGATAATGAAACAAATTCCAAATTTCAAATTTGGGCTTCCAGATGTTAATATTCGCAGTAGGATTACGTCATTCAAAATTTGATGGCTCTAGGTACCGTTGTTTTATCACAAAGCGAGAGAACATATATATATATATGCAGATTCTTCATTATTTAATTTCATCAAATATAACAGACATCGATAATATTTGGTGGCAACAATTTGAAAAGTGAAACGGACATTCTGAGTGATTCGACGCAAAGTCGCAAAACGAAAACAATACTCCCTCAAGGACAAAGTCTCTTTAGACTACTAAAACAATATAACATTTTAAAAAAGAGGAGAAAATGTTTTAAATCGTAACTTTAATAAAAATGAAAAACTTTAAAAAAAAATCTAAACTGAGAAAGAATTTTTCGGAAAATCCTAATTGAGAATGAAAGATTAGAGGGAACAATCGCAGCTTACCAATCAAACTGTTCAAAAAACGCTCATTGTTAATGTTAGAGAAGAATAAAGAGGTCATTAATGAACACTTGAGGTTTAAGATAAATCCAAAGATAGTTTTTAACAATGGCTAGACTCACGCGGGATGGTCAAACCCATCATTTCTTTCATCAGCGTGAACGTTGCCCAGGGTGCATGCAGAGGTAGATCAACATTACACCTTCGAGAAGAGAAGGAAGACACATATAAATAACCGGCCTTACACGAAAGTCGAACCCGCACCCTTAATTTTCGGTTAACAACTCACCCTCCACTATCCTATTATATTCCATCTGGGTGGACGCTTCGAAAAGAGTTACAGCGCAGTTATAAATCCGGAGAAGACGTTAGGCATGAAAATTCTGCTTCATTAGATAACACATGCCACCCTGATCAGTGTAG
>KK113398.1:244664-265285 GCA_000611955.2 Stegodyphus mimosarum
GCATCTTCCAGCAGGACAATGCGAGGTGCCATACAGCTGCCAGTGTACGTGCGTGGTTCGAAGAGCACCAGGATGAGTTTACCGTCCTCCCCTGGCCAGCAAACTCACCTGACTTAAACCCAATCGAGCATCTGTGGGACCATCTCGATCGAGTTGTTCGCGCCATGGATCCTCAACCGCGTAATTTAGCGCAGCTGGCCACGGCATTAGAGTCGGCATGGCTCAACATCCCAGAGAACACCTTCAGGGACCTATGTGACTCTCTTCCTGCACGTCTCGCAGCAGTCCGCTCTGCGAAAGGTGGTTATTCTGGCTTTTGACAGATGGTCACATTAATGTGACTGGACTGTGTAGTTTTCGTTTATAGATATATATGACTTAGTTTATGAATTAAGTATTAGTTTTAGTTTATGAATACGAGACCTTGAGTTTTATTCAAAGTTCTGTAGTTATCAACATTTTCTATACTTTTTGTTGTTTAATTAATAAAATACATTAAAAATCCTCTAAATCTAAATAAATGCATGTATATTTTTCAAGTTTTGGAAAGGAGGGGGGAATGAAATTCTAGCAATGGTAAAGAGGTTCCATGGGGCAAAAAAAAAATTGAGAACTCCTAGTATAGTGGTGAGTGATACTGGCTGTCATATCATTGGGTCTGGGTTGCATCTCTTAAAAGATGTAGAGGTCAGTGCATTTAAAATACACGGTAAGCCGAAAGTCCTCTCGAGTGGTTTGGCGGTAAAGAAGGGTGGAAGATCGTTGGATCCGTTCCCAGTAAAATTCTCCTTCAAAATTGGGAAACGAACTGGATAATATCGAACTGTATGAAATGCTCATGACTTATGCCAGGGGTGTCAAACTGCCCGCGAGCTGCATGCGACCCTCGAAGCAATTTTATTCGCTCCGCGAAGATATTTCATTTACGATGTGGGAAAAATTTCAAGAAATTAATTCGAAACCCGAGTTTATATTATTTCCATTTGCATTGAAAACGAGCATGAATACCGAGCCAAAAAATCTTATGGATGGAACTTATCAGTTACATTATTAAATTTATTAATTTACATTGTTACATTTATTAAGTTACATTATTACGTTTACATAGTTTGCATTATTTATTAAAATGAAGATTATTAATTTACAGTGCGACAGAAATCTTAATCAAAGATTTGAAGGTACAGATTGCATTACCTTTTATTCGTACAAACCAAAAAATAAATAAACTCAGTTACGGATTTTGCAGTACGAATAATCGCTTTGTTTGAAATACATTTATATGCAAACTGCTTTTTTTCTCACAGTTGCAAATTAAAGAACACGATTGACCGATGAGCATTCACAATCCATGATAAAGATAATGTCTACAAATTTCTCTCCAGGGCTCCAAACTCTATCGGAATCGAAATGCTATCAAGTATCAAGCTATAGTAAGAAATAAAGGAGTTCATAATTATTTACATGCAAATATATGTATTTTTATTTATGCTGTAAGGTTTACCCTAATTTTATTAACAGTTATTTTAAATTTAGGCATCTTTCCTGTCTTTGTAGTTTCAGCTTTCTATTTCCTACCAGAATGTAAATTCAGAAACGGGATTAATGCAAATAGTAGAGAGTAGTATTTAAGTCGATGTTTCACCGACTTAGAGAGAGAGAGCCTGAGGGCCTTTTGGCTACGTCTCTCTAAGCTATTCCTACGCTCGGCCATACTTTAGGCCCTTGTTTGGCTTCGCCGACTTAATTAAGATTTAGGGGCCAACTACATAGAATTTTGCTAGCTTCGGCTGTATCTTTCAGTTAGCTTTAGTTAAGCTTATTTAAATTTAATTTCATATTCATTTAAGTTCAAGCCCAAGTGGAGGCTTTGCTGTACACACCGAGGTAGGAGTTGATTGTATCATATTTATTGTGAGAAGTAAAGGGTAGTTAACCCTTCGTAAGTCTTACGTCCCTATTCACACACTTAAGCGATTATTCGCTTATTAATGTTTGTGGAGTTCAAGGGTTGAACACTGAATTAAATAGGTAAAACTCCACAATGCATCGAAGAAAAGTTTAATAAATAAGAAAAAGAGACTAGGTTGTTAATATTATTTATTCTTAAGTTCCCCCCCCCCACTAGGTAAATTTTCTGAAAAAGCTTCTGAACTTACTGAAAGTTTTCATAATTTGTTTATTTTTTAGTTTAAATTAAAGTAAGTTATTTAATGACGAATTATACATATCAGAATTATTTGAAAGAAATGTCAATCTAAGAATATAATATTTAGCTGTCAGCATATCTGAATTACGAAGTGTAATCAAAGAAATGTTTTATAGCTGCCAAACTTTAGATACCAGATAGAAGATGAATGTAAATTTGAATTCTTTCCTTTGCGACATTAGTATTACATTTGAATAATAAATATTTAGTTAGGAAAATTTTAAATTTATTTAATATCTTAAGTTAAAATTTATTTAAATTCATTAACGAAATAAAAATTCCTTTTTTTATTTTGTTAATGAAATTTCTCATTTTGTTAAAAAAAGGAGAAATGAAAAGGAAAAGAAAAGTTCTGGCTCGTCAGCAATTTTCACATCACCCATTCGGCCCGCATATAGTTTGAGTTTGACACAACTGACTTATGCGAATGACAGCCATAATCCTATGCTCCTGACCGCAATAAAATTCATGGACGTAATCCAACAACAGATATCACATCGGAAAACGTTCGTCAAAGTATAGCTATTGATTCTTTGATAGTATGCGATTCTGCTCCTTCTTGCTGGAAACACACTTTCTAGAAATTTGCAGCATTGTAATCCTTTATGACTGAATATGCTTTTGTGAGAAAATTTTAAAATGTCTTATTCAAAAGATAACATACTGAAGAAAAGAATGGCGCTGTTATGATAAATAACATTTTACAGGATGGGGTACTTAATATGACTCAATTTCAAAGTAGGATAATACATTTATTTTGCGCATTAATACATATAAATGAAGAAAATTGCATGATCTTAGAATTGACCAAACAGGCTTTGTTTCTAAAATTTCAACGTCTTGATCTCCCCTTTCACAAGCAAAAGTATTGATACCATTTTCTAGCTACATTTCCCGTACAGAAATGTAGTGTACTGAGTAATATTCCCTACCTTCTGACGATTTGATTTTTAAGGCTATTATTCTACACACATTTGATTGCATAAAAAACTCAAACTTTACTGTTATGGGATGCTGATAATAAAGACCTTAATTCGACTGGCTTTCGTTTCTGTGGAGAAGTGGAAATGGCTGTTTAGCTACCACTATCTCACTATTTAAGGAAGGCCAGAAGAGACGTCTGGCAGTATAACAGTAACATAGCAAAAGTTTATCGAATACGAATGAAAATAATCTTCCGATACAATCAGCATGGATTGAAGCATTGAAACACGAAGCATGAGGGTGCAAAGAGCTAAAATGTTACATTGGGGAACAGCGCAATTCAGCGGATTTACATTTTTAACTGAAGTTAAAATAGTCAGGTAATGTGTTTTTGTCAGCAAAGCTGAAAACACCGGCCTTCAAGCTGTGAGAACTACAGTATTATATGAGATACTAGCGATATGATAGCCAGAGTATTGTATGAGATACTCACAACATGAGAGCCACCGTAATTACGTCGAAACCTCGAAACACAAACAAAACATTACTTATATGAGTTTTAAAATCTAACCTGAAGTTTACTCTTCATTTGTAAACAAGAGAGAGATTCAGGAAACAATATGCACATTTGTCTTTAAAAGGTGAAATTTAGTTAGAAAAACTTATTTCATTTTTTGATTTCAATTATGCTGAAACCTCAAAGCGCGAGTTTATAAGTTGTTAGATATAACATAAATTTTGCCAATCCTAGAAAATAAATTGCATGTATGTATTCAGGAGGTAAAATGGAATAAGAAAAGGTTTGTTTAATTTTTTTACTCAACTTACGCAGAATCTTTAAAATATCAGTAAAGCATATTGGTTAACCGTGTTATAGTGTAACATGAAGTTTGCTGCAACTTTCAAACAAGAGGCGATCTTAGAAAATAAAGTGCACAGTCATGTTCAAGATGTAAAACGTAGCAAGAAAACGCTTATACCATCTCTGCAGCGGAAAAACTGAAGCTTTAACGAATAGATTTATAAATGTTAGGACAGCCTTAATAAGAGTGAAAACAAGAGCTTTTTAGAATTTTCCATGAAAACGTTTGAGCCAGTTTTCAGTGATTTTCATTCAATTCTCGGGAATTTACTCCATCAGCCGTTTCCATGAGTGAGTGCATTTTAAAACTTAATGTTTCAGGAACACCTTATTGGATATTCACATTTTTAAAAAAAACGTAATTCGTCAGGAGCTTGTGAATGTTACGCAGGACATTTTACATCTCCAAGTGTATGTGAAAAAACGCAGCACCATGGAAGGCATCTTTAAGATGTTATACTGAAGAAGTGACGCCTGCTTATTGAATTCAAGATATTAACTTAGTGTGTGGATTTCAATCACCCAGTGGTCAGATTAATATTTCCTGGTAATATTCTCATTAATTTATAAATCAGATGCCCTTTGAAAAATAAATTGTGTTAATTTTAAATTATGCATTACGTTTATTGCATAATTATGCAATAAATCTTTACATTATTGTAAAAGAAAATATGATATATTTCTTTCAAGCGTACTTTCATAACAAAACATGTAATTAAAAACTGAGATATTCATGGCTCGATTCCTTGCGATAGCGTGGCAGGTTTTTCGTGGTTTTCGGCCTTAAAAATCTAACAATGTCTACAGATGTATACAACTTAAAAATGTAAGGAACAAAGTAACGTACAAACGTAATAGTCACTATCTAGATTTAGCCGACTGGGTCTCATACCTTTTCCCAATTGAGCAGTGGAAGAAGGAATTATATACTTTCGTTCCTGGGGCTTTTGCGGTATTTGTACATACAGTTAGCAACTGGAAAATGTGTGACTTGATTATTAAAAGGACGATGCTTTTTCCCGCTTGCAGCTGAGAAAAACCTAATTATCTCTACAACTATGATTGGCCAATTGTGATTGACCAATGTGTTTTGCACCTCAATTCCCTTCTCCTTTCTTCTTCTATTAAAGGTAAACGAGATCTTATTTCTGAACGGAAGATGAACGCCAAGCAAATATATTATGCTCACATAGAAAACACTCCGTAACATAAAATACAAAATTAGGCAATATATATGTATATATAAGATGTTTCAAACAAATCGTTTACAAACTTTCAAGAGAGACAGAGTACTCCTAGATGAAGGAAAATCACATAGCATAGCATAGTCGGAAACGCTTTCCTAGAGCGATACTGACGACACAAAGCACAAGAAAGGAAGGACACGAACAGGTTGATAAAAACATGTTTATTATGGTTTCAGCGTGATTGGGCCTCATCACATTACAACCTTGGTTTGCATCTCCCATCTGAATGCATGATGTATCCTTCACATTGGATCGGCAGGGATGGGCCGGTGAATCGTCCAGCAAGATTGACAAACCTCGTTTGCATTAACTCATTCCTCTGTGGTTACGTCAAGATACTGATGCACGAAACCTTGTTAACAGTGCTGAGGAATTTGTTGCACGCATCGTGGCAAATGCAATGATGTCAGAGACACGCCGGGTATTTTCCAGAACATCAGATCTTCTATGTGCCGGAGATGTGAGGCCTGTATCACGGTTCGGAATATAATCTCGAACACCTTCCTTTATGATAACTGTATCAGGACTTAGCACTCTGTGTGTATTCTTTGAGAACATAGTAAATTCTGTAAAGGGTTCTTATCCTTACGTTCTAAGTCCTGAACTGGAACAGGGAGCGGAAGGTACGCTATGTTCTGATGTAACTGCTGGGCTGGAGAATAACTGCACGTGAAGGGATTTGGAATCCTCTTTTATTAATTCACTATTAATAACAAACCTCCCAATTCGGGAGAGATACAGAACGTAACAGACCACACTTTGGTCAAACTTAACAATCAAATAAATTTAAATGAATTAAAATAGAACTTAAATTAAACGTTGCTTCGCAGAGCAATTCGCGGAAGTTGGCCTCTACCGAAAAGGGTGCGTAGCAAGGTATACTAAATACTACCGCACTTTAATTTATTTTACAAAGCAATCACGTAGTAAGCACTATGGCTTATAAATTTAAACTGCTAGCTGGTCAGGCGAACGTTGAGCAGCGTGACCGTGATCTGAGGCAAAGCTCTCACACACCGAGAGGTTTCTACCTCTGGCTTAAATAGTGCTTGGCTGAACTTCAAAAATTAGCATAAGCTAAAAACGCGCGCTTCTTCTGACAGGAAGTTGAAGCAGAGAGGAGATAGAAAAGATTTAAATTAAAATAAACTTGGTTAGTTTAACTAAAACCTTACAAACTTCCCGCCAGAATTGCGATAGTTAAACTACTTTGGTCCAAACGGACCATGTTGAAAACTAGCAATTCTAAATAGTCGAAAATTTCACTGTTCTAAACTTAGGCCAACTCTTACAAGGCAATATATGTTTGTGTAAAATACAGACGAAATTTTCTGGAACAACAATCTTCAACATTTTTTTTTTCAAGTCTTATTCTTCAAACAGTCTTACTCCTTCCAGCAAAATCTGGAAGGAAAACAACTTTAGTATGACATAATAACAGAATAATTCTAAGTGGTACAAATCCTTATTTTTTTTTTTCTGTGTAATTTTGCACACACACATTATCATTCAAGCACAATTAAATTCTTCCCCCGTATGCTCTCTCACCGGTGTTGGATGTAAAGCAAACCGCCATTGCGGGTTTTTATGTGTTCGGGGGTGTTCAACTCTTCCACCTACAATCGACTAACATTAGTTAGAACTTGACATACGAGACCTGAAAAAAACGCCCTATAACCAGCTAATCCTAAGGTTCTCACTAGCTTTATGTCTAACACTTTAAGTGTATTTGGTGGAGAGCCTAATTAACACTTGCATTCTAAAATAGTCAATTTTTAACTTTTCATGCATACAAATTCGCAGTTTGCACACAACATTCACATTGCTATTGCACTTAACGTGCATTGGTAGCATAATATTATTTGTTACATTTCATGCACATTAACAATTTCACAGCAATCCTGAAATGCAAATAGAAGTTAAATTTCTAAGCTTACAGAAATATAGGTTAAATTTCTAAGCTTACAGCAAGTGCTTCCTATTCCTTTCTCAAGGTACTTTCTTGAAATATCAAATTACATTGAAATAATAGTCCACAGACTAAATCGTGTTTTTCAATTTTCCGAATTTTCATTCTAGACATTTTACAAGTCTTTAGACAAAGCGTCATACAAAATCATTTAGTTAACATATTCTTTTCAGCAATTCATTGCTTTTACAGAATTAATCTATTTACAAAACATTAAGTGATTTTAAATCTTTGAAAATTACAATTTCTTTTAACAAAACATTTTACTTTCCATATGAGGACTTATCGCTCACTTGGCGTAAAAGTCAACCTCGCTTGAGGTAAAATCAGCCCTGCAACTTGCAGTATACTCAAAAATTAACTAAACTTTTGAATACGAAATTGTACTTATCTTATTATGATCGTCCATCCTTTTCTTGGCCCAATCTTTAAAACTTGAGTAAGTTGTGGCCTGGTTCAGTTTCCTCGTTTTTCGTTGTTCTTTCGGAGCCTGCTCGTCTCTTTTTCTTTTGAAATTCCGTCGTTGTATCCTCGGCAATTTCCTTTGTAGAGGAGGTTGCTCCGCTGGACGTTTGGTGGACTGGGCCCTTCTCTCCTGGGCCCTTGCTCGTTGCTTGTCCTGGTTCCTGCTGTATTCGGGAAGTTGATTCTCAGGCTGCAATCGGCGTTTCTTGCTTCTCAGGCACCTGTCCGATGATTCCACAGTTCTTTTGGATACATTGGGCTTCCCTTGCCCATTCTGCTTTCTTCTCTTGGTGCGCTCGTAATTCCGTTCGTAGATTTGTTCACCTGCATCGTGAGACTTTCTTTTGAAACCACCTTTTTGGTTCTTATTTCTTTGTTGGGGGGGAGCTTTCTTCTTCTGACATTTCGATGCCGTTGTAGCTGGTTCCTGCTGTTTTTGCTGACGTATATCTTCCTGGCTAGTCGATTGCCTCGGATCCTGAAACGAATCTTTAAATACAGCCATTTTGCTGCGATTATAGAACGGTTTTATTTGGTCCACATTCGCTTTGAGCGTTTGACCATCATTTCTTTTTAATATAACCACTGCCCCCGTAATTTGTTCAATTGTGAACGGGCCTTCAAAACGCGGAAAAAATTTCCCCACCTTTTCCTCTGGGGCATTTGACAAGTTGTGTTTAATCTTCAACACTTCATCTCCCACATTGTACTTGACCTCTCTTCTTTTTAGGTCATAGTACAATTTCTGTTTTCTTTGGGCCATTTCTATATTTTCCGTCGCTTCCCGTATTAACTTTTGTATATCACTCATTTTAAATTCTTCTGCCCTTTCCTGTACAAAGAACAGTTTATCTAGGGGGGTCAAGATCTTTCTTCCTAAGAAGAGTTCAGCGGGTGTTTTTTGTGTAGTATCGTGTTTGGCGGTCCTAAGTGCAAATGCAAATTCATTTATATGGCTATCCCAGGTAGAGTGATAGTTTTTCACATAACTACGAATTATTTTCACTACATTTCTATTCACCCGTTCCGCTATGTTTGACTGCGGACGATACGGGACCATCTTTAGATGACGTATGCCCAGTTTTGCACACATTTCCTCAAACATTTTACTAACAAACTGAGGACCATTGTCTGAAATAACTTTTAGGGGCGCCCCGTATTTTAAAATATACTTATTTAGAATTGAATCTACTACAATTTTTGCAGACGCGCGTTTTAACGGAATTAACTCTAACCATTTGCTAAAATGATCCACTATAACTAAAAGATATCGGCTTTTATTAACTTTACTTCGAGGGTAAGGTCCAAGTAAATCGATGCCTATTATTTGATTTGGGAATTCTGATTTAATACTATTTAGGAACCCGGCCGGGCGGAAATTAACATAATTATTTAATTGACATGTTGGGCACGACTGGACATACGCCCTAGTAAACTTTTGCAGTTCTGGAAAGAAAACTGCCTCGCGAACTCTCTGAACAGTTTTTCTTATACCTAAATGAGCCGAAATGGCACAATCATGCAACTCTTCTAATACATTCAACCTCATGCTAGCTGGGATAACCGGTCTATATTCATGATTCTCATTAGTAGCTTTCGTATAGAATAACAGTCCGTCAATTAATTCGTAATTTTCGGCCCTATTTCTTATCGGCACAATATCCGGATGATTGAAATTCTCAGGGTCGGCCAAATAATTGTATATATTTTTGAACTCCGGATCTTTTTTGAGTTCGGCTATTACTGTTTCACGAGAATCTAATACTTTGGATGTTAACATGGCTATCTTAATTACACTTCCATTTTCATCTAAGTTAATTCTGCTTAAAGCATCTGCCACAACATTTTCCTTTCCCGGCGTATGTTTAATTATTAGGTTATATTCCTGTAATTTGAGAGCCCACCTTATTAATCTGGGTGATAAATTTTTTCCAGAATAGAGTCTAGTGACCGCCGCGTGGTCGGTATATACAGTTACTGGAGAACTTCCAAAGAACACACGAAATTTCTGTACTGATGCTAACACTGCGAGAGTTTCTCTCTCTGTTGCGGAATAGTTTCTTTGGGTTTCATTTAATGTTCGGCTGAAAAAAGCCACGGGCTGACCATTTTGGGAAAGCACTGCACCAATCGCGAAATCTGAAGCGTCCGCTGAAATCTCTAATCCTTTATCCCCTTCTGGAAATTTTAAGACGGGAGCTTGAGTCAATGCGTCTTTCAATTTTTGAAACGCCAAGTTGGCTTCTGCTGACCACGAAAACCTAGCTTTTTTTCTTTTCAACTTTAGCAGTGGCTCAGCTATTTTTGCAAAGTCTTTAATGAAAGCCCGGTAATATGAACACATCCCGAGAAACGACGATAATTTCTTCGCTGTTTTAGGAACAGGATAATTTCTAATGGCTACTATTTTTGACTGATCCGTTTCGATTCCCTTTTGGGAAATTTTAAATCCTAAATAACGTAACTCTTTTGCGGCAAATTTACATTTAGACGCATTTATCTTTAAACCAGCTTCGTTTAACAATGAAAATACTTTTCTTAAATCTTGTAAGTGTTGTTCTAGAGTACTACTCGTAATTATAATATCGTCTAAATATATGAAAGTGCTTTTACCAAGGACTGGTCTTAAGACGATGTCCATACATCTTTGGAACGTTGCCGGCGCGCCGGATAATCCGAACGGCATTCTAAGAAATGCGTACGTACCAGATTTCGTTATGAACGCGGTTTTGTGTACGTCCTCGGGTTTTACCCCAATCTGAAAATAGCCACTCGTGAGATCTAATGTAGTCATGTATTTTGTAGACGAAATATTTCGAATAATTTCTTCAATTATCGGCAACGGATATACAGGATATTTTGTAACTGAATTTAACTTGCGATAATCTATAGCAAAACGCCACCGCTTCGGGTGCGTAATCGGGTAATCATTATTTTTCTTACACAGGACAACGGGGCTAGCATAACTGCTAGAAATTGGCGTGATGATTTTATTCTTTAACATCTCTTTAATATGATGTTCAATTATTTCTTCTTTTGTCCTATCATATCTATATGGCTTTTGCCTAACTGGCTGAGCGTCCCCCGTGTCAATGTCGTGGTTCACCACCTGCGTAAAGCCTGGTACATCACTAAATAAATTCGCAAAGTGACTTACCAGACCTTGGATTTTCTCTTTTTCCTCTGCTTGTAAATGTTCCAAGTCCAGCTGCGGGGGCTTATCATTCTTCGCTTCAATTGGCTTCATATTTAATGTTAGTTCTCCCCCCTTGAAATCAATTTTTGCTTCTGCCAAACTAAAAAAGTCCACACCTAGAATAATACAAGTCTGCAGGTTACGCACAATATAAAACAGGATTCTTACCTGTTCGTTGTTGATACGCACGAACAATGGTACTTTTCCTAAACAGCTACATTTTTCTCCTTGGGCCGCTATGACATCCGTGTCTCTTGCACTAAAAATTCTGTAACGTCGAAAGTGCTTCTTAAAGAATCTTTCCGATACGAAGCTGCTTTGGGCTCCTGTATCCAAGAGGGCTGTCGCCGGTATGTTGTTGATTAGAACTTCAATCTTCGGCAAACTCAAATTCTTAACGACCACGGTGTTTAAATTGATTTTGGAAGGGTTTTGCGCTGCTTCGGACTTCTTCACCTTCCTCGAAGAAATCCCTCTTAGTTTAAATTCTTTTTCTTCTGGTTGCCCTCGGAATCTTTGCTTGTTCTTCTATTAAATTCCCTTCGTTCGCCGCTCGCTTTAGGAGACACATCTTTCTTCGGCCATTGCTTCGCCTTATTCCCGTAACTTTGATTTTGCTTTTGCTGCGGTCTTGGCGAACTCCACTGACTTCTTCGCTCAAATTGGCGTCGTCGTTCGTTGTCGGCTGTTCTTCGGCTTTCAAATTGTACCGCGAGCTCAAATAATCTGTCTAATGTTGTTGGATTTCTTAGTTCGATGAAATCTTGAACTTGGGGCAGTAGCCTAGGAAGTATAACTTGAATAATTTCAGGATCCGGGCGACTTCCATACAAAAGCTTGAAAACTTGAATTTTCCTCAAAATAAAATTAGACAAATCTTCTATTCTTTCTTGGTATCGGCTAAACAGTTCAGCTTCCAATCTGGCTCGATCTCGCACCACGGGAAATGCTTTCACTAGAGAATTCTTGAAATTTTCATACGTGTATGTGGGGCTTCCTGGTTCCCCCAAGAGATTCTTTCCGATGCACTTGAACCAACTTAGCGCTTGGCCCTTCAAAGCGCTGGTAGCAAGAGCGACTTTCTGAAATTCGTGGACTGGATATAGCATGAAGTGGGAGTCTAGCTTTTCCAGGAAATTGATTACGGCTGTCTTGCCGTCAAAACTTGCCGCTGGCTTCATGGCTGCTCGCATGGTTTGTACGATGTAGCCGAATCCTTCTATGCCAGGAGGTGCTATCTCAGGATTCTGGACAGGTACAGCAGGTGTCTCAGGTTCGTCTTCTTGTTGTTGAGGCCATCCTCTTCTTTTTGTGCGGGCGCCACTATCAGGACTTAGCATTCTGTGTGTATTCTTTGAGAACATGGTAAATTCTGTAAAGGGTTCTTATCCTTACGTTCTAAGTCCTGAACTGGAACAGGGAGCGGAAGGTACGCTATGTTCTGATGTAACTGCTGGGCTGGAGAATAACTGCACGTGAAGGGATTTGAAATCCTCTTTTATTCAATCACTATTAAATACAAACCTCCCAATTCGGGAGAGATACAGAACGTAACAGACCACACTTTGGTCGAACTTAACAATCAAATAAATTTAAATAAATTAAAATAGAACTTAAATTAAACTTTGCTTCGCAGAGCAATTCGCGGAAGTTGGCCTCTATCTAAAAGGGTGCGTAGCAAGGTATACTAAATACTACCGCACTTTAATTTATTTTACAATGCAATCACGTAGTAAGCACTATGGCTTATAAATTTAAACTGCTAGCTGGTCAGGCGAACGTTGAGCAGCGTGACCGTGATCTGAGGCAAAGCTCTCACACACCGAGAGGTTTCTACCTCTGCTTAAATAGTGCATGGCTGAACTTCAAAAATTAGCATAAGCTAAAAACGCGCGCTTCTTCTGACAGGAAGTTGAAGCAGAGAGGAGATAGAAAAGATTTAAATTAAAATAAACTTGGTTAGTTTAACTAAAACCTTACAACTGTTGTCTGTTTTTATTCTTATTTCTTGGTTTTTGCTGTATTAAGCTTAATAAACATGCTTTCTCACTCTGTTCGTGTTCTTCCTTTCCTGTGTTTTGTGTTGTCTCTATCGAGCCAGGAAAGCGTTTTCAACCATGCACTGCTGTGTGAGTTTTCCATCGTCTAGATGTACTTTATTTCTTCTGAAAGTTTGTAAACGATTTTCTGAAACACCCTGTGTATATATATAGTATATATCCATAGATTGGCTTCTATTTCATTTGAAAATTTAAGAATTTTCTATTTATTCGAAAAATATTCTGCAGAATGATATTACTCATCAAAAAAGAGAGATCTATGTCAATTGTCAGACGTGTTTGTGACAAATACGACTTATTCTTAATTTTTAAGGTTTTTAAGAATCTTCGAATCTGTTATGTGTTCTTTCTCAGATTTCGTTGTAAGAAGTCATATAGCTTAGAAAAATATGAAAAACTCAGTTACTTGAGTGGAAGGTAAATACTGTGATTTTTTTTAACTTTTGCTAGTGTTGTATCTAGAAAGGTTGTTAACTGTTAGCCAAATACACTCATCTCTGTTAAAAGGATGTTCTTGCTTTGTTGTCGTTTACGACTTTGGTGCTATGCCTTAGTCTTTTACTACGCCTAAATGGAAGTTAACAGTAACTGATAGAAATTTCTAGAGGTGTTCTCTTAATTTAAAATAAATCTATAAATTGTAGAGGCTATAGCCCGATTATTTATTCTGTGAGAGAAGCTTGTTTTGTGAAATTATATTTTGTTTAACATAAAACTGTTGCAGATTTCTGGTACTTGTTCTTTGTACAACAAACTTGATGTTTAAAAGAAAGGTAGAGAATGCTATTAAATGTGGATGATTAGCATTTCTTTTCTTGCGTATATTACAGAAAACAGTAAAGATACTTCGAAAACGTATTAGAAAACAGATTGAAATCTTGATTTTACATTCAATAATCACGTTTACTCATTGTTTTTTATAGTTGGAAGTCGTATTATGTCGCAGATAAGAAGAAACATTCATACCAATAAATCTCAGAATTCGAGATCGTTGGAGAATGGTAGCCTGCGAGCGTTACGGATTATCGTATGACGCACCAGTTGTTCCTTACTGGTCGAAGACTCTTATGGGAATTTGCAATCAATAAGCACATCAGATCCATACAAAAGGTCCTTAATGGAACAATTAAAAGATAGCTGCATGAGATTGCTGCTGGCCTCACTCAAAATGAGAGACATTTTGTCCGCAGGATTGTTCGGGATCCTACAGCCATAAAACGTACTTTAGATAAGGCCATTCTGAGTGTTGCACGGCACCGAGTATCCTCATTTACAATGCGACGATGTCTGCAACTCTACAGATTGTGTACCAGAGTGCCATTGCTCTGGCACACCCTGATAATACAGCAGAAGAATAATCAGCACTTACAATGGTGTTTTTGATGATGCGCGTGGACGTTTCCGTTGAATCCTGCTTTTGCTTTCAGCATCATGACGGGCGTGTCCGTGTGTAAAGGAACAGAAAGCAACAAACTTCATAAGCTCGTATTCTTTGTTCTCATACCAGCTCAGCAACTGGGTTAGTGGATATGGGGTTCCATTAATTACACATTCATTTACTTCGAATTTCCCTATTTTGTTATATTAATCAGCATGTACATTACTGAGATTTTAATGACATGGCTGTGAAATATTTTGGGGTTTCCTTCGTTCCAACTTTCAACATAATGAGATCAGAACGCATATTGCCCACATTGTTTTATGGTTCCTCGATACACACGGTTCTCGACTCTTGCCTTGGCCAGCGCTTTCTTTCATACCTTTCTGGAACTGCAAACGTCTAATCAACGGTTGAAATACGACTGGCACGGGCGCATTCACCAGCTATCACGACAGATGACCTTAGCACTGAAACCGCATAGACTACATAACCAGTAACCGTCATTCAAAATCTGTACGAGCATATGCTCATCCATACAACAGCAATTACTATCGCTTGAGGTGGGTACGGATTCCTGAATATTCTATGCATCAAATTATTTGAGATTTCAATCAGTTCCTTTTTCCTTTATAACAAATTTTGGAAACAAATTTGATTCTACTCAGCATTTTCCTTCATGTTGCTCCAACACTAATGGCCAACTGCTGTAATAATTTCTTCTAGTTGCTGTTATTTAGCTAATTTTTGTTTCTCTTCCAAACATTAGCCTATCTTGACATGTATGTAAATAGGAGAGATACTTAGATCATGATCACCTGAGAACTGCGAATCGGGAGTTTTGAGCTGCAAGTTAAACAGAATGTTTTGATTCTTTGAAGAAGAGAGATCTATATCACTTGTTCTTGAAATCTGTAGAGGTTTACGTAAAATTTATTGAAATCTAAGATAGCTTTTGCTAATTTTGCTAAATAATAATGTAAGATCCAGTCTCCTTAAATAGCATATACTGTAACTAGATCTACTTAAAAGTCTATGCTAGGAATTCTCGCAAAACCTCGAAGATAAGTACTACGGGTGAATGATGTAAAAGAGCCTTTTATTGAACACAGTAGTTTATAGAAGCACGGACGTGCGTGCTTACACAGTCACCAACTATTTGTAGTGAGAACTTCAAAGATAATGTAAGAACTAAATTCAAACGTAAATAGTGCTGCAAGATTACACTAGTCGATTTAACCTAGCAGGTTGACTCAGAAGCCTAAACTGGCAAGATAATAATTTCGAATATAAGAAAGCAAGCCGAGATTAAAAGTTAGCAGCTAGTAGAATTAGCAATGAGCCAACTTCTCAGTAGCGAAAATACGCTCTAACTAAACTTTTCGCTACTTCAGTTTAAATACACTCTTATTCACCCTAACCGATTTATACAAGGGCAGGGAAACGCGAGGAAATAAGAAAAGACAGGAAAGGCTAACAAATTAAAATAACTATTAGTAAAAATAATAGAACCCTATAATGATACTTACGTTTCTTATGCCCTAATATAAATAAAATCAAATAATTTATTATTTTACGTTCCTTCTCTTAATTTAATATAGAAATTCAAATACGACCAAGATAACATAATTGAGTCATTTCGAAGATTAGCTAAAGGAACTAAATATGCCTGCTGCTCCTTATGAGATGATTTCCGTAAAATTTCATTGAAAACATCGAAATCTATTTTGTTGTTGTTTTTATTCAAATGAAAATCTTATTCTACAAGAAAACAATATTTTTATTTAGATTGAACAAGTGAATTATAACAATGACATTTATCGATTATACAAAAATAGATAGACGACTGACTGATTATACCAAAAAAAGGATATCTATCTCAGAAGGTCTGTGAAATTATCTAATGGAAATTAATTCGTGTCTCACATAAAACAAATCAAGAAAATATTTACAAAAAGAGTCAGTTTTACTTGGAGATAAATTTGAATCGATGCTGTAACATTCAACTGTTTACCACTTTTTGAAAATCCCACTCTATCCATAAATTAAAGCAAAAAAACTATTTTTTCATGAACTGAAAACACAGAAAAAATAATTCGACCAGGATGGAAAAAATCAATTTTCTGATACTCGAATTAGTTAAATCTGTCAAAACGTCCGTTTAATATGTGGTGGAATTTTATGGGATTATTCGAAAACACATTCTAAGGATATCGGTAAACTCCATCGGGGAAAACATCATCGATTGCCCTTTAGCGCCACCTGCCTCACAGCGATACGTAAATAATTTTTTCTTTTCATTTCTATCTTAGAAAAATATTTTGTAAGGTTTCCTTTACCGGGTTGTCTAAATAAGTTATTAAAAAAAGCAAACTAAGAATAAATTTTGCATTATTTTAGTGAACAAGGTTTGACATTTACAAGCAAGTTCGATTGTATTGGATATTTTTTAACCTATAAAATCGTAGTGACATTAACACTGAAAACGTTTCTTTATTGGTTTATTAATTAAAAGCAACTGAAGAATTTCAAGCATGTTATGTACAGAATCAGCAAAATCTAGAAAGAAACATAAATAAATAAATAAATATGAAATGACTTTATTAATTTGTTTTCGCATTTATATTTTTCTTCCAAACAAGTATTAAGTGTTTCTTGTGTTATATTTCTCTACTCGGATTAATAAACCTTTGCAGAATGATTTTCATTGTTAACTAAGATAAATAACAGCTTCTTTTTTATTCAATTCAATGTCAAAATTATGCTGATTTTTGAAAATTAAAGTTTAAATTCGCTGGATTTAATCCATTTTATATATTTTCTTACAATGATGCCTTGTTTAGTGTAATGGCTTATCGAGCCGGATACCTCTTAGAGTTTGGCCTGGACTCGAATTGGGGAGAAGATACAAAGTTTCTTAAATATGAATAATAATATTTAGAAAATTTCGTTAATATGTGACCGAAAGATTCCGTGGCAGGTACTAACATAAAGCGTTACCAATATTTTTATTAATTGCAATAATATTTATAAAATTTAATGCATTACATTAAATTCATGAAACGTTTTGATTGGATATATTTTAGAATAAATATGTTTAAAATAATATCAATTTCATAAATTGCTAAGAAATGAAGAAAAATATAAATTTGGTACATTTATTACCTTTAAAAGTATTATTATCTTTAAATGCAGAAATTTAATTTATTTATAACCTTTAAAACATTTATTATCTTTAAATCCCTTAGTCTTGTAAGAACTGGAGCTATATCTTGAAAAATTAAACTAGAATTTCACATCACTTTGCATAGCAGCCTTTTGGAAACTGGCTGCTCGCCAGCCGTGGTAGCATTTGCCAAGATGCGGGAATCACAAATGCATGGTAGCTTTGAGCGAAACTATCTCATTTTTCTGCGAGCAGTCTTGTGGTAGAAGTGATTTAGCAACCGAAAGACCTGCAGTTCAAATTTCGTCGAGGGAAGAGATTTCTCAAACTTTCCGACTTTAGGAAAAAAAACCTAACAGATTCTATACTAGAGCGAAAGCGGAATTAGATCACTTGTCACCGTTTAAATATTGCCGACTGGGTCTCACGCCTCTACCCGATCCTTCTTAAAATTGAGAAGATCGGAAGGAACAACCCCATTCCCCCACAAGTGCTCTCTAGGTGATTTAATATGATCTGGCAAGTGGAAGTATATGTATACACACTCTTAGACAAAAAACACGACGCACTGAGAAGATATAAAGCAAATTCGTAACAATATTCTCTAAAACTTTAACGAATTTTTCATTAACAAGCTCAAAGATTTCAAAGCCAGCAATACCAAATAGAAAAACATTTTTATCTCCAGCGCGTGAGAGCGTGTACCGAAATTTCTAAAGATATGCTCAATTTAAAATTATTTTGCGATATTGCTGTTGAACTGAATTTTATGGTTTAAGTACGAAGAACATGGTATTTAACAAATAAAGGTAACACACAAAATGTTAAATAAACGTCCCTTTGGACGTAATTTAAAATCTGAAACATTTCAGATTTTTTTTTTATTTTTTTGTTGTACGGGGTTTTTATATATTTGTTTTGACTATACAATGTTTATATATTTCCATATTTACTCGTTTATAGATATTTGTATAGTTTTTATAATTTCTGTTCTTAAGTTTAAACAGAAAGGATAGGATAGTTTTAAAATAAAGTGATTAAAGAACTTTTTAAAACACTTTGAAGGAAATCTCTTTGATGGATTTATCGTTTTCATTTTACTGATTTTATGTTCCTCTCTTTAGAATTTAGTGATGAAAGAAATCATTCCAGAAGTGATACCGACTTATGGGCAATGAATGTGTCCTGATCAAATAAAAGGAAAATATTACTTTTTTTAGGAAACTATTTATTGTGGCGAACCTTTTTCACAAACGAGTTAGAAAAATAAATGCACAGCTACGTCTTTATTAGTCCAATGGTGCAATTTGCCCAGAAGGACAACTAATTTCGTTTTGAAATTTGCGTTGAATCATACAAATGTTGGTTCACATTTCAAATTGTTGCCACTAAATATTAGAGCCCTGTATTATATTTAAAGAAATTAAATAATGAAGAATCTGCATAAATTTATAAATGTTTCTCGCATTGTGATAAAATAACAATACCTAGAGCCATCAAATTTTGAATAACGTACGTTTCCACCTGAATATGGGCATCTGGAAGCCCAAATTTGGAATTTGGAATTTGTTTTATTATCTATTTCATATTTTGTAAATATATATTAAATAATAATTTGTTAAACAAATTTTTGATTAACAAACTCAACGATTTCAAAGCGAGCAATAGCAACACTGTACGGGAAAAAAAATATCTCTAGCGCGCGAGACTTGATATCGAAAATTCTAAAGATATGTTCATTTTAAAATTATTTTGCGATATTGCTGTTGAACTGAATTTTATGGTTTAAGTGCTAAGAGCATGATATTTATAAATAAAAGTAACACACAAAACGTTAAAAAAACGCCCCTTTGGGAGTAATGTAAAATCTGGAAGCTTTCAGATTTTTTTTATGTCTTTTCTTTATTAAACAAATATCCTGCATAACAGTTCGTTTTAAATGTAACTTATGTTCTGTATCTTTAAGTTCTGGAGATTAGTTTTTAAACTAGGAGACCTATCGTAATTGCTTATCTTTAAAATATTTCATGTGTTAAATAGAAACTGCATATCAGTATCAAATTGAAGTTCTTATTAACCTTGAGATGTTTACATTTTTAAATACTTTTTTAATATTTTTGAAATTTTAATAAAGAACTTTCCAGCTTTTAGACTGTAATCTGAACTCTCCAAATGAAAACTGTTTTTTTGGTCAGAATCTGCGCTTAAATCACCGATGTTAATTAATTTGCTTAATTTTTAAGCCGAAATAAATTTCTCATACCAATTCAGATAGGATCCTTGCAAAGATTAGCAAATAATGCTGTTCCAGTTACGGGAAAATAACTCTGTTATTACTTATAATGTGAAAGGTACTTTGTAATTTTATTTTAATTTAAAAACCATTTTATTCTTCTAGCTAATTAAATTTACGAATGAATTTTCGATGGAAGCTTAAGAACAAAGAATAAAGATGAAACAAAGCCCAAATAATAATTTAAAATATGTTTAAACAAAGAGAATTGCAATTAAAATAATCGAATAGAGTTCACAGAAAACATACTATGTAAAAGGAAGATTGTCCGTGTTTTAATTACAGGTGTTTAAAGTAGCTTTTTCCAGTTACATGAAAAAAGCTGTAGCAACTGTAGCAACAAAGTAAAGCTGTAGCAACTGAAATTAAACTTCCGGGGCAGAATAATTCAGAATTTAGCTTAGATTTCTCAATAAATAATAACTCCCCGATAATTTCACAATTCTACAAAGAAATAATTCCATAAAACGCAAGATTTTATTTATCGGCTGCTATGCGGACGATACTGCAGTGGCTGTCAGATCCATTAGGGCTGAACATGCAGTATCAAAACTTCAAAAATTTATGCCTTCCATTGAATCGTGGTGCACCAAGTGGCGTATTGCTATTAATGCATCAAAGTCTCAACTTTTACTCATCCGGAGAAGATATGCACGCAAAGGATTCTATGGTGAATTGAAATTATTTAATGAAAAAATACCACTTGTCACCAAAGCCAAGTACCTTGGTATCGTGCTGAACACCTCCTTTAAGTGGAATGATCATATTGCAAAAATTAAACAGAAGACCATAGGAGTAATTAACAGCCTCACTCCCTTACTTGGAAAATATTCAAGACTAGACCTTTATAAAAAA
>KK113398.1:283663-304881 GCA_000611955.2 Stegodyphus mimosarum
TTGTTTCATAAATCTCCACGAATAAAATTCAAAGAAAGCTTTCGTTGAGTGCAGAGTCCAAATTAAGTTACAATTTACAGCATTAGTTAGAGAATATGTTGCTGTTGAATTTTTCTTTCAAGGTATCAGGAACAATAATCGAGCTTTGTGGTGTTTCAAAGTCTTGGAAGTTTTTTTTTTTTTTTCAACGTTTATTTCTTTCGAGTTACTGGAGAAAATCTCCACATGATATTGATCCAAAACAGTACAACCCAAGACAGTTATTTCGACTTAAAACTAAGAAATATGACTTGCATCATATCACATAAACATAATTCCAAATTTTAAGGATTAATCAAAATCATAATCATTAACATAGCCAGTGGAGCAGTATGTTGTGAAAAGATAGAAATTAGCTTGGAATGAAAGTAAAAAGAGATGCGCTTAAGACATAACTCACTGAACTAATTGTTACTACTCTTAGTAATTGTTATTAGTGTTACTAATGTCGTTAGGTAATGTTGGACTAATGATGACTTTCTTCACAGTAGGAGCTACTAATGTATATCCAGCTAGAAGGCTTTGAATTAAAACAAGGTAATTGCAAAATTGTAGGTAAATAAGTTTCAGTTAAGGTAGTTTCGACTGTTTTGGATAGTACAGTGAACGATGGTCAGATATTTTTTTTAATTTATTGCTCTGTAATTAAAAGATGTGTTGTCTAATTTGCAAAGTCTACAGTTAATTTTAATTTTACCTTTAAAATTTTAACTCAGCAAAAGGATTTCAAAATGTTGTTTATGAAGTCACCCTTACAGACATACATTGAGAGATATCTATTTCACCATGCCTGTAGGTTAATCTTTAGTTGGGAGGTACTTTATTGACAATATTTGGCAAAATCTTGCTCGTCTATTGTTACAAAAATTACATATGTGTACATGAATGGCCATGATCTGTTTGCATCAAATTCTTTACTGAAACGCATTTTCTACTCATAATAAAACTTGTTCCACACAGGTTTGTTAGAACTTTCAAATTTTTAATTATTATAGTCATAGGCCTTTTGAGATTAAAGTCGATATTACAAATGCTAATTCGCAGCATTTACTAAAGATTTACTAAAATTTTTAGATCAATTTACAGCTAATGTCCACATGTTTCTTTGGTCCTTCAAAACTGCGATTTTAATAGCAATTTTCTGACCTCTCATCCTCTGATAAGATTATTAAACTTTCTTGAATACTCAGCAGAAGTAAAGTAGTAGTGTGTTATATAATATCAGAAGAAATTTTTCTATGCCTGTTTACTTCATAAAATATGAACAGAAACGTACGTCCGAAAAATAACCAGGGCAAAGAATACAGGTGAAAATTTTTTAGAAAGGTGTTTGTACGCTACTTTATTACGGAAAAGTTATGCATAAACATATATAAGAAAATAAGCCGGGAAGAGATCTCGTCATCATTCTCGAACAAAGTCATTGTAACCTAATTCACTTAAAAAAAGTACAAGCAAACGTGTCCAGTATAGTAAACTTATAATTCAAGGCATAATATTTATTAAAAATGTGTTCACTTCAGAATTTTTGAGGAGTCATCACCCTGACTGAAATCAGACTTACACAACTCACAAATTAAAATTAAAATTAATATCTATAGAGTTTCACGTGTTTTGCTATCATGCACAGTAATTAACTAAGACTGGGTAGCGGCTTATCGCTAAGTCTTGGAGAAAGTATTACAAAGATGAACGAAGGGTGTAAAAGACGCTTTCATTAAAATGTAGAAAAAAAGGCACTTCTGGTGCTTACAAACTCAGCCAGAATTTATGACTATATATCAAAATATGAACTTCAAATTTTAAACTAAGTAGAAATTAAGCGAAAGGCTACGCAGAAACATTTAACGGGAAGGTTGGCCCTTTTAATCCCACCGGCCTGAAAAGCACTATCGACAACAATAACTAACGCCATACGCAGGAACGCTTCCCTTAAGATAGCAAACTAGCAATGTGGCCTTCTATAGCCGGAATACGCTTTATCTAAGCAATCTAAAAACCTTCCTTTAAACACTATCTCTTTTTACCTCGTTTACATTCTTGCAGAGAAAAGGAAACGAAGAGTGACAGCAAAGATCCAAAACATAAAATAATTGGTTAGTCACAGATAGAAGTAACTTCATTATAACTTTTATTTGAGCATAATTAACGGATTACTCCTACAAAGAAAATATACCTCGTTAAAATTTGTCAAATATTTTTGCAAAGATATTAGTTTGCCCCCCCTCCCAGCAAAACGCAAAAAAAAACAGCTCTGTCCTCATCGTTAATAGGAATTTGAACCGTGGACCTTCAAATTGCTAACCGGAAGTTATCCATTACATCACGAGATAACGCACGAAGGAAGCTTTATTTCTTACTAGCCGCTGCGTGGCCAGCCTTCGTCTGGTTTTTAAGTGTACCGGAAAAATGCCTAAAGAGAACACCAAACATTAAATTTGAAAACTGCACAGAATTTTACTCAGAACAATTTTTTCGAAAGAAACAAACAACAACGGAAAAAAAATTCAGTTAAAAATGCATTACATATAAAAAGCATACAATGAAATAAGCAATATCCCTTAATACAAATATTAATTATCCTAATAAATAAATTAACCAACTTCCTGCTGCCTTCTCTAGACAAACGTCCAGTATCCAAGAGAAACATTAAATTTAAAAACTGCACAGAATTATAACCCTCATTTTTCCGGGTGGCAATAGTGCTGATATCAGCAACAATGGCTGCGTGCCATTGTTGTTCATATAATGAGAGAAAATCATCAATTTGATACTATTTCATTAAAAAAAAAAAACTCATTCGAATTTTGAAAAATCGATGTGCGCTGGCTTTTGTCTAGATGCATCCTGTGTACCAAATTTCGTAGGCCTGGGTCTATTAACTTACGCGCAGTACGAACGAAAGACACCTACACACACAGAAAGACTCGTCCTTTTAAATATAGATATATAAATTAATTAAACAATTTACCTTTGCAAAAAGAAATAATCTTTCAATATCTTAAACTGTTCAATAGAGTGAAATCTCGCTTTGCTATAGCCCATTATGTCTTAAAATGACGCGATTTCGTAAGAAAACATAAAATAAAATTTAAAAAAAATCTAATTCGAATTTTGAAAAACTGGCTTCGAGGTGCACTGGCTCATGCAAAAAAAAATCATGAAAGAAACTCAAAAAACAAAACATTTCGCACAGAATTTTACTCTGCAGAACAACTTTATCAAAATAGAAATCAATAAAAATGTATTATACATATAAAAAATGACAATGAAATATGCAGTATCCCTTAATACAAATATTACTTATCCTAATAAATAAATTAACCAACTTCCCTTTGCAAAATCTTAAGAACTCAAATGGTATAAACAGATTAAGAACTTAAACAGATTAAAAAATATCATGCAAAACTTTTTTATAATTAAAATTATATATAATTAAAACATAATATTACAATGAAATAAGCAATATCCCTTGATACAAATGTTAATTATCCTAATAAAGTAATTAAACAATTTACCGTTGCAAAAAGAAACAACTTTTTAATTTCTTAAACTTTTCAGTCTCTTAAAAACAGTAACATAAGAAATACGATGAAAAATTGTTGCCAAACCGAAATTTTTAAAAGAATGAAACTATTCAAAATGATGCAATTTCATCAAAAATCTATTAACAGCAATAAGAAAGGAAAATTGTTGCCAAAACTACATTTTAAAATATCTGAGATGTGAGAAGTGTATTCGGAAGCTTCATTTAAAAAATTTTAAAAAAATACAAAATATTATTATTTTTCCAAAATTCTTTTTTTAAAAGGAGTCGAAAGGATTAAAGTTCAACGTGTCCAAAAATCAAAGGAAAATAAACAGCACATTTTTTAAAATAAGTTTAAAAAAAAATCCGCTGAAAAGGTGTTAAGCTCACCTTCCTAAATAAATTCGTATTTAATCGATTTATTGAAATACGAAATTTATTTTAAGTTCGTAAAATAGCTAAGTGTCTACGCCTCACGACGATGTAAAAATGAAATGTACAGAAGGAAATCTCGCTTTCCTGTAGCCCATTATGTCTCAAAATGACGCGATTTGGTCACAAAACATAAAATAAAAAAAATTTCGAATTTCGAAAAAATCGCTTCGAGGTGCACTGGCTCTTGTGTAGATACACCTATGTACGAAATTTCGTGGCCCTGGGTCTATTAGCTTACTCGCAACACGAACGAAAGACACGCACGCACAGACTCTTTGTTTCATTATATGTAGAGATAGTCTACCCTACTTAAAAGACACATGGAAAAAAGGGAACAGACCCAGTCAGCCAAATCAATATAATGACGAATTATTCTCCACCGTATTTTAGTCATAGGTAGCTGCAGAGCATATTCGGAGCAGAAGACGGGGAAAATCTACTGTGATTTTTCCAGGATTGGAGCCACAGATAGTGCGACTGTGAGCTGGACGTGCTACCATTTAAACCATGATGGCACGAAGATAGATGATAATTCTCGACAGCCTGTCAACAGAAAGCTTATAACAAATCAAGTGAGCTCCTCTTTTACCGATGCACAGTTATAAAAAAT
Organism: Stegodyphus mimosarum; assembly: GCA_000611955.2. Classification (NCBI taxonomy): domain Eukaryota; kingdom Metazoa; phylum Arthropoda; class Arachnida; order Araneae; family Eresidae; genus Stegodyphus; species Stegodyphus mimosarum. The sequence continues at coordinate 288,277 of KK113398.1, forward strand.
TATGAATATTTCAAAAAAAAATCTTCTTTGATCTTTATTTATCAGCTATAGAAGAGGATACGAAGCCACGAAACTCGGTGTGACTTTGCAGGTTTCCACTACTTCCTTTTCAAACTCAATTACTAACCGGACCCTCCCGAATAATCACCTACAACAATGAAGTTTTCCAGAAAAGTGGTATGTGTCACAGTTAACTTTCATTAATAGTCAACGTTTTTGCGCGTGCTTTACATTTGCATCATCTTTCGACTTGAGCAAATATATGTGCCGTGAATCACAGAGAAAAAAAGGGAATGTATAATCTCAGACTGCTGCCCAGACAGTAGTGTGGTTAATGAAGCCGACTGTGGTACCAAAGGGCCCATGTTCGAATCACGGAGAAGTCATGGTTTTAACTGTCCATCCCTGGCCGTCATATTATGGAATCTCCATAATAAAATGACCACCGCTTCTTAGTAGTGGCCCACTATCTATGATGACTTGTGCCCGTCACTGGAAAAAAAATGTCTCAAATTTAACTTCTAGTGGTATAGAGTATTCATCCTCCTTTTCGTGATGTACTAGTCAGCATGCTCGCCACGTATTTGAGAGGTCCAAGGCTCAAGTCCCGGCGAAGACATTGCACGCTTTTCACGATCCCTGTTTCAAATTAACCTAATGTCTCATCAGTGGCGTTCGAACTAAAAAAGGTAGTGGATATTGATTCTCCATCACCAGGATTTGGCGACTGGGTTCCCTAATTCCCCAGTCGCCCTTTAAAAGTGGAAGAATATAAGGTATTTCTCCCGCCTTCTTAGCATGCCTTCTTCATGTAATGGTCAGCACATTTGGCGCGTATTCTAAATTCCGAGGTTCGAGTCCCGGCGAGGTCATTGCTCATTTTTCATGACTCCTGCTTCAAAAAAATTCTGATGTCTCTACAGCAGGTTTTTAACTAGCACGACTAGACAAGATGAAAGATTAGTATAAATTTCTAGAGAAAACTTAATTTGCATATCTATTTTCTTCGTAGTATATGAGAACAAACATTAAAGAAAAGGATAACTATAAAGTAAAGAAGGATAGAAGGAGAAATTCCCTGTTAAGTCTTTGCAGTTACCCATCTCTGTGAAACATCATGCATCCAAGTGCTCTATATGCTAATTTTTAATGTGAATGTAACTCATTGAAATTAATTAAAATGATTACATTAACTCAAATTAAATAATTAGTCTAGAAATGTTTTTATTTCCAAACTATATTATGCAATTACGTTTATGAAAAAGAAAATTATTCCGATGAAGAATCTGTAAAAAATGAATAGATCTCCAAGCTTCCTTTGAGAAAAAAATTAAATTCTCTATACTCATGATAGGATTATCAGCAATGTCTATGCTATCAGTTGTTCGGATCATAGACATCCATTCACTACCGAACTATCATCCGGTCCCACGAGACTTTTAGCTAAGGTACTCCATCCATTAGTGATATTCCCACTAAGTCGGATTTGCGCTCTGACCAAATGACATCGTACCCTGCCTTGCCGCATAGAGAGAGATTACGATTTACCACATCAAACCGCAACTGCCATTTGCCCTCTTTCGTCGAAAATCCAAAGATCTGCCTCGCCTTGCGGATTAAGAGGCTAATTTGTTTTCGATATTCTGGACCACTTTACTCTCACTTCGCTATTCCCCTCTCTCTCTCTTTCCTCCATCTCCGAGGAGAAAGGATTAAGCGGAGCAGAGAAAAGAGCTTTATTTCCGAATTTTCTCTGAAATCCAACTGAAATGGCTTTAAATGGCTAGGTATTGTTTTTTAAAATAGCTTCTGACTGGTTCCGTTATTGGAAAAATAATCATGATTGCTTGCCTCTACAAGACAATGCTTTAAAATGTCACCAAATGTATTATTTTGACTGCTTTCCTGTTTACAAGAGCATGGGATTCTAAAAAGAGTAAAATTCTATGACTCTTTACGAATTTAAATCTTTAAATGTTTGAAAAACATTAGTAATTATTTCTAGAACCTAACTGAAACTAAAGTATTTAGAGTAGCATCTGCACTGGTTATTCTTAAACACAAGCTTTTAAAGATGTTATATTTGTTATTGATAAATTATCAGAAATAGTTTCAAATACAACTTAAATGTTACCTTTTTATTTAATGTTACTAAGGATCAAAGAGGAAATACCGCAAAAATATCTTTCTTCGAAGGCGTCTGCTGAAAACATCGCGGAAAAATACATCGTGGAAGAAAACATCTCAAAGAAAATAACGCAAGGCGAAAACGTCGTCGTACAAAACATCACGGAAAAAAAGGAAGCGAGGACAAAATATAGCAGATCTAAAACATCGTGGTACAAACATCTTCATCGAAAATAAAGCGACTCCAAAACGCCGCAGTTTTAAAACATCGTTTTCGAAAATAGCATGGTAAAAAATAAAGCACCTACAAATCATCCCATGATGATAACATCGTGATGATCGCATGGTGATCAGACATGCGTTTCAGGCTTTAACAATTCGCGTATTAACACGATGTTTTGTATGACGACGTTTCCACCGTGCGTTGTTTTCTCCGCGACGTTTTTGTCCGCTGAGTTTTCGCTTGTAATTTTCTTCAAATAGTTATTTTCATTGGCGTACGTTATAAATAATTTTAAGTAGTGCGAAGTTTTTCCTAAATAAAACATAAATAGAAAGCAACAAATTAGGATTTTACGCAATATGCAGAAGAATAATTTACATATTGATCCCTATTTAAATAAATCCTTCAGGATTCTATCTATAGATTTCCCTTTGTTTTACTAGTAAAAGAAATTTAGTTTTGTTAAAATAGCAACAGATGGGGGAAATTATTCTCGCAGTTTTTTATTACTTAATCTTCCTCACAGCAAATATGTTATAGTATTCCAGAATTACGTAGAATTCGTTATACAAACATGCATGGAATTTTGGTATTACAGGGGTATGAAATATTTACCCACTTGACATTTTTCTCAGAGAAAAATGCATTGAATTCTTAGCTGTTCAGATGTAGGAGATTTTAACACTTCAAGAATGTAATATATCTGCATGTGTGGTACCTTTCTCACAACAAATGCATAGAAATCTTTACATAACAAATGCATGGAATTTTGACTTAACGAAAATATAAAAAGTTTCCGTGATTTTCTTAACAAATGCATAAACATTTCCTCTCGAATTTTCATCCACTGGGTTTTATCCTGTAGTTTTCTTTAAACTTGCTCATTTGTAAGAGAGGCGAAGCAAATATTTCCTAAGGGTCTGAAAGTTTTATATACAGATCTAGTTTTTAACTTTTATCGTTGATCTTACTACCACTTTGGCTAAGCATTCATTAAGTAGCGAATTTTAGGCATCAAAGAAGTTAAACCCTAAACAAAATATAATCACAGCTGTAACAACAAACAGTAGCTGTAGTTGAACGAACTATAATCATAGTTGTAGCACTTACTTATAATTATTCGCTCATACTCAATAATTTGTATCTTTATTTCATCTTTTAATGCTATATCTAAATTATATAGTTTATTGCAGAGTAAATTCATGAGGTATCCACTCGATAATTTTTATGAACGTTTGTAGCGTATACTGTAACAAATAAAAGATGCTTCTAAAATGATATATATTATGCTTATCAGCACGAAATCATATGGTTTTTTCAATTTAGATGCCTTTCTACAACATATTTGAGCATGTTTAAGATTACGTAGAAAAATACATTGTTCAACAAAATTAAAACTGACATACAAGTAATAATTTTTTTAACTAATCGATATATGTGTTAATGTTTTCAAACTGCTATAAGCTTCCAAAATCTAAACCCAAATATTAACTGATAGAAGTCTGCATAGAAACAGAACCTCGTAATTTTAACTCGCGTGTTTTAAAGAGAAATAGAATCGAAAATTTCATGTACAGTTGAGTATAAATACATCTAAATATCAAAGCGTAAATCAAATGGGTGAGTATGTAACATCTGGAGTTTCAAACTGAATATTTGAATTTATTAAACTTACCTGAAATTGTACCAAGTGAGATCAATTGCCATAATTGTTTCCACCTTAAATATCAAATATGGTTTATATTTACCATTCATTTACAAGCGAGGACTTATTGAATTAAAAGATTTGAAATAATAATAATATCGTCTGTATAAACGTCGCTGATAGATACACTCATTAAACACATCAGAATAAATATAATAACTCAGTTTCTTTGCAACTGAATTATTATATTTATTCTACGTTATATATATGCGTTAATTGTAACCCAACTGAAATCCAAATCCACATTATTAACCTACAGCAGCAAACTACACTGAAAAACAAATATAAGGAACTTATTTCAACTGCAAGTGCTCCAAATTATATTGAATTTTGGGAATTTCTACCAACAAGCAATTTTCCAAATTTACACGATTTGGCTATCAAATATTGTTGTAGGTTTGGATCAGCACGTGTTTGTGAACAAATGTTTTCCATTATGAATGTAATAAAATCAAAATATCCTTCAAGATTAATTGATATGCACCAAATTTTGTTAGCGTCTTCAAGAACTAATCCTAATATAGATGACTTGGTAAAAAAAACTACATATTCAAAAAACGCATTAATTAAGTACTGATTGTTTAATAGTTATTTAAAATTAAATGTTTGTTGTTTTTTAGATATCCATTTGGTCATTTTTTTTAAATGTCCACTACTAAGACTTCTATAAAAAGTGTGCTATTTGCGTAGACTTCCCATAATCAGCCTAACATTTTTTCACCTTTTTATAGTTTTTAGTATGTTGGAAAAGTTAGAAGTGGCACGCATAACTTTTTTTTTCCCAGATAATGGCACTCTTCCCAAAAAGGTTGCCCTTCCCCTGATTTACAGATTTTAACATTAAGAGATTTGTTTCTTATTACATTGCCTCGAATTACATCACGTTCGCATTCTTTCAGATAATATAAAAACACTGCTCAAAGCTGTGGCGTCATTTAATCTAAACTCAGTTCTGTTCTCCCATATAGTCTAACAACTTGTCTGTTATCCATCATATTACTTTACCTTCCTCTTCATTTTCATGTCTTATAAAATTCTACAGCCTTCATCATTCTTTTCGTTTTTCATACATTTCTGCATTTCCTTTCATTTTCAGCCTCTTAAAACAACAGAAATAATTTCAAACAGGTCGAATGCTGTTACTTCTTCATTATCTCATCTATTCTCAAAACTTTGCACAGCTCGCAATAAAGTGGAACTATAGTATTCCCAGAAAGACGCATTCAGTAGTAACGTAATATATTCCAAAAAACGATAGCTTAATTAATATTTTTAAATAAATTTAATATATTTATGTTTTACTTATTCAGTATTAAGGTGACCGTAATTAGTTGAACTACTCTTTTTGTAGACCAAAGGGCCAGTTTGCCCAAAAGGACTATTAATTTCGTTTTGGCATTTTGCGTTGATTCACTATAAACGGCGAATGACTTTTTAAATTATTGCCTCCAGATATTAAAGCCCTGTATTATATTTAAAGAAGTTAAATGATGAATAATATACATAAATGCATATATGCTTCTCGCATTGTGATAAAATGACTGTACCTAGAGCCATCAAATTATAAATAACGTACGTCTCCATCCGAATATGGGCATCTTGAAGCCCGAATCTGGAATTTGTTTTATCATCTATTGCATATTTTGTAAAGCAATTATAAGTCTTTGATTAAGAAACTCAACCATTTCAAAGCGAGCAATGGCAGCACTGTAAAGAAAAAAAAGAAAAAAAATTATCTCCAGCGCGCTAGACTGTGTATCGAAAATTCTGAAGACATACTCTTTTAAATATTTTGTTATATTGCTGTTGAAATGAATTTTATGGTTTAAATGCGAAGAACATGATATTTAGTGAATAAAGGTAGCACACAAAACGTTAAAAAATAGCTCCTTTGGGCGTAATATAAAATCTGAAAAAATCTGAAAGATATAAAATCTGAATTAAGATTTTTTTGTTTTTGTAAAATAACAAAACAACAACTTTCGTGTTTAGAATGACTTCATAAAAGCACTGGGATATGTGAGAATACTCTCTAAGAAACCTATAAAAAGACAAATTTTCCAAACTCTTCATTTAAGACATGAAAGTGAATTAAAAATTATCTGTTTTGTTTTCCTGATTTTACAATTTTTTAGTTAAAGTACATTGAATCTCTCTTGTAAATATATTTAACTGCAGAAAAAACTACAGTAGAAATTTGAAAACCTATACTTGTAATTCTGTGTTTTAAAAAGGTTAAGTTTGTTAGAAATCCTGTCTATTTCTAATAAACTTAACATTTTAATAATAAGCATTTAATAAAATTTTGATAACAATTTGAAATTATTATCTATGTTTAAAGTTGCAAAAAGCATCTGGCATCAAGAAAAAAGGACTACAAAGAACGCTCTAAAGTCGCCGGTACGTGATGGCTATACACTGGAGAAGAAATTAAGAACAATAAAAAATATCAGCAGTAAAATCATCTACAGACTTGAATTAAAGAAATGACATATCTCTTTGGGCTCGAAACTTACGCTCGATAGCTTGTCTTAATCTATTTTATGCATGTGGAAGGAATATAAAAATAATTATTTAGAAAATATATATTGGCGAATCTTTTTAAATACTACTAAACTTGTTAAACACTTTTAAATTAGACGGAAGATTAAAGATCTTGAAAAAATAAAGAAGTCAAACGCCAGTATTGAAACATACAGATGTTGATACTCTGCTGAAGATAGTGTGATAGTCGCAGGGGGAAGTGTATGTGATGGGTATAATAATAAAATGGCTAACATATTTTAAGCATTCTGTAATAAAATTTGAAGATTTTTTTTTTTCAATGACGGACATCAGCCACAACTAAGGCCAGAAGCGGTAGTCATTTTATTATGAAGGCACTTAATAAGCGGCTACCGTTGCCTCCTATGAAGGGACAGACGGTTTACATCATAACCTTTCCGGAATTCGAACCCGGAGCAGTCAGAGTCATTAACCACGTTACCGTCTGAGAGGAGAATCTGAAGATATCTGCATAAAAATTTTGTCTGTAAAACATCTTTTAATTCTGAAAAGAAAATAATCTGAAACATGCAACATCGAAAGTTCACATTTCATTGCCTTATAACAATCTGTCTAAAATAATTCAAAGAACTCCTCATTTTTCTCATCTAAAGTCATTGGAATAGTTTTGTCAGAAACCGGAAGAATACGCAACGGAAAACACGCTATTTCTTCCAAGGTGGAGATTAGAGACAGATTTTAGGGATCGTGCATCTTGCAGACGAGGGAAATGCTGTGTTGAAATGCATTCGCAAATCACTAATGTTAACATAACCTATATTTTAAGATAGAGGACATTGAAAAATTCAGCTAAGGTGGGCTTGTACTTCACAAATCAGCCACAGGTGAAAATAAAATCTTGTGTTGTCATAACAATGAAGGAAAAAGTTAATTGTAAATTTCTAAAACTTTGTCAGGTCCAACAGAACAGTATGTTCTTCGACAAAATTGACATGCAACTAAATTTTCAAATTGTGTACATTATATTCACTTTCCTTTTTCATCGCATTCTGAAGTATCTAGCCACTTTTATAATATTTCTATTTTAGCTTACGTAAAACATTTACTTGATATAACCTTTATTTATTCATTAACGTGTAATTAAATTATGCTGTTTAAGAAACCATAAAATTATTATGTAATTCTAGAAGTGTTTAGAATTAATTCTTTACTTAAAGTCCCTCTTTACTGATTTTCGTTGCACTTGAAAGAAATGTCCTTTTGCTTTATGGAAGACTCTGAATGTAAAAATGTATAATGAAAATTACTGTGTAACATTTATTACTGAGTCTATAAAAAATCCCATCCGAATATTGCTCTCCATTTCAATAAACGAGGAATGTTTCCACAGTCCAGGAATTTAATTATTTTATTTTCATCAATATTATAATGCAGTTTTCAACATAATCCTCTTTTAATTAAATACTCTTATCCCAATGAAAAACTAATTTTTTAAGCTGTCCGCAAAGAACTTTTCTGGTGTCTTCTCAGTCCCACCAGTTTATGATGCAAGGTTAAATTCTCATATCGAATACCCCATATATGCTTTTTTTTTCAGATGTGTATAAAATTAATTAAGTTTTCAAACCTTTTTTTTTCTCAAAAATAAAACTACTACGTTTCGTATCCTCCACGCTGCTGCAAAAATGCGCCTGTATCAATTAAGCAACTGAATCGAAGCAAACAATATTACACGGGATAGCTATACAAACGTCTTGAGATTTATCTCTCAATGAAATCATTGCCTGTAAGTTCTGGAAACTGAATTAGCTTCAGTTTCTAGAAGGCTGGAAACACCTTACGTATATATATATATATACAAATGTGCTTAAATTGTTGATTTGTCATTTCTGTAGAAGTTCAGAATTTCTTCTTTAAAACGTACCGAAACACGTACTTCAGAATTGGCAGAAGTCTTCTGAATTCTGTGCACTTGAGAAGCTTTACGTCTCATCTTCCTAACGAGAATCGTTTGGCAGGAAAATTTTAGAGCAAAGTGGATTAAAAGTCCGTGAAAGCCTTTGCTGAAATTGTGTGACCTTCCCATTAGGAGCTGATGAAAGCGGCTAAACGGCTTCGAAACAGGAGATGGAGAAAATTACAAAAAGTAGCGCGATTCAGCACTTTGGAAACGTGTGAACGCTGCCAGAAGAAAGCGGGAAGAAGCGGAGCGAACGATGGTGAACTAAGTGCGCAGACTAAAAGCTGACCAACCGTAACCGTCTAATTAGCATCGGCCGTTGAGCCGCGGATGATTCAATCTTCTCAGCCCCTTCCGTGGACAACTTCTCAATTATCGATTCTCCCCTAATACGCCGTTCATCTTGAAATATTTTCCACTTTGTAAAAGGTGTAATACTATCTACTTCTGCCGGCTTTCTCTTAGCTCGAAATCAATGGACTGGCAAGCGATACTTTGTCAAGACCGAAAATAGCATTCTGAAATGCAAAGAAGTTATCCCTAACCGTGACTGAAGCAATTCAAGTAACATCTGCGATTTGCAGATAGTATTTTTCATGCGATTTCAAGAGCTCACTGGTCTTTCGTTTTCACTAGTTTCATATCGAAGACTAAATTCTAAGCAGACTTTTATTTCAGAATTGTTGATTCGCCCCTCGCTTTAGTGAAAATGCTTAGCTAGTTAATAATAATAAGCTCTTATCGGGATAATTTTTAGATCTTCGTGTATCTTTTTATTACGAATATACCAGGGGAATCTGTAATTGGCTATTCTGGACTGTTTGCAGTTGTTTTCTGTTTATTTCGCAAGAATAAGCCAAGCCTGGACAGGCATAACACAGCATGAGACGCAGAATAGATTTATAAATAATTAACTTATTATCAATAAATATAACAAACTTTCCTTTAGCGGTTAAAACAATCTGTATTCTGTCGACATTTTTGTCTCATTTATTCTTTCATAAAGTACACGTGAAAAACACTTCAAACTAAACCAAGTCATCTCAAATAAAAATCTTGTGATGAAACGTAAAATATCGGAGAATCATATGAATTAAATTTAGCAAAGATGGCACGCGATTACCCCTATCGTTACCTGTTACAAAGAAATCATCGTAAACACAATCCAGGTCTTTTCCATTTGAAAAATTAATAAGAAATATAGGCAAAATAATCTCACAAACTAGTTAAAGTATTCATCAGAGAATGAATAATATTTTTGCGTTCTACGGGTTCGTGGATTTGTAGTGATTGATGACTGCACATGATGAAGAATCAAAAAACACAGTTTATTCGTCAGTATTTCACAGGACAGTTCCAAAGACGCATTACAGTCGTCGAAAAAAAAACTATAATGAACATCCTGAATCAATCAGTGACACAGACTTCAGAGGCTATTAGGCTATGACGGTGAAGATAGCTTCACGGCGAGCTATACTTTAGTTGCAAAGCACTAAACAGCTACAGACTCGGTCGTCTACAGACAGGCAGGGTTTATATAGCTTTTGACCTGCCTCCAAGAACATTCTGGGGCAAACCGGTAAGAATTCGTTCTAGAACGTTCTCTCTCTGTCTATGGCCTATCGCCAATTTTGTTGCCACGGGTGATTTCGCGACAAATCTGGCAACCCTAAACCCGCTTTGCGCGGAAGCTATCTTATCGCAGCTGGGCTTTTCGCAACAATATTTATATTTTGAAATCTTCCTTTCTATTATTGTCTTTTTGGAGCTGCAGGGATAATCTGGTGTTGAGTGCAATTAAAGAAACGAAGCTGCAACCAATGTTATTATGAATACTGTGTATACGTATAATAGTTTTAAAGATGCTGCTTAAATACTAAGACAGAAACAAAATAGCTGTACTAATAAACTGTATTGAGAACTATGCGGGTAAAAGTAACATTACAAAAAAACGGATATATGATTCAAAATGCTAAGTCGTCCGTTTGAATCTGAGTAAAGATTTAATAGTATCATCGATTTAAAGTTTCTAAAAAAGTTTAAATTTATTAGCAATTTATTTTACACTTTCTTAAAAAATGCAAAAAAAAAAAAATTGAAGAACCAGTAACTTTGAATAGTCTATCAGGTTTGTTGAAGCAGGAGACGTGGAAAATGTGTAGTGCCCTCCCCAGAACTCGAACTCTGGACCTTCCGATTGCTAGCCGCACGTGCTTCCCGTTACGAAAGCACGGGAAAAAGGGAGAAACACTTCACAACTTTTAACATATACTTTAAATAAAATGCAAAATAAAACGAATCTGTGTTTATGTAAATAAAGCGTATTTTTGAACGTCAGTTATTTTCTTATTATACTCAGAATATGCTTTTACTAAAATTATGCATTGCTAGTAAAACAACAATAAGGAGGAAGTCTCCTGTTTTGTCACGAAATGTCATTGAAGCAAAAATAACCTTGGAACTTGCATAATGTTTAATTTTCAGGTAACGTGTTGTAGTGGGATATCACGCGATGGTCAGATCTCGCACAGAAGCGCACTTTATGATTTTAATAAACTTGTACGTGTAGAACAAAAAAAGACCTAATACATGCGTATACGAATCCTATTATTGAATTCTAATATATTAAAGATAATCTTGATGAATTAAGAAACAAGTTCACTTAAAGGAAAAAATACCGTTTAAAACACCATCTTAATAGCCAATTTCATATTTTCTATCCTAGCATAATTTACAGCTTGCTACTTATTCGGTTTTTGATTTAATCTTCTTGCAGAAACTTCCAAATGTTCTTTACATAGAAATTATGTTTATCATTACACTCGAATTTCGATTTAAGTAATTTACGCAATTTAGAATACTGATAATGTATTCATGATTTTTAAAAACTAAATCCTGCATTAATTAGAGAATCACCTTTTTCCCCCACTTGCAATCATCATCTATATAAATGTGAAACACAAATTTTTCTTCCTCCAGTGGCAAACAATAATCTCTCCACAGTAAGTGAAAATAATACAGAATAAGCTAGGAACAGAGGTGGATGGAACCAATGCGAATCAGCAAAATTTCCTTAATTGCCGGTGGCCGTGGCATCATTTTGTCTCCTGATATAGATAGCTTAAAAAAAGGCGGATAAAGCATCAACTATCAGATTTATGCAGTACAAAACAATAACTTCACAGGAAGAAAAATATTTAATGACACTCCCTTCTCTCCGAGAAAAGAAACTACTCTTAAACGCATTATATGCAATTAATCGCCTCATCTACGTAACCCTATCGTCGTTAGCTCATTGCAAACTCATACTTACTAGATTTAATTTTTCACCCCATTGCTTAAAAATGAGAAATTTTCATGTCTGGCCACAAGGATGATTCCATAATGATGCAGGCACCTTTATGCAAGCTGGTGACTGTTCACCAAGATAAAGATCCTTACATAGGTGTCTCGGCATCTTTATGAAAAGTGCTTACTTCAAATTATAAACAGAACTTCATAAGGGTGCTGGCATCTTCATGGTATCTTGGCAAAGGATGGCCAATTTACAAATAGGTACCGAAACCTTTATGATGGCGTATACCACAGATGTGCGGTACCAGCAAAAGAAAAGTGTTTCTTCTGAGTGTCTAAAACGACAAGGACAGCACACTTTTTGGAAATTTTGTGAAACCTCGATGGCATCACACACTTATAAACTTCCTGCAGTTTGAGGATATTTTAAAAATTTATTTGTGAAGTTGTAGTTTAATTCAGGAAAAAATAGATAGTGTAGGATTATGTGGGATGCTCATGTACATTTTTGATGATAAACAATATATAGACTTTTTGAAAATAGTCACACATTCCTGTTTTAGTTGCAGTTTTGGTAAGTAAGGAAAACCTTTTTAGTGACTATTTGCTACGAATGTTTTCTTTTGAGAAGAATGTAGCTCATATCTACCAGTTTTGACAAAAAAAGGATTCAAAGACCATGTGAATTATATTAAATTTTTGAGTGCAATGCAGCTCAAATCTGCCAGTTCAGCAAAAAAAAGGGGGGGATTCAAAGATCGTGTGAATTGAATTAAATCCTCGTTACCTAACTGTAATTATACCAGTATCAGAGAAAATTAAGCTAAATTCGCTTTTCTTTCAAACCTTATCATTTAAAGTTACTCATTTAAAGTGTTGTTGAAGCTGAATCTTCGAAACGTACACCAAATTTATTAAATCAACTAATAACTGGGTATAAAATCTGTCAGCCGCAGAAAAAAAAATAAAAATAGATAACATTTTCTAAATGTCCAAGATGTTATGAGAAAGAAATTTTTTCTCAATAAAACCATTTCTTGTGAATATGATGTTAGTTACTTTTAAGATTCAAGTTTCAAAATTTAGTTGTGATGCAGGGAAAAAAATATTAAGGATTTAAATGAAGGTATTTATAATAAGTATTTCAAAATAGATGTATAGAATTTCAGGAAATACTGGCAGATTTTCCTAAGTCTGTTGTAATTTTTATAAGTTAGTGGTATTTCCTCATTTGAGTACACGTGAGATAAGAAATACATTCCGTAGTGAAAACTGTAAACATTTCACTCTGAACGTATAGTTATATAAACAAATTTAGTCTAGTTATATAAACAAATTTAATTGTTACTTAAACGATAGGTGGATACTAGATCATATATAACATGAAAAAGAGTTTTTATGTGTTATAAATTAAGACACGATTGAGGATTTTTAAGAATACATGTTAAAATAATTTCATACTTTTAGTATAACTATAGAAAGAATATGAATGCTTGAGATACGCTGCATGTAAACAGTTTTACCGATCGTATTAACTCTAATATTAGATTTTAATATGTATAATAAGAAAAATGACAAACTGAATGCGTTTATTCGAAACAAAGGTTTTTTTCTCTAATATCTTCTATAAGCAAGATAATAAAGGATGTATAAAAAAAAAGAAATACCCAATTCTTTTCTTCATAGATTTTTTAAATATTTAGCATTTTTTAGTATTTTACATTATAATTCCAAGTTCTTCGAGTTTCATCGGGGTCAACATCTTTTCTCCTTCATAAGCTCCTCAATAAATTTCTGACTCTTTAATTCTAAATTCGTTCCTTTCTAGTGGGCTTAGAGACATTAGAAAATCATGGATAGGAAAAATATTCTCCTAATCAATTCTTCCTCCTCTCACAATAAATGAATTCTGAATTTGATGAGCATTCTTTAAAAATTAATTCGTGAAGAATATGTTTCAGACATTTCGAATTTTCTGAGTACACAGCAGAGTAGAAATCCATATGTATCCAATATCGATTCATTTAATGTAGCATTATTTGTTAGCTGAAGCATTGATGTGTGTTTTTAGCATAGATAAATATGCGGTCTTATGATTTAGTAAACGTTTTTGAAGAAACAAACAGAACAGCATGTTTATGGAAGAGTTTTCGTTATGCGCGCGCACAGTAGTTGAATAGATCACGCTAAGCTATAACGGCGATTCAGCTCGAGGTTTGGTCCCAGCAAACTGATTGATTGCATAAGGATTTCTCCGTATATATCAGGATCAGTTTCTCTTAGAAGGTTCTACAAGAAGATTAACCTTAAATAAATAATCATAAGTTTTGATGTAGTCTATTAAGCGAACCTGTTCTTTTCTTTTACTTGTTTTTCGTTTTTTTCTTGCTCCGAAAAATATACTTCTTTGAACAACTCTATCTAAATTTCTTAGGCTGATTTTAAAGCTATATACACATTATATACATGTTGTACATTATCCGAATGGTCTGATCCATATAAAAATTGAGGCATTTTCATTTATCTGAAAGGAATGCAAGCAGAATCGCAGAACATAAATGCTTCCAAGCATTTATGTTCTGCGAATATGTCTTCTTGATACTTTTATAAGAAACATAAAATACTGTCGATGGAAGGAGATAAATTTTACATTTAAAAAGATATCTCTTACTTACTGCGTATGATGATTATGATAAATTAAATGTCTTATGTGTTCAAATAAATATATTGCTTAATATTTAATAAAATACTAAAATGTGGCTTTAAGTATAAGTTATAATAAATACATTAAAATCTTTTAAGTTTTACATATGCATAATTTAAGTTGAAAATGTGAATGCTAAAGAAGAAAACTGGGAATATAAAGAAACATAATATGTTTCATTTCCATAGATTTAAGGTATTTAAGATAGATTTACTTTTAAATTTTCAGCCAAAAAAGTTTTCTTTTTCTATGTAAAAAATATTGCATACTTGCAAAATGAGGGAAGAACACAAAAATTGTTTAGATTTTGCATTTTTTCTAAGACGGAAATGTTTTATTTACATTTTTCTAAGACAATAAACGTGAACTACAGTTTTTATTAAAATTCAAAATAAACACTTTGATGTTTTTTGAGGTGAAAAAATTTCACTTTAAATTTTTTTAGGGAGAATAAACTCCACTTTTATTTTGTCCATGGAAAAACTTATGTTAGTTTCAAAGTGTAAGGCAAGAAATTTACAGTTCGATTTTACAAAGTCTAGAATTATTCATTTAAGTTTTTTTTTGGGGGTAGGGGTCTAAAATGTTTCACTTTTAAGTTCACTATGGGGGAAAAATCTTCACTTTATTTTTGTTTATGTAAAAACCCATATTAATTTAAAAACATAGAAAGTAACACTTATCTTTACAAAGTCGGGAAAAAAAAGAATCATTTAAATTTTCTTAGGTTGAAAAAGTTTCAATTTTAGTCTGAAGGGGCTTTTTCCCTGAAGGACTACTGTTTTCGTCTTGGCATTTTGCGTTTATTCACTATAAATGTCCGATTCACTTTTGAAATTGTTGCCACCAAACATTATCGCCCTGTATTATACTTAAAGAAATTAAATAATGAAGAATCTGCATAAATGTATGTATGTTTCTCGCACTGTAATAAAACAACGGTACCTAGAGCCATCCAGTTTTGAATAACGTACGTTTCCATCCGAAATATGGGCCTCTGGAAGCACAAATTTGGAATTTCTTTTATTACCGATTTCATATATAATAAAACTTTAGCGAATTTTTGATTACTAGACTCAACGATTTAAAAGCGAGCAATGGCAACACTCTAAGGGGGGGTGAAACCTTTTTATCTCCAGCGCGCGAAACTGTGTATCGAAAATTCTAAAGATATGCTCATTTTAAAATTGTTTTGCAATATTGCTGTTGAACTGAATTTTATGGTTTAAGTGCGAAATCTGAAACCTTTCAGTTTCTTACTTTTTTTTTTTTTTTTTAAGGAGAAAAAAATCTTCACTTTTATTTTGTGTATGAAAAGACTGATGTTAATTTCAAAACGTAAGAAAGAAAAAGTTGTACTTTGGTTTTACAAAATTTAAAGAAAAAAAAAACGTATATTTTTCGGGTCCAATTTTTTCCTTTATATAATTTATTTGCTTTATGAAACATAACTAGAAAATACATTTGAAATGTTTTATTGCTTAAATAACATCCGCAAACTACAACTCTCTTCTACAAATGAATACGAAGCGTCAATTTTACATAAATGAGAGTACATGTGGTTCGTATATTAGTAAAAAACGCAGTCTTCTACAAATTAAACTTTCCAAAAGTAATTTAATAACTCATTTAAAATTAAAATCACTTAAAGATTATTTTAATAAAGGTATACGAAATATAATTTTAACAGATTAAGATACGTTTTGTTGAAAATCGAATCTAAAGGAAAAAATGTTTTACTTAAAATTTCATTTTTATTAGATGAAGAATTGTCTTTAGAGCTAAATTGCTTTAATTTTTTCTTTCATAATGCACATTGTTTTCCGAGAACGATTTGAATAACAGATTTAAAGAAATTTCCAAAATGCATAATTTTCTTTTTCTCATGCAGAGTGTCATAGACTGGTGGCGGGAACAATCCAAGAAAAAAAATTTTTTTCATACAAGTTTTATTTTCATTAGATGAAGAATTATCATTAGAGGCAAGTTCTTTTTATGATTTTTTCTCTCATAATATTCTTTGTTTTTAAAGAATGGTTTAAATGATAGAGTTAAAAAAAATTATAAAATATGCAGTTTTTTTTTTT
>KK113398.1:304934-337256 GCA_000611955.2 Stegodyphus mimosarum
TTCTTCAGTAGACGGCATGGGCACATCTGGAAAATTAAGTTACAGCAAAAATCCTCTTTATTTTTTACCAATTCCAAAAAAAAAATTAAATTCACAGAAACAAGAGGAGATGTACAACTCAACCAGTAGCCTAAAACAATTCACATCCCCTCTTAATGTCACTGAATACTCCCTCTGTTGTGATGTCATTGATGACGCTGCACGTTGCACCTGTGATGTCATTGGCCTCTGAAACCCTGAGAGGCTAATCGGATGCTACAGAACTGTCATTTCACCACTACCTCCTTAAAACATATACGTTTTTCATAGCAATGGCATGTTTTAGTACAATTCAGTCTTAATATTTATTTTCATTTACGACAAATTCAAAATGTTCATCTAGATTAATATTCAAATTCATAGCCAACGAAATTACTCCGGCCTGATTTCCCTAGGAAAGGAAGCTTTTCACTGAAACATTCATTGACAAATTTTTAGAAATTTATGGCGGTTTGATAAAAACTGGCAGACAAATCACGGATACGTTTTCAATTTTTTGAATACAGTTCTGTTTGTTTCAAGGTAAAATTTTTATATGAATTTATTTTGTTTTTTCCTTGCTTTAGGGAGGGGCCTGAGTTTTCGGATGAAGTATTATAATTAAAATACATTGGAATGGTTCATCAGCTAATTCTGGGTACAGAAAAGCAAAGATTTTTTGTGGAAGACAGATTTTAATGGATTTCAGTGATCCTTCTTCTGATGAAGTTGATTGAATTCATTTTCTTTCATATTCTGTTTTGTTCATTAGCTTTTTTAATTAGTTTTTTACTTGTTTGAAGTATTTTAGTTTTAACATTTATTAAATTCTTTTATACATTCATAGAAGTTTTTGAAATTTGGCACTTATGAATTTCAATCTTTGGTCTTCGTGTAATTGGTTCTAAATTTCTTACTATTCTTTCTTTAATATGATAGCATAGAAAAATTTTCCTATTTCAGATATTAGACGTCATTGCCAATGAGAAAAATGTAAACAAGTGTAAAGCTAACTCACACCTTCAGATAATGCCACTGAAATAATTTCGCAGCAACTTTTGTGTGGAAAAGTCACACGTTATGAATATTTCTTTAAATACCGTATGACACTGATCATCTTCGCCTGAACAAGTCTTGAGTCCAGCAAAGTGAAAGAAAGTGATTACCAAACAAAGGTATCTCCAGTGTGGATTTCGGCTATTTTTGGTTGTATTTAGTACAATATTATAAATCTTAAATACTCCAATAAGTGCAATATTTTGGGCTGTTAGTTATGCTGAATTCCCATTCAGAAAAGCAGAGAAAAGAAGTGAAGTTTAGGAAAAACAGTAGAAGTTGTTTGAGAAAAAGTAGTAAGAAAAGTAAAAACTTGTAGGGATTTATATTTAATTTAAACGACCAGTTAAATTTAACTTTAAGTTACTTTCCTATAAGCCTTCATTCCCCTAATTGTCAGTGTCAGAATATTTATTTAAATTATGGTAGTGCGCGTAAGGAATGCAAATTCTACCAGTGGGAGAAAGAGTTTAAATATCAATGTTCTAATAGAGAAAGTTAGAGAGAGTCTGGGAAATCTCTGTGCTTGGTTGTAACGCAAGCTTCGTCTTAGCATTTATTGCTGGTTAGACGTGGCTTAATAGCTACTATCTGGCTGCCACTAGACTCATCTACGGGCTGTAGTATACAGGATCGATAGAGCCCTGTAGTTTAATTCTACTACTTGTGAATACCTCCAATTTTGAGTTTTGATCCTACTTTTTCAGTTACCGCCCAAGCAGAGACGTAGTATGTTAGCGTCAAGTTGACGCATTGTAAATAATTTAAAGAGTTTAATAAAGGTAGTTATTTAAAGAGTTTAATAAAGGTACCCTTCTTCGGTGCAATCACTATTTCTCCAGATTCTGCACAATAGATAGGCAGTAGAACGTTACATCTGGCGCCAGAACATCCTACTCGAATCCAATGGCCAATCATCCTTACAAGATGCAGAAGTCGTAGACCCGATGGTGAAAAGCCCATTGGATGGATTTAGATTTTTTAATGCAGACGATGAGATAATTAAACCAGCAGTGCTGTTCGACGGTGAAAACTCTTTCACTTCATTCCTGGAATCTCTCGTGACCCACTCTCAGTTGTATCCGGTACCCAAAAGACAAAACGTAGCTATCGCCTCGAATGCCCTCCGAGGACAGGCGGAGTCTTGGTGGAATGGAATTGGAAAAAATCTTACTCGGATAAGTCCGAAGCCTGACCTACAATTTTGAAAATTTCAAAGCGGCACTCCTAAAGAGCGGCCCTCCCAATCATGAAAGATCGTGCGAAACTTGAAGTCGAACTGTACAGTTTTCATCAACGGAAAGTTGAGCACCTTGCCCAGTTTATCTTGCGTAAACTAGTGAATATGTTATATGGAAGGAAGCCCGATAACGAGGTAAGTTACCAAGATTATTGCCCGCAGTAGAAGATTTCGTGGAGCTGAGAAACCCACGAACGCCGCAAGAGCTATTCTAATTAGCCGTAAAGTTCCAAAATCGGCGGATAGCGGAAAATTCGAGATTTCCTACCCAGGGACACTATCAGCAGTTCTTCCGACAGCCGGCCGCAGAAGGAAACAAATACAACGGAGGAAAACGCTTTCTAATTACGCCATCAACGAGCAAGAATGAAAACGGTAAAGCCGAAGACCGCCAGCGCACCTCAGGAAGAAAGAAGAATTTAAGCGAATTCTTTAAGGGCCTGAAAAATTGAGAGTTCAGAACCCCTGTGCATCGCAAAATCCCTCTAAGTTGTATGTAAATACCGTGGTAGTCAAGGGCTCCCAGCTATCGGTAATCCAGATTCTTTTGAACGACGTACCCGTAGAAGCACTCGTGGACCCGCCGCGGAAGGAAATTTTTTAAGCCAAAAATTCTACTATAGAAATTTTCGAAGAATAAGATTGTTTAAAAATTGTAGCCCAGAAATCGTTGCCACACAATGGAAAGTTTGCGAATGTGTCGGAAAGCTATCGCTGAACGTTCAGATAAAAAACGAAGTTTTGAAAGTGTTATTTTTTGTTGTTAAAAATTTGCAAAACCATGTCATTTTAGGTACAGAGTTCCTCAAGTCGACAAACGCCACAATAAACTTCGCGGAAAATTCTATTTTCTTGGATTTGGTGCCAAAGGCGGTGGAAGAAGTAAATGTTCCAGACATCGATTTACAACATCTAAAACAAGATGAAAAAGGCCAAGCTGGAGCAACTCGTAAGTAGATTCAATACGTTATTTTCTGAGATGCCAGGGAATACAGAAATTGTTACCCATGCGATATAACTAAAATCAAGTGAACCGTGTAAAGCAAAACCTTATTGATATGATAAGGAGAAAGAATCAATAATAGAGCATCACATAGAACAAATGTTGAGGAATAAAATAATTATTCACATCAATTCTGAATATGCTAGCCCAGTTGTGCTATGCAGAAAGATAAATAACTTGCCCCCTGCGGATACAAAAACTTATTGTTTTGCAATCGATTACCGAAAACTTAATAGCATGACTAAATTCTCTCTTTATCCTTTAGCGGTAAGAGGAAATAATACGGAAAATTAGGTCTACAAAATATATGACCACTCTTAGCCTTACTTTTGACTACTTTTAAATAGCCACGAAACCAGAAGATGTGAATCAAACAGCGTTTATTACAAAATCGGGCTCTTATGCATTTTGCGGGGCCCCGTCATCTTTTCAACGCGCTATGGACATAATTTTAAGTCCAGTCCTAGGAAAACCCACTTTGATTTATCTCGATGACATTATCATAACTAGCGACACTATTGAACAACACATGGAAGATCTCCACAAAGTTTCTTCATTATTGAAAGAAGCAGGTTTAAATATCTATTAATGCCGCAAAATGTAAATTCTCAACCAAGGAATTACGGTATTTAGGATACAAAATCTCAACTAAGGGTAGCGAGACTGAGGATTCTAAAATAAAGGCAATTAAAAATTATTCTCCGTCAAATACGGAGAAGAAAATTTCGTCTTTTATTGGCATCAGCTCATATCATCGTTCGTGTATCCAAAATTTTGCCGGTATTGTTGAACCTTTGTGAGTTTCAAAACTAAAGAAATCCTAGTTTGCATGGACAGCGGAGGCAAACTCCGCTTTTGAAACATTGAAAACAGCTCTAATTAATGTCCCAGTTTTAAAATTCCTGGAAGAGGACGAGAACTTCGAGATCGCGGCGGATGCTTCAGATTACGCCGTGGGTGCGGTTTTAACTCAAAAAGGGCACCCCTTGGCATTTTTCAGCAAACCTTTGGGTCAGACACAAAGAACTATACAGCGACAGAAAGGGAAACGTTAGCAGTGTTAATGGCAGTTCAGAGGTTTAGGGTCTACTTTGAAAAAGCCCCAGTTACAATCTACTCTGATCATGCGGAGATTATTTT
Organism: Stegodyphus mimosarum; assembly: GCA_000611955.2. Classification (NCBI taxonomy): domain Eukaryota; kingdom Metazoa; phylum Arthropoda; class Arachnida; order Araneae; family Eresidae; genus Stegodyphus; species Stegodyphus mimosarum. Next base: position 309,392 of record KK113398.1, read on the forward strand.
CTGAAAAGAATTTAAGTCCTAGATTTATTAGATGGGCCTTAAAATTACAAGAATACAACTTAATAATTAAGCACACTCCCGGCAAGGAAAATACATTGGCCGACGCCTTGACAAGATTAGACTGGATGAAAATGGGGATCAAATAAAACATGCTATGTTAACTTCTAAAGTTTTAGATTCCCGGGAAATAATTATAGCTGAATTGCCGAAGGATCCAGAATTCGGTAATATCTATGCTTATTTAAAGGATCCAGATAATTTTGTACATTCAGATCTCGTTGCAATTAGAAATAGGGCCCAAAATTACGAGATCATAGATAATCTGTTGTTCTATACTAAATCAACTAATGAAAACCACGAACTGAAACCAGTCATCCCAGCCACACTACGGTTGAGTATTTTGCAGGAACTTCCTGACAGCCCCACAGCCGGTCATTTAGGAGTGAGGAAAACGGTGCGTAGAGTACTTGAGACGGTGTATTTTCCGCAACTACAGAAGATAGTAGCATCGTATGTCAGGTCTTGTAAGTTATGTCAGTTAATTAACGACGTTAATTATAGCCCAGCCGGGTATCTAAATAGTATTCGCGCGAATTTTCCTAACGAGATACTTGGAATAGACCTTCTTGGCTCTTTTTCCCAAAGTGAGTTAAACAAAAGCCGATATCTTTTGGTGATTGCAGACCATTTTTCTAAGTGGGTAGAAATAATTCCTTTAAAGCGAGCGTCAGCTAAAATAGTTCAGATGCGTTCTTACATAAATATATTTTAAAATACGGTGCAATGTTAAAAGTAATAAGCGATAATAGTAGGCAAATAATAATATATATATTTATTTATTTATTTATTTTATTCATTATTTTTTGTGATCAATTTTTGTAATTATACACTTGTAATTTCTAAAATCTTTTACAGTTTCCTTTAGTGGAATTTCGGTATCACACTTTTCACATTGTACTTAGCAATAATTTTGTAATTATTTTCTCCTTGCTGTAACACTGTCAATATTTGAAATTGCTATCTAGGTTTCACTCTTTTCTTGCGACTTTTACACCAAACACTCAGTTTTTAGGGTTTTTTGTTGACTGTATTTACATTTACTTGTTTAAGTATTGCTTTTTGTAACACGAGTACTAAGCATATAGCACTGTTAATGTACTTAGTGATGCGTATCTTTAATAATTCTTCATATTCTACTTGTGGTTATCATTAGCATTAGCATTTGTGATTTTAACTTGCACTTTTTAAAGACTTTACAGAGCACTGTACTTTTTTTCTCTGTGTAAGCACAACATTGTTTATCTTCTGCAAACGAATCTTTTGGCATTCAGTACTAGTCTCTGATGGCAACTAGAGACGATTCACCAAATTTGCTGCATAAATTAGATCAGCCAGCAGTCATAAGCCAAGAGGCACAGACCTCAGAGGATTCTGTACAGACGCCAACTGTGAAGGTGAATTCCTTAATAGACAATTTTTTGAGACACGTATAAAAGCACCGAGGTAGACGTAAACTTAGCTCAGCAGTAATTTCTGTCCTGGCAGATTACTTAGCTGATATAAAGATCGTTTTCAACGACCAAGAGGTTAGAATTGCAGAACTTCGTGGTGAAGTAAAGGCACTTAAGGATAAAATTCCAACTTGTATTCCGTACTGCTCAGCTTCTGCCACTGTTCAACCCATCCCCTCTGTTCAACAAGACACTGTTCTCATAACAGTGGTAGAAGTGAACCACGAACAGATAGTGGAAGAAGCTTTCCAGACGGTTGTTAACAAACGCCCCGCAAAACGCAACAAGCTCCCATTCAGATTCCTCTCTCGGAGCACGTACTACTAATTAAAGACAAAAACGATAAGAGGACTGCAGACAGAATCAAAGAGCTTTTAAAATTGGTTATCAATCCAATTAAGCTAGGTATCCACGTAATACAGACAAGATCCACACGATCTCATGAACTCTTGATAAGGTGCAGGGAGAAAGCACGTCTAGCAAGACTAAGAGACGCCATCACTGCGAATTCTCAATTCAGCAATTTGCAAATTCGACAGCCAAGAGTTCCAAGACGTTCCGCTAATGTGTTCGCTACTCCAGAAAACACAAAGATCTTACGACAGCGTTTCGTGAAGCACTCCGACACTTCTCAAACGAATGTATATACCCAGCACGCTCCTTCAAGAGTAAACTGGGTCTCACGAATTGGATCGTAGAGTTTGATGTTCGTATTATAGATAAAGTCCTTTCACTCAAAAGTGTCTATCTTGGCCTAAATTCCTGTGCTCTAAAGGAATATCATCAAATTAAGCTTTGTTTCAAGTGTCAAGGCTTTGGACACCTAGCCAAGTATTGCAGAGAAGAAGAAGTGTGCAGCACGTGTGGGGGCGCCCACTGCCACACAGATTGCAGTGGTGATCTAACAATCTGTGTCAACTGTCAAAGGGCAAACGCTTCTCAGCAAATGAATTTAGAAACTAAACACACGGCAAGTGACACACAATGTCCCATCTACAAGCAGCATATGGATCGTCTGATGCATCTCGCTCAGGCGAACAATTAACTTCTCTATTCGCTAACGAATTACAAGGTAAGATATTCGCCCAATACAATCTGCAAAGGGCGCGAGCAGCCACATTTAATTTTGCTGATCTATTGGTAAGATTTAAGGGCACAGTCTCATTTATACAAGAAATTTTTATATTAGTGGTGAATGCATACCTGATCTGCCAAGCACAGCTAAAATATACTTGTCAACTTTAAAACTCGCAGGCCTGATCTATTATGGTCCATTGTCACCAGTTCTAATCCGACAAACCGGACATACAGTTACAATCCTTTTAGAACTTCACACTTCATCGCTAGCCTCACGAGCGTCTATATGCCTTCCAGTGGTTCTATGGATGATCTTCTACAGGAACCGAATTCAGATTTTCTTGCCACATATCCGTTTCACATCATAACAGGGGACTTTGAAGCCTCGAGTCCTCTTTGGGGAGCGCGGGGAGAAAATGAAAGAGGCCGAAAGGTTCTAGACCTTATCTCGGAAAGACGGCTAGTTTCAATCAACTCTGAGGAGTCCCTTCCCACTTTCCGTACCACTAGGGTGGAGGGATGGCCGGATCTGACTTTAGCGTCATTACCACTAGCCCACCTTATCAGCAATTGGAGAGTCAGTGATACACCGTCATTCAGTGACCACAGGCTCATTATCTTTGAAGTGCAATTGCCGAGCATTTATTACACACAGTATCGCTTAAAGACGAAATATGGCGGACATTCCAAGTTCCTGCAACAGTGCAGGCTATTTTGCCCCAGTACCTCACAGGACTAGACAACCAACTGGTCACGATTTGGACAGGATCTAAGATAAATTAATACATGGTCTAATGGCAGTTGCTCGGGTGTCGTACAAAATGAAGAGATTGAAAATACCTGACTCTCTATCACAGTGGAACGGCAAACTTACAGAGCAGAGTAGAGTTAGGGCTTTACGCAGAAGAGCGCAGGCGGAAATAGACCCTGCTGTGAGGCAAAGTAGAATGCAGCTTTACAGAATCGAACCCGCCAGTTACAAAAATCTAATCCTTCATAGCAAACTGGAAGCGTGGAAATGCCATTGCAGCATAGTCATAGAGCATTATGGTAAGGTACAGAAAGTAGCCTGCGCGAAAGTATTTTGTTCACTACAGTTAGCAGCTTCGCAACTTCGCACCACTAGCGACGAAATTTTGGGCAACATACTTGAAGCTATCTTTCGCAATGACACTCAGGAGACAGACTCAGCACGACAGGCAGACATCAGGGTACACTATGATAACTGTAATTGGACTACCACCGAAAGTGACTCGAAGATGCCAACGCTAAAAGAATTGCACAGAATAGTCAAGGCCCTAGTTAATAACAGGGCACCAGGCCCAGACGGCCTTGACAACATCTTAATCAAGGTTGTGCATCAAGCATGCCCAAAGCTGTTGGTTGAATTATGCGGCACATGGCACATGTTGGAGACTAGGTCATTTCCCAATAACTTTGAAAATAGCAGAGATGATTCTCTTTCTGAAGTTCGGGAGGGGTCCCGATGATCCAAGATCCTACAGGCCTGTCAGTCTGCTACCAGCTATTAGTAAAGTAGTTGAACGAGTAATACTGAGCAGACTCAATCATTTCTTAAGCAAAAGAAATATAATACACCAAGCTCAGTTTGGTTTTAAACAGGGTACTTCAACAGAGCATGCTCTGACCACTCTGTTGGACAGAATTAAAGAAAACTGAAATAACGATCTGCACACAGCAGTTGTGTCGGTCCACATCCAAGGGGCATTAGATTCACTCTGGTGGCCAGATGTGATCGAATGTCTAGACCGACAAATACAGATAACAATGCCAAATGGTCAACTTCAACGACGACTGGTGCGTGGCTGTCCCCAGGGCTCATGCCCGGGCCCAGTCTTATGAAACCTGGTTGCCAACACGATATTTGATCTTTACAATGATGATGAACTGTCAAAGTCCAGTCATTTGCCGACGACTTCCTGCTTTTGGTCACTGGAGGACACAGACTGCAGGAGAATGTACAGCGGGCACTGAACCTCTTTGCACAATGGGCAGGCGATCACAAACTGGAAATTTCAGTGTCCAAAACTAACATTTTACTCATAGGGCGTAAAGGTCCACTGAGGCGGAATCCAACCATCAGATTATTAGGTCATCCAGTCAGGACTGTTTCCCAGCTGAAATATCTAGGGGTCATCATAGACAACCGCCTCAACTGGCTTCCACATTTGCAAAATATACACCAAAAAATAGTATCTCTCACCAATAACATGAGACGAACTACTGGCATGTATTGAGGCATTAGACCAGACATGTTGAAGATCTGATATCGCACAATAACAGAGAGGATGATTTTGTACGGGTCTTTAGCATGGGGTATTCATCTCACTGGACACTTGAGGAGGAAACTCTATTCTACTCAGCTTCTCTAACTTCTCATGATTACTAAAGCTTATAGGACCACCTCGGCAGATTCATTGCAGGTGCTCGCTGGGTTATCACCATTGGATCTTGTCGTGGAGAGGGAGGCTGGACATGGACGGATCCTATGCTTAAAGGATGATTTTATCTTGTTGGGCACCCATTACCGCGCTCTTGATTACAAGGATCATTATCCTCGTTCCCTGGGCCATCCGGCGGACATAAATTATGATGACAAAACCCCCATAGAGCTCTTAATTCCAGCTAGGCATGAAATTTGTCTTTATACTGATGGTTCCAAAACGGAGCTTGGCACAGGTAGAGGCTTCTGAGTAATGCGAGACAATACTATCAGCTACACCTGGTCACAGAGGCTGTCAGACAACAATAGTGTATTTCAGGCGGAACGTGTAGCAATTAAGGCAGCATTAGATTACATTAAGCAAAATTTAACAGGACCAGTCAGAATACTGAGTGATCCAGCATCGAGCCTACTGGCCATTAAAGAACTCAGCAGCAAAGCGGATTCTGTCCACATTATTAGGGATACTCTACTTCAGATGCCTTAGTCCCACCGACCGTACCTGAGCTAGATTCCAGTGCATGTAGGCATTGCTGGAAACGAAGAAGCCGATAGGCTTGCTAAGCTAAAATATGCCTGAAACACCCCTAAAAGCCCCAGTTTCCTATTTAAAAAGATTACCAAACTCAAAATGTTAGAAATTTGGCAACAGAGATAGAACAACTTCACCACAGGCCGCAGAACCTTTCGTTTCTTCCCCAAAGTTGGTCTGAATCTGGTCACCTGTAGTGCTCATCTTACACACTTCTTTACTAGACACGGACCATTTCCAAGCTACTTACGGCGCTTCAGATTAGCTACTTCAGACAGTTGTAGATGTGGAACACTAGATGATCCAGATCACTTTGCTTTCGAACGCCATCTCACGACACCATTTCATTTAAAAAAATCCTCTGAAACATACTGGTCCGGGTGGTCAGCCACCCTCAAGAAAAGTAAGCTCACATTTAATCAGATTCATCGAGTGATCGAATTCTGTTGACAGAAGTGGTGTCAACAGCAGGTACAGCAGGCAATTCTAAACCAACTACAGAAGATCAGTAGCTTTCATAACTCTTACCTTACAAATTGATATCTTACTATATACGATAACCTTCAACTATTCAAATTAGAACAATTTCAGATACTCTAATGGCATGTCATTGTACCTATGTTACGTTTATGCATGACAGCCATGCATAGTGCAGTACATGAATAACTTTGCTCGAATATTTTACCTCCTAGATGCAGATTACCACAATCAATGTCTGTCTATTTGTACTTCAGTGTCGCTTCTATCGTTATCAATCATTAAATTTTATTGTGTTTACCTAATTTGTGTATTGTGTTCTGTGTATTTCAATTTACATATTGCCCTAGTGTATTGACCTGTTAAGTAGTAAGTGCGTTGTGTTATATTTTCAAATAAGTTTGCAGTATAATAGTAAATACATATATATAGCTCTCGGCTAGTACCATGAAATATTGGGTGCAAATATTTTGTTACAGTTTCTAGTATTGTGCAAAATGTCACAGTTTCTAACAAATATTCGTAGCCACAGAGCCAACTTTCTGATACGCACATTGTATATTGATTTTCATTTTGTAGTATTCGCCATTTCATTTCAGTGTATGTACGGTAATTCCATTAAGTGCGTTGTATAATTTATTTTCTATTAATGTGGAGCATCATATTTAGGTTAGTGTTGTATAATGGTAAGTAAGTGTGATGTATAATAGTAGTTTTGAACCAGACTTTCTTGGTTGTAGAACTTTGTAAACACGTACTGAAATGTATTGTTGGATTTAATGTTTTGAATTGACTCAGCATTCTAGCTCTGCTACAATATGTTATCTTCCAAATCTTGGCTGTGACTGCTTCCAAAAGTTATTGTCTAATGTTTCTTTGATTAGTTTTAGCGTTACAGTACAGCGTCATGTACAGAATTGTCTACTTTTCTGATATTAGCAGTGTATATAATAGGTTTTCTTTGTAGTTTCTTTGTAGCTTTACTACGTCTGTGTGTTGTTCAATATTCTCGTAATAGTTTGGAGAATCATTAAAGGATCATAATATCATTAAAGTTGAAATCATAATATCATTAAAGGAATTTTAGCGGTATTCCCTTAAACAGATTATTTAATGCATATGATTTGAGAAAAGAAACTCGATACTAAAACAAAGGAGAAAATACATTATGTCCCATTCTAGGCATTTGTTACCCTCCACCCACCCCGTAAAGGTGAATTTTGATTATCCGGTGACTGGATGTGTTTACCCCGGGAGCACGCATAGGAGAATGACATAATTCCTTACAGCATTTTAAATAAATTTACTTTTTGACGTTGCAACATTCCTTTCACTAATAATTTAATAAAACTTCAATCCTACTCTCGCTGAAACACGAAACATAAAAGATTTACTTGAAGTACGGCGAAATGCTAATTGAACATTACGAGCTCATTGTTTATTTTATTCAGGTGATACTTTTCGAAATATCAAAGTTCTAAAATTTTATAGACTGTTCCCACCCCCCAAAAAAGATTTGGATTTGGAAAAGATATTTTTTTCTCTTAAACACAATTAACATTTCATTTAAAAAAGTAACCTAAATTATAATCTTGTATTCTTCAGAACAGACTGGTAAAGTTAGAAAATAAAAGAAAATTTATTGTAAAATCAGTTATGCATAGAAAAAAAAATCTGATGAGGGTACCATATGACTTATATGACCTATTAAATTATATGCATTATTTTGCTGCGCATCATTTAAACTTATTTCCTCGAATTTTATTACAGATATATCCCTTAAACGCATGATTTTTTATATTTTTACCAAATATTTTTTTTTTCTTCATGGTCGTGCCTTAAATAAATATGAAAAAATATTAAAAGAATTTTTCAAAATTTTTTATTAGTTATTTTTTGAATTTTTAGGCTTGATGCAAATATGCATGGTCATGCATTTAGCTCTAAAATGTGAAACCACATGAATAAATCAATTGCAATATGTAATTAATAAATATTGGCAAAAATACTTAATTATTTCTTGTTTAGAAGATACTATTAACTTTAATTAAAATTTTATTGAAACTTAATTCTAATTAATCATGTTCAGACTTTATAAAAATTAAATTGGGATGAAAATTTAAATAAAAATGCCATATCAAATATTTTGTACATGTAAATATGTTGTGCAATTTATGTTCCATAGAAAATTTTGAAACAATTTCTATCCTTATTTAGACATAATGCTACAGCGCATTTTTCACATCCAATAAATGTTCGAAATTTGCAATTTGGCATTTTACAACCAGTGCGATTTTCGTTCCATATGGGAACATGTTGAATTTTATCCTGTTTGACGCAGGCTGGAGGAATGTTTGACGCAGGGATTCTCTGTCTTTTGACATTATAATCATTTTAGAAAAAGCGTATTCAACGCTTAGGAACTGAATTTTCACCCATTTTGCATAGTCTAACGGATAGCTCAACCCGAAAGACGACCCGACCCGGTTTAGCAAATTCTTGAGGTTGGCTCAATTCTGTAGAAACACTCTTTTCTATAGCAGCCACAGATTTATGACCGCAAAGTTTAAGAAGTGGTAAAAAGGTCTCATATACCGCTTCCTTGATCCGAAAGTTATTTTGTATCTTCCTATGTGGCTATCCAGCAAATCTACGCCAACCGTATGTTTGTTGCATCGTTTCACAACATTTGGGCAGTCCACAGTAACTGTCTCTTTTTTTCCTATCGAATCTAGATATCTGTTTAGTGGGGTGTTTCCCAGCAGATGTAGACAACAAGAGCACATTATTGTTGCTTTTCGACACTAAATTAAATATTTCAGTTCTACCACAGTCTGCAACCTATTCAACGCTTGTTCTTTTCGACTCTTTCTTCAGTTGCTCATCTGTAGGGAGCTTGCAACCTGGAATTCTGTTCCTATGCACAGTTCCCAAATAAAGAAGCCCTCATCAGCTAAACATTTCATTATGCCAAATGAAGTATAAAAGTTGTCGAAATACAATTCGAAATTTTGATTTCGAGGAATATGTCTACGAAGACTAATCACGTACTAATCTGCAACTGGCGCCCAATTCTACCTCATTTGCTAAACGGTTGTGATGTAGGTTTTCTTGGCCTGAAAATAGCTCAAACTTGCGAGCAAATCCATCGAGTCCACATAAAAAATATAGTTTATAGCCCCATTTGTGGTGTTTTGCAGGCATATGTCACTTGAGATGGTGACTAACCTTCGTTGCACATATTTGTTCACCGATGGAAAGACATTCTGATTTTGGAATCGATGCAAATCTGTCATTTAAATGAATAATTAATTATGGGCCTAATTTTATGTAACTTGTCATATCCGGGAACTATATGATCAGGTATCTGTTTATCGTTGTTATCGAAGGGTAAGGATTGTTTTATTGTTTCGCACCTGTTTACAGACATAGTGTCTATTATCACTTGATTGCCTAAGATATTATTCCAATATGATCATATACTTGGGAGATGCTTGATAGATGCCATAATACACACGCCTAAAAATCTTCTAATTTCATGTGTTGTGACAGTGATGGGGTTGCTTGGATTATTTTGAATAGCATACGTGTCGCTCTCAAATACAATATTATCTACCAAATGTGGTGTAAAAAATAATCAGAAAAACGAAATGGACTTTGTAGTGCAATTAATGTTGATTGTAATACAGTTTTTCCCGAAAAGAGAAAGTTTGGAGATTCAGCAGTTTGACTTTTAGCTTTTCATATGAGATTTCTTACATTAGGTAGGCGCGATTTTCCTTTTATCACAACCACAATAGGTCTTACGTTATTTGTTGATGGTTTTAACAATGTTGGTGCAACGACTGAAGCATTTCCTGTGGAATCTGTAACACCACTCGTTCCTTACAAGGTATTTGTAGTTACATAGTTCATAGTATGAATATTATGCACAGCTGAGCCCTCGGTATCACTATCAGACTCACTTGAATATTGAATAATATTTTTAAGTATTTCGTCTTTATTTAGCTATTCATTTAGAACTGTAACTAAAATTGTTTTATTTTCCCGTGCAACGCAGACGAATTTCAAGAAAAAGCTAGGTCGGAAAAGTAAAAATACAAGAGCGCGTGCATTTAATATTTAATAAATAAATATCTCGTAATTGCTGTTGCCATCCAGAAAAATCGAGAAAATAGGTATAGAATGCTCTAGTGAATAATTAAAAAGCTTCTAAAAGCCAAATTAAAACACCTGAGCTCAGTTGTATTAGCTGTTTTAAGCGAACTGTTGTTTGCCTAATGCTGTTACTGATTGTAGTGAATTCGCTGTGAGATAGAATTAGTTTCTCTGTTTTGACTTGCGTTCTGTTTAACGTTTGAGATATTGTGATATTGTACGAATATCTCTGAGGAAATATTTTAGTATTTTGTTTCATTTCTTGTGAAAAGAATAAATTTTATTAACTTTTTAACGACTTGTGCATTCAATGCATTACGAACTCGTACGCACACAACAATATTTTCTTCATTGAATGATGGATCGTTATCATCATTTCTTTCCAGAAAATCAAAAACATCTTCAGTGTCAGACGGCAAGTTGTCCCATATATCCTTTATTTCTTCATCAGCCAATTACTTTTTCTCGCTCTTCTACCAAGCTCACACTAAAAAAAATTGAATTGAATTTCAAATTGGAATTTTAGCATACAAACTATTAGTAAAATAAACTATAGAATTCAAGTTTAAATTGTTCAGGAAAATTATGTAATTCACAAGTATGCGTCAATTTAAAATGGTTTGAAAACAATTATCCACTAAATGAACATAAATAAAAAAAATCAAAGGAATTTTCCGTACAAATATACAGTATACACACTATATAATTAGAGACATAAAATCAATATTTTATGACTCTAAATAACAACAATTCAAGCAAATATAGAGTGACTATTGTTGATATAAAAATAAGCATGAAATAAAAAGTATTATAAAGTCTCATAATTAAAAATCCACTCTAAATTTTAACCTGATTCATATATGCATAAATCTTAACCTGATCATATTCATATATTCATATTCATATTTGCAAGACGAAGCGCTTTATAATGTATCTGTTGCAAAGAATATCCATCAAACCTTTCCCGTCGAAAAACTTTTAAGTCCTTGTCTGTATTCCAGGCCGCCCTTAATATATTCAGTGGTGACTTCTTCGCTATCGCGAGTTTCTATACTACCTGCTTTTCACAGATTGCGAAATTCGACAGAATTAGCCTGCCATTTCCTTAGCACCATTCCAGCATTCTTAAGAATTTCAGTGCCTTCGATACTGGTTTTCAGAGCTGTCTCTAGTTCTTTATCTTCAACAACAAAATCGTCGACCCCGAGAGAATTTAGTAGCAATTCGCAGGTTTCTGGATACAAATTTCGATAATTTTCAAAATGAAATTTCAATGTAGCTGCGAACAGTTAAAGATTTGTTGTAAGTCTAAACAAAACATGAATAAAATTCAGTACAATAAATTCGCTTGAACTTAGATCATCAAACAGAAAAATATGGTATACCGACAATCTTCTGGGTCTTTTTGAATTTGCAGAAAAGCTCCCTGTAAGTCCAAAGTATAAGCTATGGAATTTTGCCTAAATTTTAATAACAGTTCAAATAAATTAGGATACAAGTTCTCACAAGTGTGGAGGCAGTCATTTAGAGAAAGTTCTCCTTCCCCAAGATCTGTATCATCAAATACAATTCGCAGACGGATGCTGACCTTGTCTTCTCGAATAACAGCATGGCGGGGTAAGTAAAAGGTCAATACATCCCCTAAAAAATCAGAACATATTTCAACTACTCCTTCTTTAAGATATCTGTCAACCACCTCCCAATATTGCTCATATAACGACGAAATTCTCTTGAACCTCCGAACTAAACTATTAAAACTTTTCAATGCGACTCGCTATTATTTCCCAATTTCTCCCGTATACCTACTATCCACGGCAACCTCACACACTACCTGCTATTTATAAATTGAATCAATTTGTTAACTCCGTTACAATTTCCCTTTCATCGACACCCGAAGTGTCTGTTTAGTCACTCCTAATGCCAAAACTCTGCAATTCCCAAAAGCGCCTTAGCGCAGCGGAGATCAAATCTCTTTCGTTGAGAATGAGATTAATTGGCATGGACCTAGTTAGATCATCATATTTTTCTTGGAATGAACATCCAAAGGCAGTTTCTATAGTTACTAATGACGTGTTCAATCGCTCAAATCTCTTTATCAAATCCCAGTAATAATCTGATCTTATCAACAATGAAATTTCACAATTATTAGGTAATTCCTTAAAATCATATGTTAAAGGAAATCCCCTGGACTTTATTTCAGCACAAATACCTCGACCTGGAATTTTTATTGCAGCTTTCGGTATTTCATCAACTTCTAATGCTTCAATAAGCACTTCACTTCCATTCAAAATATTTCTCAACTTCAGTTTCACCCTTTGGCAAATCTGCCTTTTCGGTGTCTTTGCGGCAAAGCTATGAATATTCAAATTTTCTAAACCAACAACCTTTAATCCCAACCTTTTAGAAACTCTTTTCTTTAAAATTATACTCTCGGAAACATTATCAGATAAACAAGAAATAAAATCTTGTAGGGTTTCCTTCGGTTAAAATTAACATAGTATTCAAATTCTTGTTATCTTTCCTGAGCACCTCAACTTCCCCTCGCATTTCCTTGCAAGGATGTAAATTTAAAGTTATGTGAGTATTTAAACTTTTGAATCTCTGAGTTTAGTCAAAGCGTGTTTTCTCTAGCGAGCGCACGTTTCGTTTCTGACCTTGCTGTTACGGTAATACGCCCTTTGGCTATTCCGAATAATCGCCACGCCTGTTAGGTTTGTTTAGTCAACCTAAGTTAGCCATACTTTAACATGCTAATGAAGTACTATTCCTTTTAGAATTGAATTTGATTATGTAATAACATTTAAGTTCCACCTCAAGTAGTCAGTGTTATTATAAAGCACAAAAGTACGTGCCTTTCTGTTAACAGTTGGAATTAATAAAGGGTTATTTTCATCCTTCTTCTGTGCTGGTACATTACTTCACGCCTGTGCGAGAATTCGCCAGGTTCATTAGTAGGATCTAGCTTAGTTTATGTGTCCCAAAAAGGCTAGATCTTATCATCTGACCACTCTTTTCCAACAATTTCTACTATTACACATTGCAACAAAATTCCTCTTCTGCCTTTCAGCATATAATTCCATGAAGTAGCAACTATTTCATTAGATTTTGTTCCCGAACCATGTTCTCCTTTGTTTTTTAGAATTTTCTAATTTAAACCATATTGAGCAGACGTATTTACCGTTGCAAAAGGAGCAGTTCGCCTCTTTGTAGACCTTTACACAGCAGTTTTTAGATTACAACGTAATACACATTTTTTTCCTCGTAAAAGCTGCCCGCTCCTTTTTTTTAAGAGTTCAAATTCTCACACAAATGGTTCATGTGTTGCTGACTGCAAAATATGCAAGTGTTTAAAGTAGAACTGGTCAGCAATTCATTAGCGAAGTAAAAAAAAAAATTACTGCGATTAGGGGCTGCAAAATTTCTGTGGTTAAAATGTTTTTTCTGGCTACGTTTAGCGTGTGAAGAAGGAGAGTGTATATGAAATGTTCCCTTCCTTGCCGAATTGGAAGAAAGTAAAAAATCCATCAACTTCTTAAAAATTATACTTAGTGTTCGAAATTTTACTTTTGCAGAATTCCAAAACGATGTCGCTGAGAAAAAGTTTCAGAATTACAGTGCAAGGCATTAGGCTGTAATTTTCTGATTTTATAATCTAAACTCTCAAGAGAATGAATTTGGATTTGGCACTTAAACCTATTGTAAATTAGAAATGTTTTTTAACGGTGCCATGTTGATTAACACGTCTTTTTGGCCAAAGGTATCTTGGATTAATTTAAGAAACGTCTTATAGTTGTCTGAGGTAATAGCGAAAACTTTAATACCAGAAAGAGCTTCGCCTATAAGGCAACTAAACAAGTAAGAAATTTTTCGACATCTGTAAAGAAAGAATATTTGTCAACAAAATTTTCGAATTGTTTTCCAGAAATTTAAATAATCAGATGGGTTCCGGTAATAAGTACGGACTTTCACTTTAGGTAACTTCGCATTTGTATTTGGTCTACCTTGGTTTGTTAACGGTTGCACACATGCGGGTTCTTGTACAGATGAGGATTGCAACGATTCTATTTCATTTTTTAATTTTACCCAGTTAAATATAATTACTTCATTACATTCATCAATTCTATTTCCGATTACATTTCTGCATCATATTAAAGATCTTCAATTTTGTTGTCAAGAGATTTGAGCTTTTCGTCTTTGATTTGTAACTAAACTAAAAGGCATTCTACACTCTTTTGCAAAAAAAATCGAAGCACCATGAAGAAAATCGTTGTTTTTGATGAAATTCAATATGTGTATAGCTCATATACAGATCATAAAATGATTAAAAAATAAAGGTCACAGTACCTGTTCCCGGCTCACATCACCCATTGAGTGTTCAAATTAGTAGTTGGTCGAACCGCCCCTGGCGGCAATGCATGTTTGAATTCGTCAAGTCAAGGAGTGGTAGAGGTTCCTAATGTCATCCCGCGACATATTCTGCTAGGCATTCATCAGTTGTCTCTCCAGATCTGCGATATTTTGTGGTGACGGAATCTGGCGGCCTACCATGTCCCAGACATGCTCGATTGGTGAATGGTCTGGTGACGTTGCTGGCCAAGGAAGAGTATCAACCGCACGGAGACAGTCCAGAGATATGCGAGCTGTATGAGGCCTGGCATTACACTGCCGGAAAATGGTGCCAGGATGACATGCCATGAAGGGTAATGCAACCGGCCGCAGGATGGTATCAACATATCGTTGAGCTGTTAAGGATGTACGGAGGATGACTTAAAATGACCTACTGTCATAACAAATAGCGCCCTACACCATCACACTAGGGATTATGGCTGCATGCTTTTCCAAAACAAAGGCTGATTGGGGTCGCTGGCCCCGTCCTCTCCAGGCACGAACAGGTAATCCCCTGCTTCAAGAATGAAGCGGGATTCATCGCTGAGCACTATACGATCCCAGTCTGATGACAGCCATGATGATCGGCTGCGACACCACTCCGGACGACTCCGCCGATGTTGTGAAGTCAAAGGCAAACGTCTTAAAGGCCCCTGTGAGCGTAACCCCGCTTCAGATAAGCTCCGTGAGATGGTAGACGGTACCACAGGAGATATAGACGTGGCTTTAATGTGTTGAATAGTCGACAATGATAGCGTTGAGGCGATTCGGTCTGGCGAACAATCATCCTATCTTGTTTCATTTGTACTCCTTGGTCTTCCAGAGCCTTCATTTCGTCGGCAATTTCCTTGTAGCAACCATTTCTGCCAGCATCTTTGCACAGCAATGTCTGTACGCTGCAGGTGGCGGCCTATTGCTCGTGTGACCACCCGGCTTCAAGCAACTGACAATGCGACCACGAAGTCCTTTAGTCGTCTGTAAGGTCTTCGATATCGTCGTAATGGCATCTTTAGTTGCTTCTTTACGAAATTACAATGGCAGCAACAAAAAAAGACACATTTTCTGCCTCTGTTACTGGTTTCACACTTTGCGAATTGCGCACTAGAAATGCGCATTATGATCGCAATTCCTGTTCATTTGCCTTGAAACTTTGATCATTTGCATGTTCGATCAAGATGTTTTTGCATACCAAATTTCGTCACAATCGCAAAAGTCCTTCTTGGTGCTTCGATTTTTTTTAAAAGAGTGTATTTCTACATGTGGCTTCAGACATACCATTTTCTATTTTTGATAGTAATTTCGTGACCTGTCCTCTGTGGTAGGTATGTTGCTTCTTAAGTCTGTCTAACTCTTTAGCCATTAATAATAACACTGCTACAATAAGACAATTTTATAATGCCGAACGTAACCGTAAACAAACTACTACTACAAATTGCAATTTCACTTTACTTTTTCGAAACTGGAACAAACTATTATAAACAAATTCTCTAAACTAAATATTATAATTTACCCCACCTTTGAGGGTTCCAACGATTTACGAAAAATAGATATCAGTTTTACTCCAGGTGGTTTCCCGGCGGATGCACCAATGTTTAAAAAATGCTATCCGAATAAACAATTAAAAACGCAACTTCAATTAAAAACACAAACATGAAATTTTGCGTAGTTACTCATTCCACGATGTAGACGCGCACTAAGAACGGATTTTACGTAAATCCTGTCCAAAATAGATTTTTGTTATACCATCATAGACACTACCAATTCTAGATGAACAGTATGCATTATAACTGACATTATTATTTATTAATGCTGCATTATAACAGCATTATGCTTATTTATATATATATATATATAAGTGAAATACCACTGACTCATCACGAGATCTTCGAAACTATACACCCGATTGAATTGAAATTTTTTAGTTACTCATTCCACGATGTAGCCGTGCACTAGGAACATATTTTACGTAAATCCTGTCCAAAATGGACTTTTGTTATACCATCATAGGCGGCACTGAGTCAAAATCCTTTTTTGTGTGTGTGAGTTTTGACTTTGATTCACTGACTGGCAGTATATTTCCAGACTTTAAATTTAAAAAATTTACATTCATTATCAATTCGGAATTAGATATTTAGTCCATATAAGAAGGCTAGGTTCACATTCAAATAGATAATGTGCCCAGCAAAGCGGGCGGATATAAGCTATATATGTATATATATAACTTTGGTGCGGTCGATTGCAACCAAAAAGAGAGGTGCACTACTAAATGTCATCACTGTCCCATAAAGAAAATTTCAACGTTTTGAGGCTACTCGTTTTTTAGTTATGCGAGATACATACATACGTACGAAAAAAATCTCTTTCTGAATCCATTTAAATACATTTTTAATCCGTTTTGGGAAAAAGAGACCTTTATTCTGTCTGTGCATACAAGCGTCACGCAAATACATTGTTTAGACAGATTTCAGACTGTTAAAAATGGACATTTTCGTTGAAATTTGATACTCAAAATTTTTCGCGATTGCCCTTCCGTTAGTTCGTACAAAGAAGTAAAAACTGCTTAACATTCATTCAACAGTATACGTGTTGAATAACACAGATTTTGCATTCAGAATTTTGTATTACATTTAGTCATAAATTAAACATGTTACTAAATAAAATTTTTAAAATAGTAAAATTTTAAAAAAGAGAGAAATTTATTATCGTATTTTTTCCGTACGACTTAATCCCGACCGTGAAATAAGATCAGATTTGATACCTGATGCATAGATACTGTTGTTCTTAACTTAAAGGGTTTATACTTTTACCGGTGCATTTTGATGTTAGAAGTTAGAACTAATCAAAGTAACATATATACAACATTTATTTTCATCTTTAGAACAATAAAATGGATTCATTACAACTACATAGTCACGAGCTCACAACTCGGATAAATAATAACTGGTGTTGCCAGATTCGATAGTAAATGATATATAATAACGTGAAATATAATAGAGTAAATATTAAAAATACACAAATAAACAATAATGAAGTTTTACATAGTTTAAAGTATATGTAACCGTCACATTTTGCGATGTTGAAAGAACTCGCCAATCTTTCACCAAAGACTAAGATTATCGAATAACGTCAGAGTCGCCACAATACTGTAACATTTAATATTTAGTAATTTATAAATGGCAACATATAATATTTAGTAACTTGTGATTGGCAACACTTTCGGATACATATAAAAATAGAAATATGCTGGTATGACAGTTCTTTGTAGCATATAATATTCTATGCTTATAAATAAATAGTTTAAAAAGTTCAAAGTGCACCCTCATTATTTTATAGGTACTGAATTATTTACAATATGTTAGAGAACTTTATAAAACAAATTCATGATTAAAATCGCTGATGCCTGATATAAAAAAATAACTAAGATGTGATTTTTACGTAAAAATCACTAAATTATACAAATTGCTATTTCTTATGCAACAATAAATTTTTCTTATAAGCGGATGCTTCCCTGCTTTTCGATTTATGTCAAACTGTCGTGGGTGGAAGTGTAAGGTTTTAGTTAAACTAACAAAGTTTTATTTTAATTTAAATCTTTCTATCCCTTCTCATTTTCAACTTCCCGTTAGAAGAAGCGCGCGTTTTCAGCTTTATGCTAATTTGAAGTGGAGCCAACGACTATTTAAACCAGAGGTAGAAACCTCTCAGACCGCGATCTTTTAGTCTCAGACCGCGATCATTCTATTTGATGTCCTTCTCACTAGCTAGCAGTTAAATTCTAAGCTATAGCGCTTTACGTGATTGCTTATTGAAATAAATCTAAGTGTGTCAGTATTAGCTAATCTTGCTACGCACCATTTAGTTAGAGGCCAACCTCGCGTTATAAGCTCTGTGAGCGACAACTATTTAATTTCTATTTAGCTTTAGTTTTAAATTTATCTGATTGTTCATTTTAGACCCAAGTGTGGTCTTTTACTTTCTGTATCCCTCCCGAGTTGGGAAGTGGTTTGTAAATAATAGTGATTTAATAAAAGAGGATTGTAATCCCTTTCAAGTGCAGCTCTTCTACCACTGAATCACAGCATTCTATCACAGAACATAGCTGAGTTCAGCTCCCTGTTCCAGATCAGGACTTTTAAGCTGTCACGAAGATGTTTTCAAAGAATATGCACCGAACACTCAGTCCTGACAGAAGTACTACCAAACCGCTGTCAAGGTAACATACTCTGCATGTAAATAAATTATAAACCTTTTTGGCTACCTAAGGTCGACACACTGAGTCAGACGTAGTGCGAGGATGGTGTCTCATTTTATTCTTGTCTCCGTGGCTGTTATACACTGTGATTCACTCGAAAGCATGCCGTGCTAGTGTAAACGGGGTATACCGACTTCTATTTACCAGATGAAATTAGTTGATATTTCTATAACATTAACAATTCAAAGCGGGGGGTATGTTTTAAAAATATGCTGCCAGGACTATGGCATTCGATTATTCTACCACGATGCCTACAGAATGCTGCACCCTCGAGGACAACCTACTCCTCTTCTCCTACAACAAACTTCTTGACTGAACTTTTGGTTGAATGATATCTTAACTGCCCTCATGCTGAAAACATTGTATTGGGAAAGAACTGTTGTATGACGTGATTTATGAAAACGTCTGAGAGTTATAAACCCATGCGTAGTAACATATTGCTTGGACTGTTTGTAAATATTAATATTTAGTAGACTATTTAAGAGTGTTGTTTTTAAGACAAAAACATGTAATAAAATATGTGTGATTACTTCTTTATCTTAAGTAAAGAATTTGTAAAAAATATTTTGGATATACTTATAATATATAGAAATTGTTATTTGGATACAGGCAGAAGTGGGCGGGATACCAGAATTTCACCATTGGTCGTACAGGTAGGGTCCCGCAGTACTAACTGTGCAGTTTCGCCCAAATTTAGAAGCAGAATGTACCGAGATCTCCACCCTTTTCCGAGATCAGTCCGAGATCTCTCACCCTTTTCCCCTCCCACCAATTTATCGAACTTACAAAAAATTCAATACTTATAAAAGACTCAACGCTACAAAAAATATATGTCTTCACTGTTATTTGAACTCGTGACCAAGACTGAAACAATTCCTCTACCCTACCGCCAACAGGGCGGCTGCCTACAGAACCACCACCTATTCTAACCTCCATGGCTGCGCCATTTAAAGACTCTGACATTTGTTTTGAAGCACACCACATAACCTCGTTATAATCCAGATATCTCTACCAACTGGCCTGTAGCAATCACGTATCTGGGAGAGACCGCAATGGTTTCTTGCTTTCCATCCTGGATTTGTTTTAATGCGAGTCGAATTCTCTACCACTAGCGTAAAAGAGCTCCCATGCTCTAGGTTTAAGAAGCTTTCTAATTAGCGAGCATTGAGGGGCTCACGAGATCGCTGTAGAAGGCTGCGTGTTCAAATCACGCCCGGGTCACCAATGTAACAATCCCGTGGCTGCGAAAGACCCCTTTTGTTGCTTGTTCGATTCTCCATCCATTAGCATCAGTGAAAGGTACTTCAGCGCACGAGTAAGATTCGATCCTGGGTCTGCTTTAATGCGAATCGAATTCTCTACCACTAGCGCAAGAGCTCCCATGCGCTAGGTTCAAGATTTCTAACTCTTTCAAATTTGCGAGCGTTGAGTGGCTCAAGAGATCGCTACAAGTTCTAGATCAATTAAGAATATGAAAGCATAATTTAGTTACTCTATTAATTATTATGTTAATTCTAGGAATTAACTCACATATTACACGGCAAGGAAAAATTTACAGTGTCTATGATACCGTTCAGATATGTGGTCTTCACCAAGAGTACATGTTCAGTTGACTCTAATTAAAATTGATATTTTAAATTCAGGTGAGAGAAACGAATAGAAAAAGATATAAGAAGAGTTTACTAGTATCTATCTAAAATATGCTGAATAACAGGTACTAGTGAAGCATTCGTAAAATATTTTTTGTTTCATTTCTGTTCGTTATGTTAAATTTGTTTTGCTTTCCAACTTCATTGTTTCATATTCTGAGTATTTAACGTTTCTTGCTATTTATTACTGAATAGACAAAAGACTGTTATAGACGAAGACCTGAAAAATTATATACCTTTTGATTTTAATTATATAACCGAAAAATCGCCATTTAGTAGTTAGTGAATTAGGATTTGTATTTTCAGTATACATGTGAATTCTTTTATTACCCCTTCCCCACAGAAAAGTTTTAGCAAGCAGATACAGACAGCTTTTAAAACACCCGAGAAAACTATATAAATGAAGAATAACTATGGCTTACGTAATTTCAGTGTCATTATACAGTTTTAATATTATACAGTTTTCTTATTTTAAAAGAGTTTATGTAAGATAAAAACGGAACTATGATTTTTAGTTAAAATATTTGGCAACTACTATTGCAGTTAACGTTGTGCAAAATTTTTGTTTCCGTAGGCAATGTAAAATGATTGCAGTTTATCTTATCCGCTGCATTTATTCTGTATGATATATTATAGTATTATTTTGGTGAGTTTAATATAAATGTGTGCTATTTTTCGTGTTCATTTGTAGTCTACTGATATGAAGGTCAACTGTCAGATTTTACATATGATAACTTGCAAATACACGTAATCCTTAAGAAATTCATTTCATATTGCAAGATTCTGATGTTTATTGTAAAAATATTTTCTTCTGGTTTTTATATCAATCGCTTCTTCTTGGGAAAGAACTGTTGTATGACTTTATTTATGAAAACGTCTGAAAGTTTTAAACCCGTGCGTAGTAACATATTGCTTGGACTGTGTGTAAATATTATTATTTAGTAGACTATTTAAGAGTGTTGTTTTTAAGATAAAAACATGTAATAAAATATGTGTGATTACTTCTTTATCTTAGGTAAAGAATTTGTAAAAATATTTTGGATGTACTTATAATATATAAAAATTGTTATTTTGCAGTTTTAGGTGCTCTAAATTATTTACGGCATGAGTAAACGTTTACTGCGAAGAGGTCGGTACCCAAAAGGTGGGTTCTTTGGTAATATTTAGAACTTTATGTCATTAAAATATGTATTAAGGAAAACGGAAATTAAAGCTTTTTTTTTTTTAATTAGGTCCTGGAATTGAACAGATGACAAATCCAAGGTAGGTTTGTTTATACTTTTTGAAAAGTTTCTCTTTAATCTTCCTGAACCAGGAATAATAATGCTTTTTCAATAAGTGTTCTGCCCATGTATATTCATTTAATATAAACAAATTATCTCATTCTTTTAAACAGCAGTCTACTTTTTGTAATTTGTGTGTGATTATATTACATTAAAAGGATTTGAATTATACTATAATAGTTCATATTTTAGAATTGTCATACAGTGTAAATACATATAGTATATGTTGCAGTTCTCAAGTTCCACCAACAACTTGTCCACCTGGACCACAAATGCCTTATTATGGTTCATCTGTACAGACAGAGGTATGTTTTAATTTCCTGTCTAAAATTTATTATAGTGAAATAGAGATGTTTTTAAAATCTTGAAGCCTGATGTTTGGTAATCCTCCCCCTGGTTTTAATTTCTTGTCCTAAAATAAAGTAAATTATGTTTACCATAAAATATTTATTTTTAGGATGCATAATTAACTACTCAATATACTAATAATTAAATACTACTAAATTTAAATTTTTAATTTTTTCTCTTTATTACACGATCTGTTGCTTTAATGTTATTATTATTTTTTTTTAATTATTTGCCAGGGCCTGTGTAGTATTGCAAATTTCCTTTTAAATCAACACTTTCTTATATTTTTTAATTAGTGCTTATATATGATAAGAGTAAAAATGGGGACCACAAGTGTTTTATATGTAACTATATTCTGTTTTTTCTTGTATTGTGAATTATTAACATAGCACATTTATGTTTTCAAATGCTCATAGAATATTATACTTTTAAAAATATTGTTTTTCCAAATGGCTGGATACTTATAATTCAATAATCAGGAATATAAATATTTTTTATATATAAACTAAATATACCTGTAAATGATTAAATTCAGGTTTTTAAATTAGTTTTTGAATTATCAGAGCAAAATGCACTAAAATTTTTTTGAACTTTAAAAGCAAAACACGGTTAAACTATTTATTATTGAAAAATTATTTTGTGTCTTTTCTAATTGATTAGGCTACTTTAAAAGTGTAACTGAAATGTCTGAAGTAAACATAATGGCACTTAAAGGCTGTCATATCTATTTAATTGACAGTATTGAAAATTTTTGTAAAAACAGTTTTTTATTAGTATATTTTTTATTGTGCTGTTATTAATTACTACTAACTGAACTGTGGTTTTTTTATCTAAATTTGCACTTTAAAAGTATATTTTAAATACCTTACATATAACAGAGAAATGTTTTAATTATTATTCTTTCTGAAAAGTGCCTTTTTAGATGGTAAATTCCTGTCATGTTACTTAATTGCATGTACTTACTTAATTTCTGTTATGTTTGTAAATTCAAATACTGGGGTTTATAAGATTGAAAAATTTTATTTTATTTAGGCTTTCTTTGTTCTTTTTAAGCTCTTTGTGCTCTATTATAATTTAAATTGTATAACTTTTTTTTTTGTAACCTATTGTTTAACTGAAAGGAGATAGTGAAAATTCCATATTAACATATCTGTGCAAAGAACAGCAGCACGTTAATAATTATTTAAAAAATGTATAAATGTTGTATATTAACAAATATATCTAATAAGTAATATTTATTAAAAAAATTACCATATTTTCTCATGTATTACCCCCCTATTTTATTAATTTTATCCTCTGAAAATCGAAAGTGTAAATAATGTAATAAGAACATAATAAATGAAAAGTAGTTATGGATAAACTACAGGTAAAAAATATACATTCTAGTAAGAATACATAACAATATTAACATTACAGTGTCTAATAAGGTATCTTCATAACTTGAAATTTTGCCCTTTGTTATTGTCTGCTCCATAGACAATAACAGATCATCCATAAATAATTAGAGAAGGTGAAGTGTATTTTACTGAACAAAATTGTAGACTGAATGTCATTTGTGTTTACTTTGCTGTAATTGGTCAGTTCTTGCATTAGTCTGACTCCATAAAGTTCAACACTTAGAAGGGAAAGTTTTAGCATGACCTTCACAGGTAGTTTGCAATGGTTTGTTAATAAGATGAAAACAATCACTTCATGGATGAATCCATTTTAAAATTTAGGAGAGCTTATTATCTGAGAATATTGAGGAAGGCGAAAATTAAACATACATTCTTTAATTTTCAGAATGTGATGGTAAAAAGCTAAGGAGGATGAAATACAGAATTCTTAATTAGTCTCTTTGTCACATCATACTATATAAACTTTAATTGAGTGAAAACTCTAATGAATGAAGTTGCATATTTAATAACATTGAAAATGTAATATTTCTTAAAATTAACAAAATAATCATAGATATTTAAAAAATTTGGCTTTAATTTGATATGCATTACAAATGAAAAAAAACTTCGTACGTTTCAAAAGATAAATCTCATCTGTTTTTATCAGTGGTAAAAAACACTGATTTTATAAAACTCAGATGTATTAAAATGAAAAATAATTTTGTTTGTAGAAGCCTGTGGAAGGGGTTTCAGATTACTTTCTCAATAATAATTTCTAATAATTTCAGATACTAGTGGTAAGAAGTTTCTTTAACATTAAAAAAAAAAAAATTACGAATTTTAAAAGGAAAATATTTTTATTTGGATACTTATATTTGTAAATATATTTAAAAAGTCGTGTATATTTTGAATAATTATGAAATTTAGGAGTCTCTCTATGGTTCTTTCAGACTGTTGATAACTGGTAAATTAGTGTGTACTAAAGCATATATTTTCATGCAGATTGAATAAGTTTAAATTATTGTGTTGAGAACTCTTAATATGGTATTCTTGCATTAAAACTAGGAATCAGTTTTAAAGTGTTTCATGCTCTTTATATTCATTTAAACATATATAGTTGTCTGAATTAACGTCAGAAATATTTTTTATATAACCTATTAATAAACATGGGTCATGTTTAATTTTCATGCATGTTTTGTGAAAATGTTATGTTTGTTATATTTGATTGCATGTTTTGTCCTGTGTCGTATTGTAAATTCATCCTTGTATTTCATAAAGACTGCTCAAAATCCCTGGATACAACCTTCCTATCCTAACCCTGCTTCTTACCAGCAAAATCAAGTATCACAACAACCTGTGCCTGATACTAGTAGTTACTGGTCAGGAGGTCAGATGTATCCATCATCTGTACAGGTATAAAATATTAGTAAAGTCAAATTTGTAGTCCAGATACTCAGCTTCATATAATTCTGTATTTTTATATTATCATAATTAAATGATATATAGTATAATATGTATTGTGATTTACTATATTTCATTTGGATAGCATATAGTTCATAGTCAGAATTTTGTTAAACTATTTTTCTTTCATTTAGTGTAATGAAGGGAGTGATTTATCTCCATAATTTTTATTTAAAAAATTATACAAAGAAACAGTTGTTATTTAATATTTTTTTGAATTAAAATGTTCGTGTATTCAGAGTTTTATTTAGCATATACTATTACTGTCTGTTGTTTTATAAATGGCATTATGTTAAGCTTGTGTTATAAGTGTTTTATAATCATATGCAAAATATAAAATAAATCGCCTATTTTAAAATAAAAAGTAACCTATATAAATTGAATAGCTTTCAGAAATGGTAATATGCCAGTTTTTATTGTAATATTTTCATGTATTTTGCTGTGCTTGAAAATATCTTAAGTGGAAAAGAACTTTATAACTCTACTTGTTTCATGGTATTTACTTTATACATATATTTTATATTTTTTATGTTGCATGTGCTTTATACATTATATTATTAGACACATGTGTACTGGTTAAAGTGACTGGAATGTGAACTTTATAAAATATGATAGCATTCTTATAGACAGTACAATTGAGATTAGTATGTTTTTTTAAGAATTTAATTTTATTTAAATTTAGAATTTATAAAATTTAATTCTGAGTTTTGTGTTTTAGCCACCTATAAATGAACAGTGGAATTGGAAACCAGAAAATAATATTGAAAGCTCTAGCTACAGTAATTATCAGCAACCACCTCCTCTTGAACAGTGGCAACAAGTATCATATTCACAGGTTGATAACCAAAATTATTCTTCTCGGCCACAGGATTATAATCCTTCTGCGCATCAAGTGTACCAACCTGTTGCAGATTATCAGACTGGAAATAATAATACAAACACTGTACTTCCTAATACTTCTGGAGCAGCCTGGGAAAATGGAGAGTTAAGTATAACTCAGCCAGAACAACTTCCATGGACTTACAGTGCCCCTCAGTATTGTAATCCCTCATATTCTACAACTGACTTCACACAAAATTCAAATGCTGTTCCTACAAATACTTCTATTTGGACAGTGAATTCTGATCAGCAGACAATTAGTACATCTAATCATATGCAAGAAGAATCTTCAGTTAACTACTTACCTAGTGGAAGTACAAATTTAAGTGGTGTTGCAAATAAAGCGGAGACTATTACTTCAGAGCAAATTGAAACTTCCAAATTAGATGTAGATAATGATAGGAAAATAAACACTTCTTCTATAGATGTTAACATAAGTGATGAAAAAATTAACAATCCCTCTGAACACTCTGGCGATAATGATTATGGTAGTAGTACTCTGTCAGCTTTTTTCCAAGGTAGAGATGTTGATAATTTGTCAAATAACTCTGAATCTGGAGTATCAGCTTCTGAGATTAAAGCTGCTGTTGATTTAGCTAGCCTAGAAGAAGAAGTTGCTCACTTGAATATACATGAGAATGAAAGCAATTCTCATCAGTTAGAAGAACATGAACTTGACAATAAATCAGATGAGGAAAATTTAGAGAATAATTTCTTGCAGGAAGAAAATATCAATGATTTGGATGTGGAAGGAGGACGAGAACTAGAACCAGATTCGCCTGTTGGTTCTGTAGAAGGTGGGTCTCTGATACCAGTTTATCGTGCTTTTTAATAGCTGAAAAGTAAAATTCAGCAAACAAACAAAAAAAATCCAATTGTGAATGGTATAAAAAATTTATAATTAACAAAAGAAAGTTCATTCTGTTTAATATAATTCTGTAACTAAAGTATTAAATTTTTTGGGAGGAGGAGGAACGGAATGTATGTTTTTTTAAATCAAAATCATTTAGGTATTTCTTTCTAATGGTACAATAGTTTGTCAATAAAGGTTACTTCACTAATTTAAAATTTCAAAACTATATTAATGAAAGTAATGCAAAGAGAAATGTTAAAGTAAAATTTTGGTATCAGTTTACATTAATGAGATGTACTTTCCAAGCTAAGGCATAGAAAAGAATCAAATTCCATTATTTTGCCATGACTTTGATTATGACAATTGAAAACTAATATATAACTTAGGAAACTGCATAAATGGAAAATTATGCTGTTCTGTTTGAACTTGAATATGTGATATGAGGAAATTATTTCTCTCTGGTAAAAACTCTAGTAGCACATAAATTTAATTTTTAGTTAAACATAATTAGAAAATTTTTTGAAAATTCTATACATAGTATTAAAAATGAACTGCACTTGCTGAAACTTTATTGTAAACTGTAGCAATCTCTTTTGAAAGGAAATTATAAAGGAGATTTTATTTATATTGAGATACCTGAAATAGCTTGTTTATGCTTTGCTGTAAGAATAATCTTTTATATGTCCTGTGTTTTCGTTTTATACTCATCATGAAGCTAAATTTCATGGTTGTTTTAATTTTTGCAGGATTATTTTATAGTAAATGTAATGGATTTTATTGGAAATCTGTAAAATATTTTCATAATGATTCACTTAATAAAGTGTATCAGTCAATAAATATATATAAAAAAAAAATTTTTTTTTTTAGCATGTGAAATGTTTGAAGTACCTCTATTTTGTGAATAAATTCAATCATACTTTGTATTAATGTTGTTTCATTATCCATTTTTGTAACAGAACCTGTCAATCAGGAAGTTCCAGAGCCACATACATCCGATTCATCAAAATTACAGCAGAAAGGATCAAAGCAGGTTGGTTTTGTTTCATATCTTTAAGTTTTCACCTGTGTTTAACATCTTTTGTCACATTAAATGTTAATTGATACATTTCTGCTTTACAGAATAATAAGGAATTACCATTAGAAGAACCTTTAAATCAAC
>KK113398.1:352006-382576 GCA_000611955.2 Stegodyphus mimosarum
CATTCAGTTAAATATTTATCATATAAAAATTTAATTTAGCATTTTTAATATTATAAATTTTAATCTTTTTTTGCCTTATAATTGAAGTAAGTGAAAATCATCTTCTGCTGTTTTTGCAGTATAACTTGTAGTTGTATTTAGTAAAATGCTAACATGTAATTCAACAAATTCTCATAAAAATGAGAGTTTGTTGAATGTTTCTGTTTTTGAAGCTTCATATCATACTAATGAGAGTTTGTTGAATGTTGCTGCTTTTGAAGCTTCATATCATAATAATGAGAAATCTTTAAAATAATTAAAAGTTTTTAATTCTTCTATTTTTTAAAGTGTTCCATTTCTGAATGATTTGGTATTTTTAATGATTTTCAAATTAGAATTTGAAGCCTATTTTCTTTTTCAGAAAAGTTGGAATATGTGTTTTCACTAAAAAGGACTTTATTTTAGGTTCTGTTGGAAATTTTGTAGCTATGTGATTTTGTAACATGTGTAATTTATGCAGCTTTTAATACACAAGCAGAATACTGAAAGATATGTAATCAGTATACTCAAGGGTGTGTACTTTATATTTCCATTTAAAATCAATTGTTTGTAGATGCAAAATAGAAATGAAGATTCTAAAGCAAAGTTAAGATAGTGACGTTTTTTAAAAAAGTAAAATATTTTTCCCCTTAAATAATGAGATAATTTTTATACAGTAAATATAAATATTCTAACAGTTTATACCATAAATATAAGTACTCTTTTAAAGTGTAAAATTATCTTTTCAGTCAATATCCTGAACCAGACATCGACTCAAATGAATCAGAATTTTCTACTTACAATCTACAACAGAATTATTCATATGATGATGTTCCTGCCGAAGTGTCAGCAGAAATACCTGGTCAGTATCTGCTGTAATTGTAAGAGTATTGCATTTTTACTTATTAGAATAAATTAGTGAAATTATAATTTGAGTTTGTTTTATTGTTATATATACTTCTTATGATAGTTTTGAAAATGAGAAAAATTCAGTGTAAAAACAGACAGCAGTAGATACTTTGATATTCAGGTACATTTTAATAAATGTTTGCAATTAATACACGAGTTTCAAATAAAGATGCATGATTTTTTTCCATCCTTTAATTTGTTTGTTTTCAACCAGTCAGCTGTCAGCTTGTTTGTAATAGAGAACCAGTTTACCCTCTGTTAACCCCAAACTGATCTGTGGTGATTGGCTGTTGTGATAAAGCAGAAAAATTGTTCCAAACAGTTTTCTTTCGAAACAAACTGATGTGTGATAGCAGCCTAAGAAGGTGGGAGAAATACCTTATATACTCCCTCTTTTAAAGGGTGACTGGGGATTATGGGACCCAATTGCCAAATCGTTTTGTGTTCAAATGTGTTTGTGTTAATAATATTAAAAGAACTGTATATATCCTGAGCAGTGATTGGGCTAAAGACATCACAATGCAAAGAAATTGCAGGAGAAGAGTGATGCAAGATGCAGCAGAATGGTACAAAGCATGTCTTTAAAGTGGTTGTAGAGACAGTAGATATTTTTTTTAAAGCAGGAGATATGAAAAATGAGCAATGCCCTCACCAGGACTCGAACCTCAGACCTCTCGAATACATGCCAAATGTGCTGATCATTACACCACGAGTTAATACTAAGAAGGCGGGAGAAATACCTTATATACTCTCCCTTTTAAAGGACGACTGTGTATTAGGGGACCCAGTTGCCAAATCCTGGTGGTGGAGAATCATCATCCACCACCTTTTTATATTTCGGGCGCCACTGTAAAGACATTAGGTATTTTTTGAAAGAGAAGAGATGAAAAATGAGCAGTGCCTTCGCCGGCACTCGAACCTCGGGCCTCTCGAATACACGCTGAGCATGCTGACAACTACACCACGAAGGCATACTAAGAAGACGGGAGAAATACCTTATAAACTTATCATGAAAAGTTAAAATTACAAAGGTTAAATTGCAAATAGTGTTGCATTTACTTTTGTTTTGCTTTAGAAAATTTCGACTTTTAGTAGATTTATTAATCATTTGTAAGTTTTTTGTCTTTAAAAAGTTTTGTTTGTCAGTTTGCACTTAAGATTAAGTAAGTGCTTAAAATTTTTTGCTGTATCCTAGGATTAAATAATGTTTACCTTTATACTAACACAATCACCTTATAAAAGTCGCCAGCACTGGACTGTGGCAACAATGCTCATATGCTTCAATTTTAACAAGTAACTTAGCCATTTTCATATGGCAATCATGCTCATGCTCTAAGCAACTTTGCCATTTTCATTCATGTTCATTTTTGCCACATTCCCAAGGTACAACAGATTTTATTTAAAAAAATAATATTTTTTATCATGAGTACAGATTTAAAATATGTGCTTGTGGAATTTACCTACAATGGAAGAAATTGCAGTAAAATTTCTGGAGAAATATAGTAGTTTGATGTGAAATCATTAAAGGGAACAGGGCCCACCAGCGGCCGAGCGGTAAAGACACTGAACACTGGTAGTTCGGTCTGAGGTTCGAATCCCGCGAACGGGCTGGCTGCATGGGCGTTTTCGTGGTTTTCCCCATGTGTAACGTGTATACGAGCTAGTTTCCCTTAGAAAGACCTCCATGAAGGCATCCCTCCCTTTAGGCAGATAGCCCTCGTGTGCTTTGCCATAAATTGAATAACCCAACCCAACCCATTAAAGGGAACAGCTGCTTTAGATTCTTAAAGCAATTACCCTAAGACTTACAGCAAGCAGAAAGAACAAAAACATGTTGTTACTCATGCTCACTTGTCTGACAAAGTCAGCCCAAACCCACGAGAATTCTCGCGTCAAGGAGTGCAAGATTACGCCTGTTGTTGGCAACAGCCTTGAGCACCTAACAGGTGACAGTGCGATTTGGCTCAGTTCCGCCCCCAATTTTGATGGAGAGCACCCTGGGGGGACGGGTCCAAAGGTCTTCCACTCTTCTCCCCTACCCCCAAACCACATGAGAGGACTTTTGGCTCACCGCATATTTAGAGTGCTGCCATGCCACAGTGACACTATACATTTACAAACATCCATGCCTTCTCCGGGATTCGAACCCGAGCCCTTCGGCACGACAGTCAGCGATGCTAACCACTATACCAGTTGGGCAAAAACATGTAAATAGGTTTATTGACTGTTTTTCAGAATAAATATTTAATTAAAATGCAAAATATGTATGTAATAAAATTTGCTGTTATAAGACACCAATTTTTCTTCTGTAAAAAATCACCAAACTACAGTAAAAATAGTTGTGCTAATATATAAATTCAGAATGCTTATCCATTTTTGTGGCCTTTCAATTGAGTAAATTTAGTGTTCAATGGCTTTTTAGAGGAAGGGAGGAAAAATTGTCCTCTAGAAGCAGACAGATGTGGAATGTGAAGGATCTGCATTCCAAGGGAATTTTAACATCCCATGGAAGCACCATTACTGAAACTGCTTAAAATAATTATAAGCGTTTTGTCTAAATACCTTTGGTGTAATGGTTAGTAGCATATTCACCCTACAGCTGAAAGATCTGCTGTTTAATTCCTTATGAAAGCATGGTTGATTTTTTTTTTTCATCTTTCCCTCTCCCAAAACCTAGTATTTACAGTTGTATCTAAATGAAATATGGTGAACAATGACATATCACCACTTGGATTTTGCAAATCTTTTTTATTTTCCTTTTAAGTCGGGGAAAATGTTGCGATACGGCATTTTTCCTGTGCATACACTTATGACATAGTAGTTAGCATATCCGATGAGCAATTAGAATAGCTGTAATCTGATTCACAGGGCTTAGTTGATTTTTCATGCATTCCGCTCCAAAGAACCTCAATGATATCTATTATATGTCTCGTCGGGACTTTGGCGATTCTGGATTTGGGATTTTTCTGAATATTATTAGATCATCAGTTTAAATCTACTAACAGGGCATGTAGAAATTCTAAAAGTAAAAATATGGAATCGTGATCTATGAAATATTGAAATATTTATGGTCTAAAGGGCAGCAAAACTTACCAAGAAAATTTAATATTTATTTATTTGCTTTATTAAACATTTCTTTCAATGTAAGTTGCTTAAATTGCTGCATTTTTTGTGCTAATACTTTCTCCTTAATTCTATACGTAGATCTAAATGCTTATTCAGTTACAAAGTTCCACTGTTCAAGGCCCGTAATTGCTGTGTCAAGAATTCTGACTAACTTGTCAATCGAAATTTTTTCATTTTCAATGACCTCTCTGTCACTTTCTTCGCTATCGGTGGGGTATTTTCTTGATCTAGGGAACCATACTACTGATTTCACTGTCTATTAATTGATTGATGATTGGGGCATTGTCATCATAATGAAAAACTTCTGTTATATCATCTTTATTTATTACCGCTTCTCCTCATTTGTTTTAAAATCCATTAATTGGAAAATTTCAGTTTTGGTTTGCAATATCTGAAAACCTTCAAATTTGCAGCTATCATCTTCATCAGCCTCACCATGAAATATGGTAGGTGACCATAAATTATGTCAAGCATTTTTAAAAGAATATGGAGACACTTCCTCCCACGATCTTGTGATGCTCCGCACAGCAGATTCGATGCTAAAATATTTCAAAAATTTTTTAATCTTGCCATCATTCAAGGAATTAAACCTGGACTTGAAAAATGCTAAATTTAACATGGACGTTAAAAAGCTACTTTATATTTGCATTTCAGCTTGTACACTATTCCAGTATCTATAGGCTGAACGATGGACATACAATTTGGAGGAAAGAATAATAAGGATACATTATCTTTCACTAAAACTTTAAACGAAATATGAGACATACCATTGTGTACAATCAGGATAATTTTTGCATCATCAGGTAAACCAACTGAATTCAAATAATGCCAAGCCTCGGGTATGAAATGATTTTCCAACCAATGATTCATTAATGATTGTGTCATCCATGCTCTTTTATTTGCACAACATGTAACGGGAAAAATCTTTACTCCTGTAAATGCTTGAGGCATGTAATTTTTCCGATTATAAAAAGTTAACACTTATGCCTTTCTGCAGCATTTGCACATGCTAAAATTGTTAGTCTCGCTGTGGAATCTTTTACACCAACTGGAGCCTTTTCTGTAGAGTTTGCTAAGGTATTTTGCGGTACATATTGCCAGGAAAGATCAGTTTCATCAGCATTATAAATTTGTTGAGATAACTTTTCTCTATTAGCAAGTTCAACAGGCTGGCTGCTTGAGCATTTTCGTGCTTTTTGCCATGTGTAACGTGTGTAGGAAGCAGTTTCTCTTAGAAAGACCTCCACGAAGTCATCCGTACCCTTAGACAGATTGTCCTCTAGACTTTGCCGCAATCACATAAACCAGTTAACCATGAGCATGGCAATGAAAAGACAAATGTGTCGCTAACTTTGTCTTGCTGGTATCGCGCAGTTAAGCCTGAATTGTATTATTTTAGTTATTTATTATACTTATTTATTTCTTGTACATGCTTAAGGCTTATATGCGTCCTGAATAAATAAATTCCCACATATACTTAAGGCTTATCGAGGTCCAGCACTAGATATCTTACTGTCTGATGCAGTCTGTGCATGTCCTAAATTCTGTTAACAAGCCTTAAGTTCTAAATTTTGGGCCCCAGTGCTTTCCCTAAATTCTAAAAAATTTGTCATCTCTTAATTTTGCTGCTTCTCTAAATTCCAAAAAAAAATTGTCTACCCTAAATTCCACTGCCCAGTGCGGCCATGCGAGCTCTGGCGCCAGTTCTGGATTTATGTGAATAACAAATCAGTTATTCTTAATTCAAACAGTACTAAATGTAATCTTTTGGCCTATGAGTGTCATTAACTAAATCTATTTTTAGCGCATGGAAAGAAATTTTTGTTAAGTTTTTCTTAGTCAACATTTTTTAGCATATTTAACTTAAATCTGTAATCATCACCAAGCATATTGTGAACAAAAAAGTTTACCATACTCTTTGTTTTTCAATTACTAATATTTAAAAAAAAAAAAGTTTAGCCATCGCTACATGAGTCATTACTCAAGTTGTCATGTGTGTCACACATGCGGTGATAAAAGCTAAATATAATAAATAACGGTTTGCCAGGTTGGCATTAGGGATATAAAATATTGATTGGTGTAAAATTAATGATGTTTCTATGTAGAATTTTTCTGTTTGAGACGTATGCCGAGCAGCGATGTGCAGCTATGGAGTCAAGTTATTGATGACATAAATTTATGCTAAAATGAATGTTTTTTCAATAACGAGGTATTTCGAGATACAATAACATGCCGAACAAATATTATTTTAGAAGTCAAATAACAAAAATCAGTGTTATATTTTCAAATTTTCACAGGAGTAGTTTCGATGGTTTTACCAAACCACCATCCTCAGCTGCGCATCCATTTGCGCTTTTGCAGCTGAGGATGGTGGTTCGGTAAAACCATCGAAATTAGTCCTGTGAAAATTTGAAAATATAACGCTGATTTTTGTTGCTTGACTTCTAAATCAACGAGGTATTTTATTTAGTGCCGAAGTGAAATTAAGAATCGGGACTCCACATGTTTTATTATAGGGGAGGAATCAAATGTGCATGCATAAAGCAAAAGATAAAAAAAATCCTAAAAAAGGGTTGTTGATGGCTTTGAGATCTGGATTTTAGATCATTCCGGATATTGGATGTCCAGATCTCGGATTTTGTACTGTATTAATCATAATATGTTAACAGCTATCATAAGTGGGATATTTTAAGTTTTTAAAGTTTTAGTTCTTACCTTTATTTCGTATAATGTTAAAATTGTAAAAAGTAGGTTGGCAGAAAATAATAATTAACTCAACTTTTCTTTTTTCTTCGACCTCCTTCATTTTTTTTTCTCTCCCTAAAAGGGGGGAAAATTGTTTCTGATGTTTAGTTGTAATTGAAATTCAAAGGTCAAATTGCTGTTTTTATATTCATTTTTTTAAGTAATTCACTGTTAAGTAGTTTTAAACTTTCATTCTTTTTCATTTAGACCAAATATCTACACCTTCAGCTCGTTTGACTCCTGTGAAGTATTCATATGCTCATCCCATAGCTCGATTTTCCCCGGGTGGAATGTTAATAACTGTTATGCCTAATCCCCTGAGTACTGCTTTAGCCACACCAGTAACAATCCACAGTTTACAGGTATGTATTGCATTTGTAGCTAAGTTTGCAATAATAGTTCTTTACTTATTTGTCTTCATAAATTTCTCAGAGATTTTTAACTTTTTTTTTTAAATAATTTTCCACTCTGATGTGTTCTGGAATCGATAAAAAAATCTAAAAATGCAGATTAAATTAAATTTATATTTATGAAGTTCTTTAACATGTATTAAATAGCTGCTGTTTTTAATATTTTTATGCCATGTGTAATTTTAAAAAACTGTTAAGCCTTTCTGTAATAAATTAATATTTAAGTGAAATAAGTTTTTCCCTGTTATGTAATAAAAATAAAATTGAAAAAATTGAGGAATGTCTTAGCAGCTAGTTTGCTTACCCAAGTGCTAAAACAAGCAAGAAGTTGATTTACCAAATGCTTTGAAAAAGTTAAGCATTGAGTAAAATTGGTAAGACTTAAGATTTTTGAAATGTACAAAATTTTTTATCTTCCTACACTCAAATATAGATTAAGGTTTACACATTAGTCATTTAATCCTCTGAGTCGCATTACATTTTATATCTGCTTATGAAGACTATTTAAACATCACTTATTAACTAAATTTGTATCATTAAGTATTTTAGTTTGTTTTCATCTATAAAAATAATATTTAGATCATTGTGATAAATAAGAACAGAAAATGTTGTATGTAATAAGGTTATATATACTGAATGACAGGAAATTTCATGACAGGCTTTATCCAGTTATTGGCTTAAAAACGATCAGAATTTTAAACTACATTCTGCTGTAATATATTTGTACATGTTCTTCGAAATGAATTAAAATGAATATATTTATGTAACGTTTCATAGATGTTTCATGCCGTACAGCTAGGGTCGCCAATCTTTTTGGGAAGGGTGGCACTGTCTGGTTAAGAAAAAAGTTATGCATGCTATTATAACTTTTCCAAAATACTACAAAATTAAAAAAGGTGAAATAAATGTTATTTGTGAGCTGGTTAATGGGATTTTTACACAAATAGTCCCCCTTTCCTCCTTTTTTGGGGTGGTGGCAAGTTTAAGTAGTGAACATTTAAAAAATAATATAATAAATAAAATAAATGTACAGTCTAGGGTCTTATTGGAAATAAGCGTTTTTAAAGGTTCAGTCAGTCAGGTTATGTATAAAATAAAAATGAATAATTTGAAACATTTAATTCTAAATAACTATTAAACAGTCAATACTAATGTGGTTTTTGAATATGTAGTCTTTTTGCCAAGTCATCTATCTATATTATGATTAGTACTTGAAGATGCTAACAAAATTTGGTGTTTTAGGTGCATATCATTTAATCTTGAACGATATATTTTGATTTTATTGTGTTCATAATAGAAAACGTTTGTTCAGAAATATATGCTGACCCATACCTACAACAAAACTGACAGTCAAATTATGCAAATTCAGAAAATTGCTTGTTGATATAAATTTCCAAAATTCATTATAATTTGGATCACTTGCAGTGAAATAAGTTCCTTATATTTGCTTTTCAGTGTAGTATACTGATGTAGGTCAATAATTTGAATTTGAATTTCAGTTGGGTAACAATTAATGTCTTGCAGAGAAAGTACTATTATATTCATTCTGATGTGTCTATGTGTGTATCTATTGACAGAGTTAATACAGAGGATATTTTTATTTTTTCGAATCGTTTAATTCAAGACATCTTTGCGTACCACTGTTAAAATTCCACCATGGCACACGTGCACTGGTTGGCCATCGCTGCTGTACAGTGTAACTTGGTTTAAAATTTGATAAAAAATATTCAGATGAAAATGATTTGTATTTATTAGAAGTATATATGTTTGAGATGCTAGATGAAGCATTTTTCTTTCTTTTTATTGCTTAAAGGTATTTTTGGTATGTGGGGGAGGGGTAATGGTGATCTTAAGAAATGGTTTTTCTATAGGAAAAGTCCTGAAAAAAAGCTGTTAATGAGCAAGTTTAATTTAACTCTTTAAATTTAAGGATTTTATGAAATTTCAGCATTTTGTGTTTCTTGCTATTAATGTATTTATTTTCAAAAGTGTTTTGTTATTATAGCATTTTATGGATATTAATTAAGTAATGATATATGGAAAATATTTATTGACATTTAAAGACATTTTTTCTCTTTACTTTTAAGAGAAAATAAAATTTATGACTATTCACTGAAGTTCAAATTCAGATTTGAAACTTATATTCATTTTTCTTAGGTAATTATGGAAAGTGAAGAATCTTTCCAAGAATTAAAGAATTATCAAGGTCCTCTCGTTCGGTGAGTTCACTCTTCAGTGAAATTTTTATTCTTAAATTGTTGCACCCCTTTTTTTTCTTAAAAGTTATTTTAAGAAGTGTTTTGCAGGCTGTATAGTTTTAGATCATTAATTTTATTGCAATTGTGAGTATACCTTGCTAAATTATATATCTGATTAATTATTTTTGAAATTTAATGTTAGAGTATTTCTTATGATAATTCAACTAGCAAAACCCTTGTAATAGATATCCTTTTATGAATAATAATTTATCCTTTTTAAAAATATTTATTTTAAAATCTATTTGCTTTATATTGCTGTTAAGCTTGATAAATACATTAATTTATAATAAATTTTAAATTGTGGGAAAAAATGTATGAAATGTATAAACACACACACACACACACACACATATGTGTGTGTAAACACATATAAAATTTATGTGTAGAGCTTAATTCATTTTTATGTTGCTGCTTTTAAATTTCTTTGGGTTGAGTTAAAAGAAAATTAATTTTGAATATTTCAACAGGAAAGAGAGGATGAGATAATAGGGCAGTCTTATGTAAAGAAATATTCAAACAACTGTGTGGTTTCCATGTTTGAAATTATGCTTTGAGAATTCTGTAATTTACCATAATATCTAAGTTTATTCTCATTTACCACTTTTATACATGATATTATCAAAACTTGGGTATGTATCAAATATTTTCCAAAAGTTAAATATATCAAACAATTTGCATTCCATAGCTTTTACATTATCTTCGATAGCAACAATAAAAAATGGTCCGTACAAAAACTCATTTCCTCCAATTCAGTTATCCATTTCAAATCAAATGTGTATTCATTTATTACTTCTTATTCAAAATTTTTGTAATATGTTACAGAATATAATTTTACTAACTATAGTGCAAATTAAATTTCATTTTTTATCTATTTTATCTTCTTTGAGCAGCAGAGGGTCTCTGTGAAGTACAGATTGGGTTGTGTTATTTGAATATGGCAAAGCATACAAAGGGCTATATGCTTAAGTGGAGGGTGCCCTTTATGGAGAGCTTTCTGAGGGAAATTGGTTCATATTTACATTACACGGTGGGAGGACTACAAAAACCAGCTATGTGATCAGCCTATTCACCTGGATGTGAATCTATGTTGAACTACCAGCATTTAGTGGTCTTAACCACTCAGCTGCTATTGGGGCTGAGCACAGGTTAAAAAACATTGCCCCACATTAATTCTGCTTTTACTCTCCACACTTGTGTAGTTGAATTAATTCAGTTCTTTAAACTTATATGCTAAAACTGGAACTTTGTATTTATTAAAAGAAAAATGCTTTGTTTTATAGCTGCCATTTCTTTTACATATTTTCTATCTTTAACATTAGAAAATCGCAGCAAATGTTTATTTTAAGAATCAAAATTTATCTGCTGATGATACAGACAAGTTTGCTTGTTGGAGTTAGAATTCAGCATCTGAAAAGTTGTGGATAAGTAAATTTGGTGCACATACTAACCATATGCAAACTTAAAATACATTTTAACACAGATCAGAATATATATCCCAAAGTAGGGATTTATTAGAATTATGACCAAGCAGAAAATGCTAAATAATTTGAATAACAAAATTTATTCATTTTCTCAACTAAAGTAAGTTATACATGTAATGTATTTGCTTATGGATAAAAGAAAAGTGTTGTTAAATTATCCAAATATGAGTGGGAATTATATGCATTTACAGATTAAATAGTTACATATTAACATAATACTACTGTATTTTTCTATGTTACGGTAAAAAAAGTGTGAGAACCATTACGTAAGTATAGTATTTTATTAGTTACATGAGGGGGACTGAAGAAATATCACAAAAGTTAAAAAGTCTCTTGTCATTGATGAGCAATTTTACTGGTTTATGTGATCTGAAATAAAAATATTGGTGGTTGGTCAATTTTTTAACAGCAGAGTAGTCAAGTTATATTTACATCATGTTGAACTTATTTAGAATATTTTTTTAAGTAGTACCTTTTACAGCATTGCAACTTTTCAAATATTAAATGTGTTGTAAATGATGTTAGAGAATATAAAATGTATACTGTTTATTTTTTTTACCTAAATAATTTGTTTAAATTCTGTGAAGATAATTTAAAATTTACTTAACATTTGTTACAGTGGATTGACACATAAAAATGATGTGATTGATTTTTGCTCTCAGAAAATAAAATCTTTAAGACAGAAAGAAAATATTGTTGATAGAGAGTCCTATATATTATTGTGGGAATTAATGATTGTTCTACTGAGGCAAAATGGAGTAAGTTTTTTTTCCAGTTGTTTTTGTAAATTGTTAATATAGGGAATTCTAAATGTGTATATTATTAACACTTATCAAGACGAATTTTGTTACCTAATAATTAGAAATTTTGTCCTTCTATTGTATCCTTAAACATTATATTTATTTCTTAACTCTTTCGCATTGAAGTCGACCATTATGCCCGTTCATTCAGGCAACGGCAAACCGCTCCAATGGCTCATTTATTTTCTACCTAGTGCTTTCCCCCTCCACGTTAGTGTATGGCCATTGGTTGTGCGAGTTGTTAAGAGACATGTCAATCATTCTTTTGAAACAACTAAAATACCTTTCTTATCTGAATGCATGCTCGCTCTCCTTTGTTTAGCGTGAACGCTCCCAGGCGAGGTGACTCGCATTAGATCACTTAATTTGCTTCTTCCTCGGGTAAAGAAAACATCTTTCAGCTATTCTGTAGCTTCATCGCTAAATGTTCAAAAGACGTAATATATTAACGCAAGAAGAAATAAATCTAATATTACTTGCAGAAACAGATGAATCTGATTCAGTTGAATCCGATGAAGATGATGGACATGCAAATAATGAGGACAATGAAATCGAGCTTTGTCATTTTTTAAATGTGATAACTTCGAACCAGACTGGAGGAACAGTATAAGTAACAAGGACATAAAATTTGTATTTTTCTCTTCATCACCTGGCAATCTCATGATTTGCCAACTGGATCATCTGCTTTAGATTATTTCAAATTACTTATGCCCAATGAATACTGCGAAGTAATTAGAAAAAATACAAATGCAGAATTTTATGCAAAAAAACGTGGTGTTGAAGATGGAAGCTTGCAACCTATACTCTCCATAAATGAGATATGGGCTTTTTATAACTGTGTTTTTCGTAATGAGCATTATGCGTTTACCTAGGATGAATGATTACTGGACCCAGAATCTTATACTTGGCAACGAAGTGATAAAGAAATTAATGTGTAGAGACAGATTTTTAAAAATTAAACATTATTTTCATATCTCCGATAGAGAAAAGTAGGTAAAAGAAAATGATGAAAACTTTAATTTTTTGCAAAAGTTAGAGCCTATTATTTCTGAGGTAAAAGGGCGTTTTTCAGATTGTTTTAAGCCTTATAAAAACCTTTCCATTGATGAAGCTGTGATAAAATTCAAAGGGCATTTAGGAATTGTACAGTATATGCCTTTAAAACCAGATAAGCATGGGCTTAAAATTTGGATGTTATGCACATTTTATTTGAGTTATACTGTAAATTTTGATTTGTATGGGGGAAAACGAGATAAAATTGTGAGGTCAGGCAAAGGATTGGGGTACGATGTTGTCACACATTTGATAAAGCCCTTAACAAGTAAAGGGCATGAACTCTGTTTTGATCGATTTTTTACCAGCGTTCAGCTGATGGTTGATTTATTGAAATCTGACTTTTATGCTTGTGGAACTGTTATGCCAAACAGAAAGCACTTACCAACTGAAATTAAAATGTTAAACTTGAAAATCCCAAATGAATGTCAGACTTTTCAGAGTAAAAAATTTCCAAATTTATTGTGCACGTCTCTTGGGTAGACAAAAAGCAAATTTTTATGCTGTCAACCAACACATCAAATGAGCTGTGTTGTGTAAACAGAAGAAAAGG
This sequence comes from Stegodyphus mimosarum, assembly GCA_000611955.2. Taxonomy (NCBI): domain Eukaryota; kingdom Metazoa; phylum Arthropoda; class Arachnida; order Araneae; family Eresidae; genus Stegodyphus; species Stegodyphus mimosarum. The sequence goes on from KK113398.1 coordinate 365,360, forward strand.
AGCAGAGAAAACTGAAGTCCTTTGCCCACGTTCTTTCTCAATATATAACACGCACATGGGAGGAGTAGATTTGACAGACCAGAGACGTAAATATTATACAGTTGCCAGAAAATTATCCAAATGGTGGATGTATGTGTTTTGGTTCCTTCTGGACATCACCATCACCAACACCTATATAATTCAGCTTACTACAAATTATCCCCAACAAAAACGATCAAAAACTTTGTATGATTTCAAGCTGGAACTTATACAAGAATTAGCAAATGTGTATTCACACAGAAAGCACATTTCAGCATCATTTGAACCCACTCCCACTCATTTTCATATGCGAAGAAAAATTGAAGGACGTAAAAGAACTTGTGTTAGATGTCGGCAACAAAGAAATAAAACTTCAATAAACAATTCCATCCAAAGCACATGGGAATGCGAAATCTGCAAGATGTGCCTTTGCAAATGCTTTGAGGAGTAGATTTTCCAATCTTTCCTACTATATGAAAAAAGGCCCTTTTCAGGGCCAACATATAACATAAAAGAAATGCATTTGTCTGCTATCTAAACCTAAACATATTTAAAGAGAAATCATATGATTTTGGTGTGAAAGTAACAGAAAATGTAAAGGGAAATTAATTTTTCTTACTTCACACATTGTTAAAACATTCCTATTTATGTTTTATGTGAAGCAAAATAAACGTAATAAACAGTTTAACTAACCTTTTCTTTATCTCTTTTTTGTATCCTACACTTGAAATTTCAAGCAAGTATAAAGGTTATTTTAGTTCGAATAATTAAAAGTGTTCCTGCTCATGCATAACTATAATTTTTATGGTAAAACCATTAAAAATGCCCCTATTATATTGTTTTTAAAGCAGGAGATTTAAAAAGATCATATATGTACAACTAATAGTTATTTCTCAATATACAAGTAAAACTTTAATGCTAAGATAATATTATTTCATAAACTATTGATTCAAATCTACACAAATTAATAAAATGCATGTTAGTGAATGCTTATTGTTAATCTTGTAAATGGATGCATATTACATGAACGGATTTCAGCAATAAGAGAAAAGAGAGATTTGATTTCCTGTAGCATTTCTTTTGATATAAATTTCTATTCAGTAGCACTAACTTTCTGAGTGAAAATGTTTTTCTGTTTATTAGCTTAAAATTACGGAAGTATAAGACATTTCTAATTTTTCGGATGGCTGGCTGATAACTGACAATACTTAAATTCTGTCAAACCACCATTTATCAACTAAACATTTCCATGAAAATATTTCTTTTCTTCCTGCACTAACAATAGATAAAAAGGTACCATACTTTTCCATTTTGTATAAGAATCAAAGAAAACTTTACTAAATTCAAATAAAAACAAATCCATGTACACAAATTCCCCTATATATGTTCGTTTATTATAAGAATCACTTCATTCTCATTTTGATACAATGGAAAATATTATTGATCATATAAATATATATTTTTTTATTTAAATTAAAGCTATCACATCTTAATACTGATTATTTTAAGAAATATAAAGTATTCAAATCATTACAAAACTGAGGAGAAATATAGAAAGCTACTGATGTTCGCAGGTGCAATCCGGCCTTAAAGTGAAACTGCACACAATGTATGAAACCGCAGAAAAACACCCAAGAGAGATGCAGTCATTTCACTTAAGTAGGTTATTGTTAATGCTGTAGATGTCTACTAGGCAGGGGTGAGGGAAACTATTCCAAGACAAATTCGTAAACACAGGCTTTTTCAATGGTTGATGAAAACAGATCTAGTTGTCTCTTGATGTGTAAGAGTTAATGTATTTTTATACTTAAATATTTCATGGCATAATTGCCTCTTGAAATTCTGTAACAGACATAAAATGTCTTAGAATACTTATACTGAAAAAACACTCAGTATTTTGTTGTGAAATTTTAATATATAATGTGACAAGTAATGGAGCTGTAATTTTAATCAGTTCAGTTTTGTACTTTATATAATTTGCCCATATAATATGGCTTTGATATTTCTTGTTCTTTATAGTGTTATATTTTGAATGGCAAGCAGTGTAAGTACAGTGATATATAAAGTGTAATCATTGTGCAATGTATTTTAATTCCAGTTAATATTTTACATAGTTTAAATTTTTTATGCCAAGAATTATTTCAGAATTAACATATCCTTTGTAGTTTCTTCCTGTTTTTATAAGTATTGAAAAAAATATGTTAACTGGAATGCAGAATTTTAAATTCATCAACATTGTGTTGTAAAAGTTTCACAGATTTTTTCATGTGTTTTAAAAGTATTTTTATGTGAAAAAGTATGAACCAGTGTTTTAAATTCATTATTTGCTACAGTCTGTTGCAGGTAGTGATATTGCAGAATTGTTATTAAAAGACCACGAAGTTTTGAGGCCACACACAGTGCCATTGAAACATGCTATTGAGACACCTCAAGGAGAGCAGTCTCCTGCTGATGTAAATGATTCATCTAGCCAGTCGCATGCAGGAGACACTTCATCACCTGACGAAGGCATTGTTGTGCTCCATGATAAAAGCAGTCTTAACACATCACACACCGTGGATGTAGATAAAGTGACTCGTAAATTTCGAGAGTTTCTGTTGTTTGGTCATAAGAAGGTAGAGTTCTTAGTTTTATGTAAAAACATTTAATAAATTTTCTAGTTGAATATTTGTATATGGTTATATGTATTGAAATGGGAGAGAAACATGCCACCATAAAATCTAAAGTTAGGTAAAAAGCAATCTTATTTTGACATAACATCTGAATAAAATTCTATTGATTTTGAGAGCAGTCGAAATAAGCTCTCTTTTTTCAGAATAAAGAGAAAAAGTAATAATTGAATGGCATATGATAACTGTCTGCACTTTTTTCAGTACTTTTTCAAGACAAAGTAAGAAAAACTCATTAATTAGAACCATTGAATTGTAATTTTTCTGCATTTACATTCTTATTTATTTTAGTGGAAAGTTAATTCTGAATTTCACAGAAGACTTGAGAAACATGAGAATAAAATACAGAGAAGGAAAATAATTGAAAGTATGAAAATGATATTCAATATTTTGGTGCATTAGTATATTGTAACATCTTTAAATGTAAAATTTTATCCTAAATTCTGAAAGGAGGGCAATGTAGAAGCTTAGGATGTTATTATTATATACAGGAAATAGGAAATTTTTTTCTTCTCTAGAAATAGATCAATTGAAAATATTTCAAAATGTTTTTTAAGAGTGTGAAGAAAAAAAAAATTTTCTTTTGTAGGATGCTTTAGAATGGGCCATGAAACATGGTTTGTGGGGTCATGCCTTATTTTTAGCATCGAAAATGGATTTAAGAACCTATGCTAATGTTATGACTAGGTTTGCCAATTCTCTTGCCTTAAATGATCCACTTCAAACTTTGTACCAGTTAATGTCTGGTAGGCAGCCATCTGCTGTAACGGTGAGTTTAAATATTCCTGAATCTGAATACATATGAAATCTAAGGAAAATAAAAATATTAAACATATAGGAGCATAAAATTATATATAAAATGTTTTCTTAGAAGAATACTTTTTTTATTCAATGACCTTTGAAATTTTTCTGTATGAAAGTATTTTAATGATAAAGATGTTATATTTAATTACTTACACATTATAAGCTATTTTAAAATTGGTTCTTGATCTCTGATTTAAGCTGCATGAAATATTTTACTTGTCAGTGAGTTAAAAAAAAAATTAAATGAATGAATAATTTGTATGATACCTTTATATTTAAGTGAATGTTGTTGAAGAGTATAAATTTTTTTTTTTCCCTGCTTTAGTGTGTAGCTGATAAGAAATGGGGAGACTGGAGACCTCATTTGTCTATGATTTTATCTAATCCATCTACTCATCCAGATGTTGATTCACGTAGCATTACAACACTTGGAGACACACTGGGTACGTTTAAATTTATTATAAAAGGGGAAGGAATGCTTTGATCACTTTTCCCTTCTATTCTATACTAATGTTATTGTCCAAAAATCAAGAGGGGAAAATTATATGAATAATTTTATTTTCAAGAGATGCATTTACATAAGAACATAACACATGAAGTGTAGTCATCGATAAACTACAAGTAACTATCACAATATTATTTCAAAAGAAACCTACATTCCAGGAATGATATAACAATGTTAACATTACAATATCTAATAAGATATTTTTATTTCTACTCCCCTGTAACTTGAATCTCACCTGTTCTTATTGTTGTCTTTGTTCTCAAATCATCCATAAATAATTAGGCAAGGTGAATATGTGACTGACAGAGTGAAGTCGTGGACTGAATGTCTCTTCGTGTTTGCTGTGCTGTGATTAATTGGTTCTTCTATTAGTCTGACATAGAATTCAGCAGTTGGAAAGGAAGGATTCAGTGTGACCTTGTCAGGTAGTTTGTGAAAGTGTGTTGTAGTTAGTAAGATGAAAATGATCACTATGTGGACAATTCCATTTTAAAATTTAGGGGGCTCATTCTCTGAATTCTGAACATATCAAGGAAGGGAAATAGTATGTTCCCCTATCCCAAGCATCTGACATTAGTTAAGCTAGAGAGGGAAAGTATGTGAAGAAACAATGCATTTTTCTCTTTTGGTTTTCTATTACAAAAGTAGAAATAGAGATCCTGCCTTTGTAGATACAAGATAAAAATATGACAAAGATTTCAGATGCATGTCTCTAGAAATATATGCTATCATGTAGCATGATACATGGACCTCTGGTACAAGCAGCTGGACAAATATTTAAACATTTTATTGCGCACTTAGTCGGAAACACTCGACCATTCATTGCACCATTTCATTTGTCCTTTTATTTTATTTATTTATTTCCAGGTTTAAAACTTAAATTTTCAGCGAGTGCAGCTTTTCTACCCATGCTGTGTTTAGGTGCACTTAAAAAGAATATTTCCTATGATGTCATAGTACATAGTTTGGATGACTTTGTCACTGTACTTATTTTGGTGCTGTTCCCACTCAAAAGACCGCTCAGTTGCTTTCTGCAAACTTTATTTTGTTTACATTATTTCCCTTGAACGGACCTATGTGCCCCTTATTCACCCTAAACAGGATCTCAGAACAGTAATATTCTTCTCTCTTTAAAAGCAGCATTTTCATCAGTTTAAATAGTCTCTCTTCTCTGTCATTGGATGAATCTTCCAGGACCCATCCTCTCCTCTTCCCAGCCTTTTCCATTGTAAATCTACTGCGATTTTTTTCAAAGGTGGACACGACTCCACCTGTGTTGAAATAATAAACTCTGATGTATAGAAGAGAAACATGCCAGTGTGACAATCAAAGTCGCTGAAACAACCTTGTATTTGGCGTACATTTATTAAAACACTCAATCGATTCTGAGGGCAGCTACAGGTCCCTCCTTGTCAAGAGAACAAAATTTCTAGAAAGGGAAAGCAACCTCAGTAATGGCTTTTTATACCCTCGGGTAGTACCATGTGCAAGGAGGCAACGCCATCTATCGGCAAAAATAATAACCAAGAATTATGTTAATAGAATTTTAAAAGTGTTCAGAAGGATTAAAATCATTCACTAAACATGATAAATCTTTATGAATAGGAAAACCCTCAAGAAAATCCAATTCACCAACAGAAGAAGCTTTTTGGATAATTTTTGCAGATCCAAAGTCAAAATTATGATTAAATTTCCAACTATGATACGCTATTGAAGACTTGTTAATTTCACCCTTTTGGACATAAGATTCATGTTCCTTGATACAAAACTTTAATGCTCTTTTTGTTTGACCAATATATCTCAAGCCACACTGATACACTATACTATAAATTCCTCAAGAATTAAAATCAGAAACACAATCTTTTAGAGTTGAACCCAGAATTTTATAGATAGGGGAGAAACTGACTTGAAAATTGAATTTCTGGAGAATCCGTGCAACTTTTAACAGAAGGATAAAATGGAAACACGACAAGGTCAATTAATATTATTTCTAACAGTGGAATGTCTTCTTTGATAGGAATCTTTTTTTTTATTATTATTTATTTATTTATTACTGCTTTATCAATGATCACAGGAGAAAATCCTCGGTCAATAGCAACTGCTCTCAAATAATTAAGTTTATTGGTAAGCAATATTATAAATTCTTACTCTTGAAATTGAATCTAACAATTCCCTCCCCTTCCTTGTCTGCAATGAAATTGATTTTAGCACTACTGTGTACCGTAAACCCTTTGCAGTTTGTTTACCACCTCATGCTAAGTCATGCCACCTTGTAAAGCAAAAAATGGCTTCTTTTCACTATTATGTATTTCGTGCACTCAAAATTTGTTCCTCAGAATCTTTGCTTCCATTTTATCCTTCTGTTAGTTATAAAGTTGCGTAGATTCTCCAGAAATTCAATTTTCAAGTCAGTTTCTCCCCTATCAATAAAATTCACAGTTCAACTCTAAAAGATTGCGTTTCTGACTTTAATTCTCGGGGAATTTATAGTATATCATGTCAGTGTGGCTTGAGATATATTGGCCAAACAAAAGATTAATTCTTGGGGAATTTATAGTATATCATGTCAGTGTGGCTTGAGATATATTGGCCAAACAAAAAGAGCATTAAAGTTTTGTACCAAGGAACATGAATTTTATATCCAAAAAGGCAAAATTAACAAATCTTTAACAGCGTATCATAGTTGGAAATTTAATCATAATTTTGACTTTGGATCTGCAAAAATTATGCAAAAAGCTTCTTCCATTGGTGAATTGGATTTTCTTGAGGCTTTTCATATTCACAAAGATTTAGCATGTTTAGTGAATGATTTTAAGTCCAATCCAGTCCTTCCTAATGCTTTTAAAAATCTATTAACATAATTCTTGGTTATTATTTTTGTCGATAGATGGCGTAACCTCCTCGCACATGGTACTACCCGAGGGTATAAAATGCTGTTACCGAGGTTGCTTTCCCTTTCTAGAAATTTTGTTCTCCTGATGAGGAGGGATCTGTAGCTGCCCTCGAAATCGATTGAGTGTTTTAATAAATGTACGCCAAATACAAGGTTCTTTTGTAAGGTTTTAGTTAGACTAACCAAGTTTTATTTTAATTTAAATCTTTCTATCTCCTTTCTGTTTCAACTTCCCGTCAGAAGAAGCGCGCGTTTTCAGCTTATGGTAATTTGAAGTACGGCGAAGTACTATTTAAACCAGAGGTAGAAACCTCTCAGTGTGAGAGAGCTAGTGAGAGAGCTTTAGTCTCAGATCATGGTCAGTCTGCTCGACTTTCGCCTGACCAGCTAGCAGTTAAAATTTATAAGCCTTAGTGCTTGCTACGTGATTGCATATTGAAGCAATTTGAAATGCGCTAGTATTAGTATATCTTGCTACACACCAGTTAAAGAGAGGCCAAACTCCGCGATTCGCTCTGCGAAGCAAAATTGAATTACATTTCTATTTTAGGTTTAGTATTTAATTTATTTGATTGTTAAGTTAGGTCCAAGTGTGGTCTTTTACTTTCTGTATCTCTCCCGAGTTGGGAAGTTTGTAAATAATAGTGACTTAATAAAAGAGGATTCAAATCCCTTTTGAGTGCAGTTATTCTCCAACTTAGCATCTACACAAGAACATAGCGTATTCACTGTTCCAGTTCAGGACTTGAGAAGAAGAACCCTTGTAATTAATTCACCATGTTTGCAAAAAGTATGCACAGAACACTCAGTCCTGATACTTTCAGCGATTTTGAAACTCTGATGTATTTCCTCTTCAGCACGAATTGATTTTTCTTGGATAGTTTTTAAGTAGGAAGGTAACAGAAATTTTTTTAAAATGGACCTAAAGGGCACAGAAGCTATACTGCTGGTTTTAAGGTTAATGTAATTTCACGTGTGAACAAATTGGAAATAGAGTAACAGCTCGAGAGTTTGAAGTGGAGGAGAGATGCATTCAACATTGGAGAACTGAAAAAGTAGAACTTAAAAATATGGCACAATAGAAACAAGCCAAAAGAAGTGGTATTGTAAGATGGCCGAATCTAGAGAACAACCTTGCAAACTGGATAAAGGATCAACTAGGAAAGTGAATGGCAATTTTAACTGTAAAAATTCATTTACAAGCAAAATTTATGGCAAAACAAATTAATGTAAATGATTTCAAAGGAGGGCCTTACTGGTGTAGCAGATTTGTGAAAAGAAAAAATATTTCTGTGCGAACTAGAACAACAGTCGGGCAGCAATTACCAATGGACTGGCAGGATAAAATAGCATCATTTTTAAAATATGTGACAGATATTATTGACAAACAAAAACTTCTTCCATCACATATAATAAATATGGATGAAATGTTGTTAGCTTTTGACTCTCTTGCAAACAGAACTGTTGATGGAACTGGAAAAACTGTATCTGAACTTACAACAGGGAATGAAAACACATCATTTACATGTGTGTTAGCTTGTGCTGCAAATGGTGACAAACTAAAGCCGATGATCATTATTAAAAAGGAAACTATTCCAAAGGGAGATTTTCTTAATGACTTAATGATTTGTGCGAAACAATCATCCATAAGTGGCTACAAAAAGTTGTAAGAGATCATTTTTCCAAGCAAAAGGGTTTTGATAATGGATTCCATGCGTTCTCATTTACTTGAGTCAGTGAAAAACAGATGTCAAAAACTCTCTACGACTTTAGTAATAATTCCTGGTTGTTTGACAAAAATCTTACAACCATTAGATTTGTCAGTTAGTAAATCCTTCAAAGCTGGAGTCTGAAAGCAGTGGAAGTGTTAGATGAGTGAAAGATAGCATACATATACCGAAAGCAGCAAAATGCATAGATCATCTTATGAAGAAGCTGCAAAGTGGGTGAAAATCAGTGAAAACATCGGCAATAACAGCAGGGTTCAAAGAAGATGAAATTATACCCTCAGATAAACAGACTGTAAACCAAGAGGATGAATGTGATAATTTAAATCAGGATTTGCTAAATCTTTTTAATTCAGATAGTAAAGAATCAGATTTTGATGACTAAATGATGTACAGTTTGCTTTAATTCTTTTTGTAAGTAAAATTTAAAATTTTCTGTCACTCAAATGTAATATCTCATTGTTGCGATATTTTTTATAATGAGTATTTCATATGTATATTATATATGAGTATTACAACTATGGACTTCTTTAGTGGGTAAATATAAGTGTATTCATGAACGTAAGTATATTTTCAAAATTTCGTACGTATAATTTATTTTTGAGTTATGGTTTCATTTCATGCATTTTTCTTAACTGATATGCCATATATCAGGGCATAGGTCAAGATTTTGTATCTAGAAGGTCCACGACGATGTCACACGCAATTTAATTTGTTGCAGCATTTTTGCATAGTTTTAATTTTTTTCTTCGAGTGCAACCTTTCTTATGAAATTTATGGTATTCCAAATGAAAACTATGAGAGACCAAAGTGAAGTAAAACAAATTAGATTTTAATAAAGTATTATAAGTCATCAGTAATAGTAAATAAAATTCTATTATTGTTCAATTTCACTTTAAATGTAGTGAAGCATTAAGGATGCAGTAAGTTAAAAGGGAATAAAAAGCATATTATGCTTTTATGCCATTTGTTAAAAATTAAAATTTCCTGAAATAGAAGTTATACTCTTATTAATCAGAAAAATTTAGTTATTTGCTTGATTTTATTAATTTTGTTTAATGGCTAATGAACTTCTGTTTTTTCTTGCAGAAGATTGCTTTTGCTGTTATCTAATTGACTCTATTAGCAAATTTGAGCATTATCTAACTATTTAGATTACTAATGAAATTCATTTTTAATTGTTGTGTGAATTGTTTTTCTGAGAAAAGATATATATATATATTTCAGAGTATTCATAACTTACTATACTACCTCCACTATGATTAATATTTTGAAATGTCTGGAAAATTGTTTTATCAAAAGACAGTTTATCTTCCATTGAGGAATGACCTTTGAAATGACAATTTCTGTATCTCTAGAAAGTCCACAGCATACCTCTGAACCTTTTAATGTGTAGTGATGTGTACTGCTCTTAATATAATAATAGAGCTTTTAAATGCCTTCATAGAAGTCAGCTAAGTCTTTTGTTCAACAAGTTTTATAGAATATGCTTATTATCTAATTAAAATGTAAAAATTTGTTACTTAATCACAGTAAGTAATATTAATTAATATTTATTGGTACATATGGATATACTGCTGCGCATTATGACAGAATTTGTAGAATACCTCTTATGGTATTTGTCATAGTTTGGTCATGTTATTTTGGATAGTTAAAAATGTCTGAAGATGTTGACTGTATAAAATCATCCTAATAAGAGAGAACTCTCTGATTGAGATGATTGAGGATGAAAAGTCTACCATTTAAAATGGTTAGAAATGACAGGGATGTGTGTCTGATTAAAACTGAAGCTTTCTGAGACGTTGTTTGCTCAAAATGTAGCATCACTCTAAAAGGTTGATGGTGCTTTAACTCCATTTGTTACAAAACAATTATTCAATTTTTCTGTACAGAATACACAGATGTCCTTTAACAACTAAATCCAGTTACTGTAGATTTTATCCATAGTATGACTTCTCCATGAATATGAAACAAAGCAGAAGCTCCTCTCCAGTTTTTTGGAATTGCAGAAATGTTTTCAAAGTGTTGCTTAAAAAGGTGAAATTTTATTTTGAGGAACAGAAAGTTGGCAGGTGTGAAAATCTGAAGTTGTGATTAAAAGCAGTCTCACTTTCTTTGTGGTTAACTCTGCAGGTTTTCTGCAGGTTCATTATCATGCAACAAAAATTCAGTTAATCTGATTTTTTTTACTCCTATCCGTATGAATTTTTGGAAATTGATCTTACCTTTTTTACATACTATTACAAGGATATGGTATTTATAGACATCATTACAGCTAAAATTGTTTGTGAATTGCCCTATGCCAATCAAGGAAGATTATCATTATGCCTTTACTTAAAGTTCCTAAAGTTTTATCATAAGAAGCAAATTTTCTTTTATTAGTGGAGATTATCATTTTCTGTTGGTGTCTTAAGCAAAATAATTTCTCGTCATCATTTGAAAATTATAAATAAAATGATAATAAATGAATTAATAAATTTCTGTCTGCTATTTCAATCTAATTTTTACATGAAGCAATTTGATGCTGTTTTGTTAAAGCATACAGCATAAAGCAAAATTTTCTGTTCTGCAGCATTTTTGTGGAAGATATTTTTGCTAGTATTAAGCTCTACTGCCATTTAAAGAGACTGGTGACAATTTTTTAAGAGTAACTGTCATTTTTTTTAGAATATCATATATTCAAGGCTTTTAAAAAGTGACCATTCCTAGATCATAATTATCATCATGTGCTTACCCAACACAAAATTGTAATTTTCAACAACAACAAAGAATCATTGTATTGAAACTTGATCATTATAAGCATAATTTCAGCAGTCTTTGATTGAGCATAATGGGATTTATTTGTTGTTAGGCTTTGAAACCATTATAATAGATTTTTTGCTGCCTAAAATTGGATGATTTTGTAAGTTAGGAATAGTGTAATTTTTGTGTGAAAACTTCTGTCCATGAATATAAATAAAAAGATTCATGAACATAATCCATGAATATAAACAAAGATTTATGAACATAATAGCTTAAAAATTTAAGAGCCTCAGACAATTTTTTTAAATATAATTAAGATTTGAAAGTATGAATGTGTATATATATCAAGCATTAAATTCTGAGTACAGCTAGACAAAATATATGGTTTTTATGTTTGCAAAAAACAATGTGCAAATATTTTTAATGTGCATTAACTTTTGTAAAAAATTTAGAATGAAAAATCATTTAACAGTGATAAATTTTAAATAAGTAATCTATTTTTATGTTCAGTTTATTTTTATACTTAAACTGAGAGATTTATTGGATATAAATATAGTTTTTTTTAATTAGTTGGTTCTTCTTAAAAGGATAAATAAAATAAAATGATTTGAAGTGAAATAAAAGAGTGTGCTTGGCATTTAAGTTATGAAAGTATATTTAAAAGTTCTAAACTGGTAAAATTAAAGGAAATAAAATTATCTTTGTGCAAGACTTCCTGAGGGAAGTTAGCCAATGTTTATATTACACATTAAGAAACCAGCAAAACATCCAGTCAACCAGCCATTAATATTATGTCCTTCTGCTGTCATAGTAAAGAATAATTTGAACTCAGATCGAAATACCATATGTAAACAGTCTTTCCTGCAAGATCAGTTATACATGTAAAGAGAAATTCTCAATTAAAAAAGTTTCTTTTTAATCTACTATGAAAGTTCATGTGTGTTTATAAGTCTGCATCATCAGATTAGTAAACTTTGATGTATTATAGGAATGAAACTATGATACTTACACAGGTTCTACATGCATTCATTTCCCCTTGCATTTTAATGTTTAAAATATTTTAAATGTTTCATATATATGAAAATAATAATATGTTATAGCCATTGTCATAATCAAATATGCCTTCTTCATGTCAATATTTTATCTTTCTGTTAGCAAGCAGAGGCTGTCTTCCAGCTGCTCATTTTTGTTATATCATGGCACAGGTAGAATTTGGCACGTTTGAACAGAAAAACAGTAAAGTTGTGCTCCTAACTGCAGACCATACGTAAGTATATATATGTCAACTCTTCAAATTTTACTTGTAAAAATTTAAGGAATGTATGAGCTGAACTGTTATGTTCTGAAATACCTAAAAATATTTTTGGAATCTGCATCCTTCCAAAGGACTACTCTTATTATTTTCTGTTAACTGGGCACCACTCAACACAAATTTCCTCCTGGTTGTAATGGTGCGAAACCGTAGTATGTGATCTGAAACCCACCTCCATCGAGAAATTGGTACTTTTGAATGTGTCTCCATGGAGTTCATACTTGAAAAGCTCGTGAGGTTTTAAATTTGAAATAAATAATTACTGTCTGGCATTCTACAAAGAAAATGCATTCTGAAAACCGAGAAACGTTTGGTGTTGAGCTAGCTGAGAAAGATATATTGATGAAGAATACTGGTGAAATACAATATATCACAGAAATACGAGAAATTTTTAATTCAAGTAACGAAGAATTATATATCAGTGAAACATGTTGCATATAACAGAAAGTACAAAGTTTGTTCACCCAAATCATTATAATTAAAAAAATTAAGAAAGTAGTAATTCAGAATACAAAAATTAGTTAATAGTGGGCAGAATTAATTCAATCTGCTGCTAGAAGAATTACCTCTGAAAAAAATTTCAGAAATATTAAATAGAACAAATAAGTTATCTGTCAGTTACTTCATGCTAAGAATTTCTTCCGTGCATCTGACTAAGGTTTTTTTTAGCAAGTCAAATGCAGAAAGTTTTATGATTTTGAAAGGTTCATTGAATATGCATAACATGCTGCTTTCTATGCTAATTTTGCTGGGCCTTTTCTATTCTTGTGTTGGACAGTATGTCTAACAGTTCTCAGTTCCTTACTCTGTATCATCACATAGTTATTGGTTAACTGTTTGAGGAATATTTTTACTTGAGATTTAATGGGTTCTTCGGACATTTGTAATAATTGGCAGCATGAGATTGTCCACAGTTGCAACAAGTTAATTTCGAGATCCACTTTGCCTCATAGTCTGAATTGGGTGAGTTTGCATTGGTCTTATGATTGGTAAAAATATTAGCACTTATGGTACTAAGTAACCTCACCTTTTTTTAAATGAGCAAGATTTGACAGAAACACTAAAGCATAATAATTCAGAAATTTCTTAAATGTGCTCAGTTTCAGGCTGTTAGCTAATTTAACCTGGAAAATAGGCATTGGTACTCTGGTATGAAAGCAGTACATTGGCTCTACTTTAATAGCAGTGAATCATTTGGAAATAAGTTCCTACTTGATTCCATCTGCTTGCTTCCATCTGACGATAACCTTTGATAACAATCTTTATGAGTTTAAGAGTAGCACTATGTAAGTAAAGTGCTGAATGACATTTAATTCTAAGTACTGTTTTACATTATGATGATCTTCAATTGGCAGGGAAAATTTTCAGAAATTCTCCTGGAGCTGTAGCAATAAAAATACAGTTTAAATCTTCACACAGTTTTTTAACAATTTCATCGAATTTAATAGGTGGAATAAGCATTATGAGTTTGATTCTCACCTGGGGTTTATCACATGCATTTTGAAAGTTGACCTTATTAATGACATTATTATCAAGATTCTTTCTTCCATTCTTCTTTTTTATTGATCATCCATCTATGCAAGCCTTTATCCACATGAGGGCTTTTGCTAAAGGATGCCTCATTAGCTGTGCATGTTAAACATCCATGTTCTTTAGAAAGTCGTCAGTGTTAATGAAGGCCATTTGGTTAAATTGATCTTTAAGATCTTCTAATATTTCATCGTTGTCAGTGGAATCTCAGCCAGAATTTCAGCCATATAAATCATTAATACAAATCATTGAAAATTCCCTGCAAAAGGTGCACAAAGTTATGAAAAGTTGCAATCTCAGAGTTGTGAAAAATTGCAAAAGAAAGCAGAAACACAAAATCATGAGAGTCGAAACACATAACTTGCGGAGCTAAAAATCCACCGTGCTACACATTGAACTTCCAACAGTTGAATGAGAAGACCTTGGTGCAAAAGCTAACTAGATGGGGAAACCTCAGAGAGCTTCATAAAAAAAAAATGAATGTTTTATTAAATCCAAAAATAAACTCACAGAGAGAGAAAGGAGAAAAGAAAAAAAGAAAATGAAGACTAATACAAAATGGATTTTACCAGATCAATTTCAGATCATTAAGTAGACGTAAAGCTGCAAATTTAATTTCATATTGCCATTGTCTTCATATGCAGTTGTCACTACTTGAATTAAATTAAGTAAGAATCTTGATATGGCGGGCAGTGCCTCACTTATCTTTTATTTCACAATTTTGTTCTGCGCTATAGCCTTTTAGCAGTTGCTTTCTTCAAAAAACACCAGTACTGAAATTTAAAAAAAAAAAAAAAAAAAAAAATCTGAAAAATCTAAGGGAGAAAATTAATGGATTGATATTCCTAGTTCTATCTTATATGCTAAGGCATCATTATGTAGTTACTCATGACAGTATTAAATAGGCTACCACATTTGGTGCTTTGATGCACAATTAAAACTGGCATCCTGTTAACAGAAATGATCTACTAGATCCAGGTGTGAAAAGCCCAGCTTTGGTGTATTTAATACAGAGTTGATTAGTGCTCTCACTTTTGACTTGATTTATAGGGGGTGATAAATTTTCAAGCATCCTGCAACGAGGTAAACTTATTTTATAACTCTAACTTGTGTATCTTTACTATGCAACTTTATGATGCTGTTCATGATCAGCTTTAACTGGTTTGTTAAAAAATTTAATTTACCTGTTAATCAAAAAGTTTTAATGCACTAAGTATTTAAAAAATCCTTTATTAAATTCAAGTAGCATATATTCTCATTATGCCTGTTAAATTTTTTAGGTTATCATTTGATGAATTTGCCACAAATGAAGCAATTCAGTGCACAGAAGTGTACGAATATGCCCAGAGTTTAGCTAATCCTGGTTACATGTTAACTCATTTACAGGTATTTTTATCAGTCAATTGTATTATTATTATTTTTGCTTAACTGCTTTAAATCATGAAATTGTTTATATTAAATTAAAACTTACATGAAGTGTGCTTTAGTATTTTATATAAATTAATCTGAGTAACAGTCATATATTTTGTCCTCATCGTTTTCAAATAATACCTATAATTTATTATATTGTGGAATTGTTACTTTTTTAGAAGGATTTTGCTGCTGTTCATTATGGTATTCCTATTTAACTGTATTATATACTTTTCAACAAAAATTCTTATTTTTTACTTTTATTTATTCACTTTGTGAGAATTTGAGACTTTGAAATTTATTATTTGAGAAAATTTTTATTTTTGGTGTTAAAGGAAATTTCTAAGCACTTTTAGTGTGCTCTTTTTTTATGATATTCTTATTTTCTTGTAAATTCATACAAGATTCAAATATTCTTGCAGATTTAACTATTCTGTGTGATACTGAGAGAAATTAACTTTATTTTAGGGTAGAAGAACATTTTAATGACCTTGAAATACCTTTTACCCTTGAAATATATATATATATATAAATTCATAATACGAAAATTTTCCATGTTCCATCTCCAAGGAACAGAAATTCTATTTAAAACCATGATTAAAATTTAGTCAGAATTTTAATTAGGAATATATATATATACACTGGTGTCCAAAAGTTAAGCATAATTGATAATTATGTGAATAAAGAAGTAACTGTAAATCAGAATGGCGGGAAACATAATATGCGACTGTAAAATGGTTATAAAGTAAGGAAGCAATTCAAAAGAACGATAATAATTAATTTTATTATCCAAAATAGCAGTTTGAAAGAAAACTGAGAATACCAAGGGTTCACACTTAAAAGAAAAAAATGAAATAAAACATTAAATAAATTACTGATGATGCAGTTTAATAAAGCGTGTGGTCACCTCTGACAGCCAGGCACGCTGCACAGCGATTTACCATACTTGCTATGAGTTGTGGGCTCAAACGGTTCCAAGCTTCTTGAAGAGTTCTCTTTAGTTCTGTAACGGAATTTGGTGGGTGTGAAAGGGCTGCAATTTGTCTCCCGAGCATATCCCATACATGCTCGATAGAATTTAAATCAGGGGAGTTCGCAGGCCATGACATGCGCTGGATGTTTTCCGTTTCAAGGAAGTCATCAACCAGCACCGCTCGGTGACATGGCGCATTATCATCCATGAATAGGAAGTCAGGACCGACAACACCTCGAAACAAGCAAACATAAGGCTCAAGAACTTCGTCTCTGTATCTTTGACTAGTTAAAGACCTCGTGTCAAAGAAATGGAGGTCTGTGCGGCTGTCCATCATGAGGCCTGCCCATACCATTACTCCCCTTGATGAAAAATGATGTCTTTCCGATAAGTTTCTTGGTTCAAAACGTGTTCCACGTTCTCTCCATATCGTTACCCGATGAGAATCAGTACTCAGACTAAACCGGGACTCATCACTGAACATCACATTGGCCCACTCTCCCACACTTCAATGTTGATGTTTCAAACTCCAGTTCAAACGAGCGCGTTTCTGCGCAGACGTGAGGGGAATGCAAACTGCTGGTCTTCTGGCATACAGGCCAGCATGATTGAGTCTCCTGTAAACAGTTTGTCT
>KK113398.1:396064-420633 GCA_000611955.2 Stegodyphus mimosarum
ATTACTTAGTATATTATCTTTGACAAATGAAGTATCTTATTAGCATATTTAAATTGGAATCTTGAACATATTTAAAATGGAAACATTAAAAAAGTATAATTGAAAGTGAAAATGCAAGAAACGAACTAAGTAATCATCATTATTGATTGGAAATTAGTTGACTTTTTAAGGGGAGCAAACTAACATCTGGTCAATAAACAATAATTAATAAATGCAAAAGTGTTTTGTCTTTTTCTCAAGTAAAAATGATGACAGAAAAAAAGCTTTTTAGAAAGATGCGTTTAAGTTGTTCAAGTTGCTTATTAGAATTCTGTAAGAAATTGGCTGTAACGTCAAGTTTTAAAATCAGCATATAATTCTTATAAGAGTAAGTTTTATTTTTATAATTGTGAATTTTATTTTCTTACTTGATAATATTGTTCCTCGACACTTTCACCTTTAATCATATTAACACAATGCAAGCTTTGTAAAATCAATAAAAAACAATGAAACAAGAAAGAATAAGTGAATAAAACTTGAAACTAAAGGGAAATATTAATGTAAGAAAGGAAATTTACATAAGATGCATTAAAGGCCAGAAGATGAATTAATTAACTTCAAACAAAAGCATTTTCATTACTTTCCTCGCATTCAGAATGGGATTTGGAATTTGAACCAGAATGGAGAATGGAGAGTAGAAGTGAGAGATAGAGTGTTGGTAGTTTCAATGGCTTTTTGGACTCTATTTTTGGAATGTGGGAGTGAGAAGTGGCCAGTGTAACTTGGAAAAATTGAGCATAAGATGCTTCTGATGAAATTTGGATTTTAAACTGGCCAAACAAATGAAATTAATTTCTGGCTAATTGTTGTAGAGGAAAGGTACAAGAAATCTTCACTGCTCAACAGCTGTTAAGCAAAGTGAGAAAATTATAAATAGCCCCACCCCCTTTTTTTTTTTAAGTAACAGCAATAAAACCAGAAAAAAATATTTTTACATTGTATACAATAACTACAATAATTACACTATTTACAAATATTTTAACTTCTAGTCATTGAACATATTCCACCTTTTAAAGGTTTAGGAATAAATTTCCGTGTCCCTATTTTCCAAAAGATTTAGATTTAAGACCTAACACCTGTTTTTTTTTTTTTTTTTTTTTTTTAAGACAAAGATTAATAAAGTTATTTGGACCTGTAGGTATGGATTATTATTAAAAATTTTGATAAGTAGTAGAATTTGTAGAATTTCTTGTTGTAGATTTATTGTACGAATATTTTTGATGCATTGTATTTGATTTAATATATTGTTACTAATAATGTTTTTTGGAAATGTTGGGAGCCCAATTTATTAATTTCTTTGTATTAAAATTGAAGTTGCATGTTTTGTCAAACAGTAGAATCTTTTTGTAGTTTATTATTTGAGGATCTAGATAATCGACTACATCTTGTGAAGTATTAATTTTATTAAGAGTAAGACACTCTAGATAATTTTTGAATTTTCAATCTTTTAAAATTATTAAAGGTAATAAGATCATCTATATATCTGTAGGTATGGGTGTAGTAAATAAAATAGTTTTGCTGTAAATTTTTTTTTGGAAGGTAAATTCTTTAATAAATAATAAAAAAAAAAAATTACGAACACTTGTAGATGTGTGAGCCCCCATTGAGATACCTCTTACTTGCTTAAAAAGTTGATTTTGAAATTTAATATATATATATATATTATCAGCCTAAAAAAAATAAAAATGTACATTACCTAAATTAATGCAATTTTTTAAAATTCATTTTGTGACCAGCATTATTATTTGATTGATATTTTTTATTCACTTTTAGTGTTTAAATAAATGATCTTCTACTGTATATTGTAGTTTCTACCTATAGCTCCCTTCTTAGATTAAGCAGTACTTTCAAGGTCTTTAAATTTTATTAATGTTGTAAAACTTAGTGCAGGCATTTCTTTGCAATAATAAATGTATTCATAGAAGCTTTTTTTTAAGTATATTTTATTTTGGTAATGCTGGTTTTTTTATGAGATGCAGCATGATTTTGTGTGTGCTGCAAACTTTTATTTATGCCTGCTTTTATGCTATATTTTCTGCATAGATTAGCTGTTAGTCAGTAAGTATTTGATTTTGTGCACGAGACTGGAAATTTTTCATTTTAGCAAAAAGAAGCTATAAATTTTGTTTCTTTATGTATATATATATATATATTTTATATATGGTTACAACTTTTATTTTATTGTGTTTCTGATTGCATATGTGTTTTCTGACTTTTCAAAAGATAATTTGAATTTAGAAACAACATGTTTGATCCGCAAATAATAAATACTAAATAAGTGAAAGCAAACTATTAAAAAAAAAGTTTGTGTAGCAGTAAATGTGAAAAGTATTTGTGTATTACTCTTAAGAGTTGAGGTATTGTTTCAACATGTTATGTTTAAGAAATGTGAGTTACTTTTTAGGGTTTTATGGAGGTGTAAAAGTGTGGAATTTCTGTGTAAAAATGACATGAAGAGTTTTGTAATATTTTGAAATGTAATCAACACGAAAAAAAATTGTGAAATGGTAATCTTTTTTTAGGAATTTGAATGTGATTTATCATTTAATGTAAAGAGATCTATATTTAATGGAGAATATAATGCTGAAATTATATAGTATGGTCACCTTGCAAAGTAACATACTGATGAGCAACGAAAAATGGCATATCACAACTTATGCAAAGAAACTTCATCCTTGAAGTCTTAACTCAAGCATGTAATGCACAGATTTTGTGATGACTTACAAACCTCATATAAGATTTTCATTTCTGTGGAATTTTGGGGGGAAGATTTGTTTTGCACATAACAATTTATTTCCTTAGCTTGCATAGTGATACTCTTTTTCTATATCTAGTGCATGCTTTCTTCTTCCTTGTAACATGCATGCATAATCTTTGCTCTTTTCTTAATCATAAACATGCATTGTATTGCTGTGATATGTTGTAAAATGTTCATTAGCATCTTGATGAGATTTCAAGGTTATTTAGCAGTAAATTTGATTGAGAGAAATAATCAAATCTTTTAATTCCACCTGTCCTTGTTTTTGAAACTTCATTACTATTCTGTTTTCAGAAAGGATAATGAAGCTATTTCAGACGAATTTGCTGTTATGCCAGTAGGAGACTGGTAGATGTGGTTAAAAAATTTCGAAATATGAAAACGTATTTTGTATTTTTCAATGGCTGAAATCAGGTGTTGTTATTCTTGTTGTGTGAAGAAAAGAGAAGCTTGCCTAAATAGCATGTGTTGCTAGTGCACAGATTACTATTTACTACCCTTGTCTCATAATGCTTCTCTACAGGAAATATTTAGTTGACTGTTTATCAGCTGTTCTATGATAAATGTCAACTCATTTATTTTAAACTTCATTCTCAATTTTAGAGCAACTAAATATTTCTGTTTGTGTCAGTTTTGAATTTTTTTAATTGTACACTGCAGGAATACAAATTATATAAGTTGTCGAGTTTTAAGCTGGGATCTGAAAAATGGATTATTTTGTTTTTTAAAAAAATTCTGGCACAAAGTTGGCATTTAGTCGAAAATTTTTGTATGTAAGAAGATACTTCTTAACCAGTAGCCTAAATTAAAAATGAGTATCCTTTTCTAAGATGAATTACTTTATTAAACATAAATAAATTGGTATTCAAGCATGTATACATACTGTTTTGCATGATGTCATGTTCTGTAAATAATAAAAGTGCAGCTGTTTTTCCTCGGAAGTTTATTTATATATTTTTTATATACTTTTCTTGTCTGTTAATTACATCTTCTATTTTCTTCTTACTGATAAAGTTATTGATGGGGGGGAAGTATTTTTAATCAGGAAAGTAATAAGTACTTTGTACTGTAATAAACATGGTAATTCAAGAACAGTTTTAAGAACTAAGTATTTGCATTGGCAAACTTTATTTTAAGAATATGATAAATCAAATGAAAATTTATTTGAAACCTGCAAAGTTTTTCAGTAAATATTAAAAAAAAAAAAAAAAGGAGGGCGAGAGATTTGTTTCTTATAGGTCTAAACTTGCATCTAAAAAATATTTTTGACGCAAAATGTTAATTTTCTGTCAGTGGTATGAAATCTTGTATATCAAGCATTTTATATTTCGCATTTGCTTTTATATTAAAAAGAAAAATTAATTGGAGAAAGCTTTTTATTGCATACTTAAATTCATATCTACTTTCTTTTTAGTTTTTAGGACTAAATTGCTGTCAGTTTTCACAAAGTATTCCATTTATTATTCATTTTTAAAAAATCTGCTCTTGATATATATGCTTGAATACAGAAAATTAGGTCTAACACTTAAAAAGTTCAAATTGTAATATTTAGTTAATTAAGACATTACGTTAGAAAGTTCTACACAAATAAATTGTAAACATTATTAGAATATCTTTTGAAAATTGTTTTTTAAAGTAATTTTAAATGTTTACAGTTGCCAGAATAACTTTAGAAGTCATTATTTCTGACTATTGAAATATATGTCTCTCTTCAGTAGATAAAATTAAAAAAAAATAATTTGGCATTATTATTTGTCTTTGCTAGAAAAATTAGATTTAGCTTCAGTACTACATTAATTTCTGTGTGTCTTAGCTTTTCTGCTTTTGCATGACTCATTTATAATATCCTTTCCAGTTTGCATGAATTTTTAATTTATTCTGCGATGCCTTTCAGGGATTTTTAGTATTTGATCTTTTCATATTCCTTTAAAACAGCTGTGCCAGCTCTAACTAGCTTCTTTAAATATCTTTCAAAAGTGCATTCAATATAAGAGATTGTTTTCAGTGCACCGGTGTGATATGTTGACTGCTAAAACAATTCTCTTTTGAAATCAGTTTAAATAAAATTTTGTTTTTGTAGCAGTATATACTGTTTCTTGTGATAATTCAGTATAAAAAGGTAATAGGAGCATTCTTAGGAATTATTAATTGTCATGCTGCAGTAATATAGAACAAAGAGCTTATTAATTGGCAACCTTTTACTTAAAAGAGATCCAAAAGTCTTTATCCAGTTCCAAAATCTGATTTTTAAGAAATGGATGTGTTTCAGATAAATTATTTGAGATATTTTAATAGTAATATTTCGTCCTTTTTTATGTTGACATAAGTCTGTGTATCATATCTTTTGTGCTTCCTAAAGTAAACTCTATTTAGTTTCATATTTTATTTGAAGTTTTTCACCTCAGTTGCAAGTATACCTGCCATTGCAAATTTGCATGTCCCTCTCCCCCTAAAAAAAAGTCTTGAAGCCTTTTGTAATGATTGTGGTAAACAAAAATGTTCACCAAATCCAGTATTTTTGAAGAATGTTATCAAAACAGTTATCTTCTAATATAGTTGAGTGGTGCATCATCAGATTTGAGCAATCTTATCTCTAAAATATCAAATTTTATTGCATATTAAATCAGAATCTGATGTACCTGCAAATCAAAATTAGAGAGACAAATTGGGATGGAAATTTTTATGCTCCTTGATGTTTTCAGGGAGCATAAAAGTTTTCAGTAATAGTTTTCAGCTAGGAAAATGCAGACTAATTAATTTGAATGTAGTAAAGCATTATTTGCTGATCTCGTAATAAATGGAATGTGATTTGAAGCTATTAAAAATATCAGATGCTATTCAGAAAATCTTTTCTTGAGCAGTGATCCATCTTTTTGGGGGATGGAAAGGGGCCTTCTTCTGGTCTTCATAAGTTAGCTTTTTCATTTATTTCACTGGCATTTGGTTACATTTATTTTATTTAGGTTATTTTTATTTTAAAAATGCCAAACATTAGTGTTTAACCCATTAGAGAAAGTGCAGTACAATTATTAAAATGTTCAAGCATCATAGGCTGATTGGAGTCTTACAAAATACAGACTACTTTTGCGGCAATTTGTAAGACGGGGAAAAATGAAAATAACAAAGATTATTTGAGAAGCTGATTTCTTAAGTTTTTTTATAATTATGTAATTCTTTTAATTTAATTCATGATTTGAATTTCAATCTTTTAAAATCCTGAAATGATCAGACATCTTAATTTATATTCTATTTTCACTTCCATTCTATCATGTGAGATGGGATTTTTCATTAGGGATGTGTTGTTCATTCAGTTTTAAAAATTGTCTTCATAGCTTGATTTCTTTCATTTTCATTCTGTAGATTGATTTTTTTTTTCTTCTCTTCCAAGCTGCCATAAAAAGCAGTGAATTTTTTTTAGGGCTGTTGAAACCTATATCTTGATTTCTTTTCTTCTCTTCCAAGCTACCATAAACGGCAGGTTTTTTTTTTTTTAAATGCTTTGAAACATGTATCTGTTTCTTTCATGAATTAATATGATTTTTATAGCTGTTTATCTGCTTCTTTACTTAGGGACGTTTTTTAATCATCCTACTTTTAACGGATGAAGAATATTTTTCAGACTGTTAAAACTTTTAAAGCTTGTTGCAAAGTTTTATTTTTGACTCATTAAAAATAGAAGATTTTCATAAATTTTAGATATTAAGAAAGACTTTTGGATCATCTTATATTTCATTGCAGTACTCATATTCCTTTAGCTATGCTTTTGTATAGAGCCTGAAGTCTGTTTCACTTCCTTCTGGCACAGCTTTTAAAACTTACCCTTGCTATAACTTAAATGCTATGCCATGCCAACCATTTCGTTTTGTTTATCTTATTGCATATCTATCCTCTGTGTTCTTGTGCTGCTCAGGAATGGAGCTCCGTCCACTCCCTTCCCTCTGTTTCACTCTCTGATGTGGGTACCTGCAACCAGTGCTCAAAATCTGATCTCGAGATGCTGGTGCAAAAAGAAGAGACTGAGAGCGACATTGCCCTGTGTTCTTCAGCACACAGCACTCCACTCCATAATTATTTGCTTTCCAAAGGAGATTCAGACGATCGACAGATGCTCATGACTCAGTCTGAGCAAATAGATGTTCGCATTCTAAATTCGTGTTTGAAATCAGCACGATCTCATAACTCTAAGCACAAAAAATGCATTAAATTTGATGCCAGTGTCTCAGGACATCAGGGTAGAATACAACGTTCTGGTATCCGGCGTCGAAAATTTAGCCGAAAGAAAAATGAGCCAACCCATAACAGTGATAGTAGTCCTGAGGGAAGTCCCAGTAAGAATAAGAGCAAAAATCATAAATTGTCACTACTTGCTTCATTAGGTATTTTGCGTTCTCAGGATGGTAGTACAAAACTTACTAAGAGGAAGCGGAAAGCAAAATTGAAAAATGAAACCATAGAAAAATTGTTACAAAGCAAAAAAACGTTTGTTATTGATGAGCCTTGTGACACTGATGAAAGTCAGTGGATTCAGAAAGAAAAAACTATTAATGAATCTGTGCAAGAGACAAAGAAAATAATTAGTATTCTAAAAAAATTATCTGAGGAAGAGAAGAAGAATTCTGAATTAAGTCAGCTCATGGCAAATGAATTTAATAAGAAACCGCCATTAATATTTGGTGGGACATATCCTATTGATGAACCTTTTGAATCAAGAGAAAAGTCTTCAGAATTAAAAATTACCCCTGGTGATTTGAACCATCCAAAAGACAATTTGGATTCAGTGAAAACAAGCAAAAAATATAAACGTTTTTCACAGTCTTCCTATTGTTCTCAGAATAAATGCAATAGTGTTTATGAAAATACTATACAAAATCTAGAAAGTGCAAAAAGCATTGATAAAGAGATTTCAAATAGAATGTCTCCTCTGAAAATGTTTAAAAAAATGCATTCATCAGGTAAAAAACTTTTGCAATCTAAAGAAGATATTAGAAATACCTCTAGGTCTACAACTACATCATCCAGTAGCTATACTAGTAAATCTGAAACACTAACAACTGTAAGTATTTTAACTTTATTATTGCTTCTCTTTATTTTGCCTCAGTGTAAAACTGAATATGGATATTTCGTAGGAATTTGCTTAATAGTTGTTTTCATAAACAAAGTGCTTTCATTTCGTTTGATGCATTTTTTTGCATACAGTCGTGTCATTTTTTTGTAAAAAGTTTTTAAAAAAAGGAACGAAATCATTTTGAATTTCATTTTAGTTTTATCAATGTGTATTTTAATAATGAATTAAGTAATATTAATATTAATTGATTATTATCCTTATTGGTAATAAAACATTTTAGCAATAAAAACTTGGAAAAATTGTTTTCTCAATGATATGAAATTTTAGTTTATGGAATATGTCACTCTTTTAAATGAAAATATGTAAATTATTCCATCTGTTGTAAGCTTTACAACTGCAGCTAATGATTATTTAAGTCATGAAAAACGAACTAGCTAATAGGTAATGAGCAATCTCTTGCCAAGAATAATGAAGTTATGGCTATTGGTCACTGTGAGGACATTATATGTCATGTAGAACTTAATGCAATATTAAAAATTGTTATTAAAATAAGAGGTTTCAATTGCATTGGTTGAGTTCAAGAGTAAAATTATGTAAAATAAAGGAGCAATAAAAATTTTTGTCATCTAATAAATCTTTATTATTTATTGCATCTGAATCTGTATTCTCTTAGACTTCATTGTAAATTTTCATGGATAAAGAAGAGGCAGTGAATTTGTAATTTATTTATGACGTTTGTAATTTGTTTATAATACATTTAAATTAATTTTGGAAAAAAATATTTTGTAGCAATCCAGCTAAAATTTCCAATAATACTGAATAACAAATAAACTTTTTTAGGTATATTTATTAGCATTTTAAAAGTGCATGTATTGGCTGAATTATAAAATAAAAAAGAGAAAAAAAAGTTTTTAAGCATATAAGAGGAATAAGCCTGTTATGTGCATGCATCTTCTCTAAAAATATTTGAAATATTTTCTGTTTTGAAAAAATATTTGTATTTTTTAAACATAATTAATTCAAATGGAATAATTTACATCATAAATTTTTATTAAATGTGGAAAAGTCACCTTTTTATACTTGCTTCTTTTCACTTTTAGAACATTTTTCCATATGGATTTCATTTGCTAAACACTATAATCAAAACATCTTAGCCTTTCAAATTATTCCAGTTTCCTATTTATATTACTAATTTTCCTATTACTGAACAGTTCATTTCCGTATGGTTTTGGGTAAAATATTTTGTTAAGTTGAATCTTATTACAGTTATTTCCAAGAAATCCAGAAAACCTGAAATTTCATTTTAATAGTTTCTTTGCTAAATCAGTGAGTTATTCATAATTTTGATATTTTTTCAGTTGAAAATAGGATACTATTTGCGGATTTTTAAAAAGTTTTGTGTTTTGATTCCTTTATTCATAATTCTATTTCTAATTTTTTATATTTAGGACTTTCTATCATTTTTGCTGTATTGTTATTTATTATGATTGTAGGATAAATTTGTTTCATCTGCTTATCAAATGTATTTACTATATAGATTGTTTATATTAATTATCAGTAGCTTCATGTTGCTTGTTTTGAGTAAATTTCATTTAAGTTTTGCTACACATTTCAATATTTTGAAAAATTCATGCTCTGGAATGTTAAGTTTCTTTTTTTATTTTAGCAAATGTTTCACTCAACTTATAAATGATATTTTTAATAATTGATACCAAATTAAGAATAATTATATATTTTATGGAAATGTCTGAATCATTTTTCCAGACATTCTTGGTATGAAATTTCGTAGAATTCTTTGGTACTAAGTCATGGAATTCTGACAAATGATGGTTTTTCACAGATACAGTGGTATTTTTTTTGGGGGGGGGGTCTACTTGTTTTTTGTTTTTATTATAAAATTTTTTGTGTAACATATCTTTGTTTTACAGTAATGACTTATCTTTTTTAGATGATGGAAAATAAGCAATCAAGTTATGAAGCAGTGAACAGTTATAACAGTAGTTCAACACCCAGAGAAAGAAGGGACAGTGCCATGAGTACAGCCAGTCGGTACAGTTCTGGTAGTTTATCTGTCTCTAATAAAAATAGGGAGAGTCAGAAACCAGAACCAAAGAAAGAAAAACCAAGTAACCAGGTGATTAATTTACTGAATTATCAGAATTGCTGAAATTTTGTTTTGTAACATAAAATATTAAACATAATGAGTAATCAGTATGATTAACTTATTGAAGTACTATTTAAAAACATGTTTTTTTAGGCAGGAAAAACTTGGTTAGGGGGTATATTTAGTCGCCTTTTACCGAAAGCTCCCAATCAGATGATATTGCCTGATGATAAAAACCCAACAGTAAGAATAAATTTTTTTCTTTAAAAAATAAGTTTGAATAAACTGAATTGGTAAAAAAAAAAAAAAAAGATAGTGTTTGGCATATTATTATATTATATTAGAATTTTTATTGACAGTTAATGATATGCTTATATCCTTATTTAGATTGTGTGGGACGATGTGAAGAATTGCTGGGTTAATAAAGATAGTAATGATGATGATGAATGTAACACTCCTGTGGCACCACCCACAGATACGGAATTATCAAGTAAGCATAATTGTTAATTTAGAAGTCAAACAACAAAAATAAATATTATTTGCAAATTTTCACTGAACTAGTTTTGATGATTTTACCAAACCATCTTGTTCAGCTGCCAAAGTGCAAATGAACGAGATAAGATACAGTGATAAGATAAGAAAAGCTCTTTGGCAGCTGAGGATGATGGTTCGGTAAAACCATCGAAAACAGTCCTGTGAAAATTTGCAAACATAAAGCTAATTTTTGCTGTTTGACTTCTAAATTAATATTTTTTGGCATGTTATTTTACCTTAATTAAGCATAATTGGTGGTAATAATTTTTTTCTTCTATATTTTGTGTCTTCTAATGCAATAAAAATTAGTCCTGTCATTAAAACATTAGACGTAAAACTATTTTGTCCTTCTCTAGAAAATAGCTGCCGAAATTTCTGTACAAATTACTTTTGAATGTGTGTTAAAAATATTGTGTATCTATTTTAATAGTAAGAAATTACTGAATTAAATTGTAAAAATTTCAAAGGTGGGTCATGTGTGCATTTAAGTAAAAAAAATAATTATATTCCTAATTTTATAAATTAAATTAAAACCACTTTTGCCTGATAAAATTATCAAAGGCAAATTTTTGGTCTTGCTTATCACATTTATAAGAAGTCTCCAAGGCATTAACTGATTTTAAAAAAATAGAAAATATACATGTTTCTTAAGATGAAAAGTCCTCCCCAAACGTTTAGTTCTCTTAGTTAGGTAGATATCCTAGTTCATAAATCTACCACTGTGTGTGCAATGTGCACATATGCACATGCTGATTATTAAAAAAAGTGACTAAAGTATTTTATTTCTTAAATATTAATTATAGATATGCACTGTAATAGCAATTTAAAAAAAAATAAGATAGAGAATTTTATAGTCTAGGAGTTTAATAAGTGATGTAAATGATTCTGTTGCAGACCCCCCCTTATATAAATAAAATCGAGAAATTTTATGAACCAAGAATTCCAGCACAAAGCAGATTCCATAAATAGAAAATATATGCTTCTTTATAAAGCAAAATATCAAGTTTAGTATTCCAAATGCATTTTAAATTGAAAGTTAATAAAATATACCAAATCATAACTTTGTGTACAAACTTTGCACATATATATCTGATTGTAGGGTTGCCACAGTACCTGGTAAACCGGAAAAAGTTAGGGAATTCGAAAATTGACCAAACAAGTCAGAGAAAAGTGAGGGAATTTGAATATTTTAGTCTAAATCTGGAAAAGTCGGAATTTCATACAGCGATCCCCCCAAAAAGCAAGTTTTGCGCCAACGTTGGAAACCGATCACTTTCTTGGCGCAAGTTAGCGTCACTCAGGCAGCTGGCATAGAGCCAATTCTTGCAGCTCCATACAGATTTGTCTTTTAGAAAGGCAAAGCAAGTTTCCAGCAACTTTGGTTCCCAGTTACCTCGAGAATCGAAATACTCACATGCGCATGTGCAGTGCATGTTGAACTAAAGATAATACGTATTCTTGTATCAACAAAATTGGTTTAATCCTAGTATAGCAGTATCATGGAGGTTAGAATAGCCTCGGTGTACAGTACACACGGCATTATGATGAGCAGCAAATTATGATTATGATGAGCAGCAAACAGGCCATTTTGGTGTTGGCGGCAATTTTCAAAATCGTGCCAAGACCGCAGTGTATAGTAGCTACCGCAAAATCTTTTAAATACTTTTTTTTCTTTTTAAGAAATGCCTTATTTGTCATTTTGCAGTAAAATAAAAAAATAGTAATCAGTCATCGAGGCTAACCATTTAATATATATTCGCCAAAATATCGTTGATTATTGTAAATCAGTTTTTTAATTATTTTAATGTTATTCATATCATTTAATGTTGCTTCTTCCCCTTAAATTTATTTATTATTAGTAAATAATACTTTTAAATTTCAGGAAATTTTCTGTGGTATAATCCTGAAACTAATTTTAGCAGTATCATGACATAACATCACGAAATTCTATGCATATATTTTTTGCTTATGTATTCAGCTAAATAAATATATTATTCAGCTAAATCTATTTAAAAATATCATTAAATAGATTTCTTTCTTTCGTTTAGCTGCAAAATGTCAGGAGAAAAAAAAAGCATTTTTTATCCACATTGAGCAGATTTTGATCTCAATTCTTCAGTGGAGAAAACATCTTCTATTATAGTTATAATAGTAATCTTTGAGGATAATATATAAGTCATATGTAATTGGCAAATTTTTGTGTTTTCAAGTGGTACCATAATTAATTTACCTCTTAGCACAGCCAAAGTGCATTACGCGGGTAGACTGGAATTTTCTTAAAAACACATCTGGAAAAGTCAGGGAATTTCATTCTCCTGTTTGAGTGGCAACCCTGTGATTGGTATTCCTAGCTTCAAATTTAATAACTATCTCACATTGTTTTATCCTATACAGAATCTGTATTTACCAAACTGAGAAACATTGGTAAATACATATTCTGTATAGGGTAAAACAATGTTTCTCACTTTGGTAAATACAGATTCTGTATAGGGTAGGGTAAAACAAAGTGAGAAACTTTTGTTGTTGCTTTATAAATTTTATGCAGTGTTTGATTTGTGATGAAAATATGCACTGAAAAATGATCAAGGTTAATAAATTTTGTTTGAGTATTTCTGTAAATTTAAAACATAATGTATGTATTGACATTTGAAATATTTGCTGTATGAAGGCCGTATAAAAAGATAAATTTCTTATTAATGAAACCTGCTCATTCATTGTGTTGGAATGGTTCTTTTGAAATTTTTAACTTAATTTTGAAAGACTGTATAATTTAAAATATATATCTGTAGTCAGTATTAAATAAGTAAATAAAATCATTATCTACTTTTTACTGAACACCCAAATTGAGTCACATTATTATGGTTATGTAAACTACCATCTAGAACATATAATTGGTTGTAATCTTGGGGGAATCTAGAATGCATAAGTGGTAAATAAGGATCTTGCACCAAACATGCAGATAGTCATTGTAGGAGGGATTCAGTAAGTTGGCAGAACGTTGTAGCAGGTAACTGTGACCATTCAGACTGCAGTACACCATGGAGGTCCTCTTGAATTATTATTGGTAAATCCATCTGTCTTTTTGTTGTTGACATAGTCCAAAGTTTCTTGTTTTCGTTAAAAGTTGAATAAATTTGATGGCCAAATTTGGTGGTCATGTAAAAAATTTTTATTGTGCTGCTGAAGTTTAATTGCAGACTCACATTCCATAATATCATTCTGATAACATAGCACTCCAAGGATGCAAACATTATGTGTCATTATACTTGATCTGTGACATTTAACAAGTAACCATTCACATAACTATGAAAAGACCTATATCATGAAGATAAAGTCAATAATACTGCTTTCGTTATACTGTTTCCATTTCCCCAATCATATTGTGACTTCTGTTGTGTGAGATTTATTTTTTACATGCCATTGTTTATCTACTTTTTGTAGGAAAAAATATGATTAATTAGTTTTATTTTGTTTATTTGAATATAAAGAAACACTCAGGGGCTCTCTGCCTAAGGATATGGATGCTTTCATGGACATGGATTTATTAAAGAATCTGTTTAGTTTTGCTCTTGCTATATGCTTTGATATAATTTTTCATGATGCGTAGTTTTCACTTTCAAGGATATCATTGAGAGTCTACTTTGGAGAGTAACATCCAAAAAATTTGATTGTACGATAATGTGGGAGCTCTTTTATGTTCGCTGCTTAGTTTGATTAGTTGATCTACAGTGTGTCTCTCTTTATTCTATCTAAACTAATTGCAGTAATTGACATTTACTTCTTTATTAGCATGTGAGGTTACAAGTTGGTATGTTATTAAAACCTTGTTTATATCCAAGTTTAAACACCTTCAGCTCTGCGTGATATAAAATCTAGTGTTTGTTGCATTAGAAATGCTAACATCTCTGCTCCAGCAGCCAATAATCATGTTTTTTTTTTTAAGAAATATTGTTTTTTTTTTTTTAATTTAATTTTTTTTTATAATAATGTTTGTTTGCTTTTCGTGATTACAGTATGTGACTATGCTTTGCTCGACTCACTACAAAGTGTGATGTGTGTTGTGGGTTATAATGATGATGATAACCACCGAATTTAAACTTTTTTTGCTTTTTGCAACGAAAAATGCATTAATAATTTTTAAAATGTAATTGTTAGCTGAAATTGCACAATATTTAGTTTTTATATGAAAAGAAATTTTCAGAGAGTGTTTGTCTTTTTTTAAGAGTAAATGAAGCTAATGAATAAAAATTTTATTTTTATGGTCATAAATTAACCTTTGCATGAATTTTAAAAATCATTTAAACCATTTCACAGATTGTGCTTCATTACGGTGTATAAAACAGGATTTCTGAATTATTGAAACTAATTATTTTTTATCTAATTCTGATTCAGAATCATTTAATGAAGCCATTTTGTGAAAGTTTTTAGAAAACTGCCTGTAAATATTTTGAGTTTATCATCTAATTATATAAGATTTGAACTGTTATGTATACCATTCTGCATGCTTAAAAAAATGAAAAACTTTTGTCATTCTGTTTGAAACGTCATGACATTCTTAAGTTTCCTGCAATGTTATACTGAATTAGTAGTGTGAAATTATGCAATATATTGTAATTACCGAGATATATATTGAAAGTTTGTTCAGTATTAATTTTATGAATAATCATGTAATTTTCAGTCATAAATGCTTTTCTGGTTTTCTCCTAGGAACTAAGCCTTCTGAGAAAGCATATACTACTCCTGGTAATTCAATGTCTCCAATGTCTGGTCCTCCAACTGTAAATAAATTCCAGAGACCAAAAACTAGAGGTTTGCATTTGTTATATTTTTGCATGTATTTATGATTCTAAAATTATTTTTTTATCAAAAGCATAATATTGATAATAAATTTAATATATAAACATAATTGAATTATGCATAACATGTTTGTTGTATGATAATATTATGTCATAAAAAATATTAAGTTATTTTTTAATGTAACATTTTTAGTATTTATTTTTTCCAATTGTCTGAAGTTATTGAAATGGTAGCTGTTAATTTGGACCACTGTATTATTATTTTTGGTCATACTAACAGCTTTTTTTTATATATTATTTTCTCACAATTTTTCAGTTATGAGACAAAACTATGTCGATATATTGAATTCAAGTGGCTCTACAGTGAAGACTAGTGTGCCCCCAGAAGCTCTTTTTCCCACAACTTATGACCATACTACTTCTCCAAAAATGTTTGTTCCCCAGTCAGGTATTGAAAGTTTGATATATAAATATATGCTTTTTTTAAAAAACTTTGTATTATTGATTTAACACTTTTTTGTGATAATGCAGAATTCTAATTGATGTCTTATAATTACTGTTGCTAGTATTAGTAAGTCTGCATGAATGCAATAAAAGGTTGATTACTTTTTGGAGTTACCTTGGCACCAAAATTAACAAGTGTGAGACAGAATATTATAATTAAAATTTGCAATAATATCTTAAAAATATATTCTTTCTAATAAAGTATTTTGACTACAAGGTATAAAATGCATGGATTCCTTTAGAATTGGTTAGAAATTGATTTTTCATTTAGGACTAAAAACTAATTAAAATAACACTCTGATAAATGTATTAATTATTTTCCAGTAATTTCCAGGATTTCTATGAATTTATTTTATGATAGAATAGTTATTAATTAGTAATGATGGAATAGATAAAAAAAACTGCAGTGCAGCAGCTGCATGAAAGTTATTTTCAGAGATTTTGAGAAATAACTTTGTAGAAATATATTTTAAGTTATTCTGCAATCATGATAAAACTGCCTAGAAGAAGAGCACCTGTTTTTGTGTATATTTCTTCAAGTTTAAATGTATTAACTCATACATTTTGCTGTTATCCACAAAGCGTAATAGTATGGTTAAATTTAACCCATCCGTGGACATATTTACAATAATTTCACCAAATAATGGAAAATAATGTGCTTTTGCAAACTCTCAGTGCTCCATATTGCTTGCAGAAATAACTTAGATGTATATAAAATAGTGGAGCTTGTCTAGTTATTTTCAGATTCATTTGGAAAAAATATCTTAAGATATTAAGTCCTAAAATAACTTGGCATAGTTTATAATTCATGCTTTTTATCCGTGAGAATGTTAAATTTCTGTTTTACCTTTCAAGAGAAAAGCTTGCTAAATTCCTACTATTAGCTCACACTGTCCTTATATCTTGTTCAAATTTTCAATTGTTAATAAAATACTTTTTATTCATCCACTCAAATTCAAATATTTTTTTTTAAACTTGTAGTGGATGACATTTGATGTTAGTACAGTTTTTTCACATATTTCGTAATTTTTAAATGTGAATTTAATATTAAATTTTTTAAATTTTATATATTGCAGTTTTTAAAAATTTTTAATTTAATTTTTTTTTATTTTTTGCTGTTTGTTTTCACTTTATACAATTATTATTTTTCTTTGTTGACCTAAGTAGTAGGAATTGACTTAATTTTTTTTTATTACTTGTTTTGTATTATAAAATTCTTAAAGATGTTTACATACTTCTCACTAAAATAGTGCTGTCAGCCAAATTATATCATCCATAAGTTACCTAAATTTTACTAATGATATCTAAATTAGTTAGAATTTTAATCTTTTAAAATCTTTAAATTAGGTAGCAAAAACATATCAAGCATATCAAAAATATTTATTAAAGTAACAAATCATCTTTAGTTTGAATTGAATCTTTTCACCATCATATCATATTGAACTGTTTCATAACATTATGGAGGTTAATATTCTATTAAAAAATAATTTTGCTTTTCTTAACCCTATTCCCTTCATGGCATTTTTCCATCAATTCATGTCGTTTTATTGTTTAAAGCCTTCTTGTGTGTTTGTGATGATGGAATTATAAATGCACCCATTAAAATTTCTTTGAAAATTGTTGAATAACTCTTGTTTTCATTGTGCCTTGGACATTTTTTAAACAATTTATATTAGAAACTGTAGAGTAACAGTTTCATAATTAGATTAAATGCATTCTGTAGAAAAAAATAAATAGTTACTATAATAATTTTTTCACTGTACCTACCTTTATTCTGCATCTTTATAAACAAAGCTTGCTAAGAAATAAGCTAAAATTAATCATCATATGTGAATTCGTAGTTAGTTATAAACTTTTCTGTATACAGAGTTAGGGAATTCTGTTCTGCTGTAATATATCATATATCTACCAACTTTTTTGAAATCTGTTCCATTCTTTGATGTCATATGTTAAAAAAATATGAATTTTGCAATTTTTTAAGGGCATAAAAAATAATATTGATTTGGTGATTTTTGCTAAATCTGAATTTTAATCTCCTATACTTTTGGGACTTTTATGTTATTGTTTGAATTTGTCCTTTTTAGTAGATTAAAAGTAAGTTCTTTACCTTTTGGGATATGAATTCCTTTATGTTCAAGATTTTCAGATTATCAGAATTTTGATGATTTTTAAGACCAGTTTGTGTGCAAAAATTTGATTCAATGGTTTGCATATTTCATGACTTTTTTAAATGGTATAATAGCGATATTATAATATCATTAAAAATAACAATAATATATTATATATTCCTTAAAAGTAACATTAAAATTAAACTTTACCCTTAAACCCTTTTACATTAAAATTAAACTTTTATTTCTGTTTGTCATGTTTAAAAGAATATTTACTTTTCATTTTGGCAATTTTAAATACCTTGATTCTGAAATTTAAAATGTTATAAAACAAAGTTTCTGAGCAAAAGTTTTTTTAAAAAAAACTTCTCTAAACATGCTAACATTAACTTTATTTATGTAATTTTTCTTTTTTTATGATAATTATTTTTTCTTTATAATTCCTGTTAATGTTCAGATAATGATAGATATTTCTTGAAAAAATCACTTTACACTTTTTATCATTCGTGTTTTTCCTGTTGTTTAGAATTCTGCTGATGAATTGTCAAAATTTTAAGTTACTTTCAACTTTTAGATTTAAATAAATAATTTTTCTCATGATGGTTTTCATTATAAGTTTTCCGTTTGTCATTTTTAAATGTATGTGTGTTTACAAATTAGTACTTAGGATTGCAAATGTGTGTACTTAGGATTACAAATGCTTACTGCTTGATTTTTATTTTTATGCAGTGTCATCAGTTGCTGAAGCTTCTACAGATTTTGAAAGTCAAGAATCATATAACACCTCACAATTAGACACAGAAGTAAGTTATAATAACATGTGTTATAAGTATATTGTGGAACATTTTAATAATTGCTTTAAATTTTATGATCTTCCCTCTTTTAATTGCAACAATAAATTTTGTTATGTTATTAAGTTGCATCGGGAAGGTAAGAGGGAAAAAAATATCTTTTCAAGATTTAGTGTGTGATTGAACTTGGACAGAGGAAATACGAAAGTGAATCAAAGTATAAAAAATTTCATGTAATCTATTTTAATGTAAATTGCACAGAAATATATACATTCATGTACATACAATATATGTAATAATTTGTAAATTGTTGAAGATAGATGATGTGATTATACATAATGAAGAATGAATGGGCAAATTACATTGACATATGCAGCCACAAATAACTTGGTGTAATAAGCATGCTTACTGCAGAACTTTCATAATCTTTATATCATTGCAATGAAAAGAGAAACAGTGGCAGAGCATCTAAGTAATAAGAAATGCAGCACAGTTATGTCTTCCATATAGTGATATATTTATGATAAAAAAAAAGTAAAACTTTGAAATGAATTTTTAATTTTTTGAAGCTGTATAAAACTAATATATCTAGTTATAAAGAATAATACACTTTTATTAGGAGCTTTTAATATTTTTTATGTATTAATTATAAAATACAATAAAAACAAATTGTAGCTTTAATAAAGTGAAGAATATTGATATATTTTATCATTACAGGAATACAAACAAGTGTGTAAAGAAATTATTCAATATCAGTATTTCTTCTGAGTTAACTTTGGTATTTTTTATAGGAAAAGACTCAAGCGCATGCTGCCCCTCTAATGTTTGACCCTGCAGAATTTGATTCAAGAAGTTCAAGTATGGGAAGCCAGAAACACATGCTAGGACGTAACAGTCGCAGAACGTATCCTACATGAGAAAAGAACTTAACAGTGAGATCTGCAGATTCAGTCTAAGAGAGAATGAAATTCAGTCCTCGTATCTGACATCTCAATAAATTTGTGATAGTTTACAAAAATTATAGGAATTTAATTATATTAAATTTATTTTTTAAATAAGTGTATGTACATATATATATATATATATTTATGCAAATGTCGTAAGTTAAGGAGTTCCGCTATATGTAATATATATATTATATTTATGCAAATGTCGTAAGTTAAGGAGTTCCGCTATATGTTGTTGCTATTTTTCAAAAATTCATTAATAATTTTTTGGATATCAGATGTTGCTGAAAAAATTTCAGTTTGATTGGAATGCCATTTATTCCTTGAAATAAAAAATGAGTGCCTTTTTTAAAATGTCAAATTTTTCTATTGTTAATTTTTTAAATTTTGGTACTATTAGCTTTTAAAATATGAATCAAAATTCACAAATCTTTTAATAATGTTGTTATCAAATAGTTTTGAAATGTTAGGAAGTATTGTATTTTGTATAATTAATCAGAACTCCTTAACTGCTCTGCACCAAATAATGGTGTGAGGGGGGAAGTATTCATTGAAATATTTTAGCATTTATTTTCCTTATTTGGAATGTTTATTCTGAATTATTAAGCATGAATGAAATTATTTTCTAGCACAATGAATTGAATGTAGTTTTGGATTTTTAAATTTTGGTTCAGATTATTTATCCTAAACATGCATTGTACAGTGTAGATGTTATCTTTTTTCATTCCGAAATTGTACATGCATTTTGTTTTGCATGTGCTGTATGTAAAAAATATTAGTCTTTAATGTTTAGGTCCATATGGTATGTACAGGTGGTGAATGGAGAGAGAGATAATAAAAAAAAATTTCGTACTTTTGGATGTGTATTACTTTGAACAAGTAAAAATAAACAATGAAAGAGAAATTCTGTAACTTATATATGGTACCATAAATTCCATACATTATTTTGTCACAAATTTATAGTAACATACAACAACAACAAAAACTTAAGTCTGAATGTAAACTAAAACACTATACAGATTTGCATATCTGGATATTAAAAAATTAAATTATATGTTATGCATTAGATAATATAAATTTAACAGTTTCTAATAAACTGCAGAGTAATTTCATTTATAAATCCCGTGCAGATGAAAATATGTTTTTCTTAAAACCAGGCACATTAAATGCCAAATTTTTTAAAGCTATCATCATTTTTAAAATGCTTGACATAATTTATGGTCAGCTACCATATTTCATGGTGAGGCTGATGAAGATGATAGCTGCAAATTTGAAGGTTTTCGGATATCGCAAACCAAAACTGAGATTTTCTAATTAATGGATTTTGTAAACAACTAAAGAGAAGCAGTAATAAATGAAGATGATATAACAGAAGTTTTTCATTGCGATGACAATGCCCCAATTATCAATCAATTAAACAGATGACAAAATCTGTAGTTTATGGTTCTAGATCCAGAAAATACAATTAACGAAAGTGACAGAGACATTATTGAAAATGAAAAAATTTCCATTGACAAGTTAGTCGGAATTCTCGACACAACCATTACAGAACTTCAATGGAACTTTTAATAAGAAATTGTCTGCGTGCAGAATTAAAGAAAAAAAATATTAGCACAAAAAAAGTGTATTTTAAACAACATACATTGAAATAAATGTTTAATAAAGTACGCAAATAAATATTAAGCTTTGTTTTTGTAAATTTTGTTACCCTTTAGATCATAAATGCTTCATTATTACATAAATCATGATTTCATATTTTTAATTTTATAATTTTTACATGCTATCTTACAAGCTTTAACCTGTTGATCTAATTTCAGGAAAAATCCGGAATCGATGAATCCAGATTTCATACTTTATATTGTAGTAAATATTTCATTTAATCAATTTGCAATAGAAAGCATTACATTGATTTAACTAGAAAAACAAATACATATAATGTTATATACAAACAATATATATATATCAACTTCTGCATGTTTAAACTGAGGAATAGCAGTTTTTTTAACAAAAAAAAAATTTTGCAAAGTGCACTTCAAACATCCTTGCTATGACAATATCAAGATTAATCAACTTTTCAGTAAATCACAACATCTTTTACCTGACCAACAATACAAAGTCACCCCGTGCTTCAAGTACATTAAAACTCTTGGAAGTACATTATGCAACCACCATGAAATTTCCCCACAGAAAAGTTCATGATGGTTGAAGCCTAAATTTCATTGTGCACCCATTAAAAAACTGCAATCCTTCGTGTGATTGCAGTTTACTGAAATACGATAAATTTAAGGATCCTATTCACCAACACATCATTACAGGCGAAATGGAAATAGTGCAAGACCAAGATTTGAGAGAACTTATGAAACTTGGCATTAAATATAGACCTACTTTTCATATGAGTAAAAACCCAAGTATTCATATTTTTAATAAAGACCTGGACACATTCATAGTTTATGCTAGTTACCAAACTAGCTTACCAACATACACCTTTCTGGAATGGAAAGAAGCTCTCTTGCAAGAATTTGCCAACAAATTCAACCACAATACCAATTTTACCCAAATACACAACAAAAAAGATCTCGAACACAAAATATGACAGCTGCAAGATAAATTTATTATCACCAGAATTGATAAAGCTAGTAATAACTTCAGCATTATATGAAAGAATTTCCTTTTGACCTTATTAATAATGAACTCCACAGTACTAACACCTATCAACTCATTAATACCAATGAAAAAATCCTTAAAAAGTTTAAGGCACTCCATAAAAAACATAAATTCGCCCCAACAACTATTTTAATCGTTTTGCAAATCTTTGTGCACTGCCTAAATTCCATAAAATTCCGCGTTATAGCTAATGGTACAAAAAATTTCTTGAAAGAAATCGACTATCGTTTTGCGCTCCTCCTAAGACAAATACTCAAATTTATTAATGATATTGATTTTCAAGAACACAACTTCAACTGGATCATTCATAGCAACGAAACAGGCTTGAATACATTGCAGACAATAGATATCAATTATATTAATTGCTATGATTTTGAAAATCTTTACCATCAGAGGAAATTTACAATAGCCTTCTTACATTACCGGATCTTTATCCACAGATCGACTGGATCATCCCAAAAGAAGATTTGAAACTTTACTTGCAAGTAGTCATCTTTAACAATTATTTATTATTTGATAACAAGTTTTATAAGCAAATAAATGGAATTCCAACGGGAGGAAATAGTTCTTCAGCCATTTGTACACTTTTCCTTTTCACGCAAGAATATAGGTTTCAATTATCACTAGAAAAGGAACAACTTAAATATTATGCCTTCATTTATAGGTATATCGACGACATCATAGCAATTAATAACTTTAACAAAATTGAAAGAGCATATATTTATCCTTCCAGCTTAAAACTTAAGAATACTAGCCCTGAACAAAACAACATCAGCTACCTTGACTTAAGTATCATAGATTACAAGAAAATTAAAATTTACAATCAATGAAAAGAATTCAAATTTAGCGCGCTAAAATTGACCAATTGGACATCTAGCATCTCGAAAAAAGTCATAATTAATACCATTAATTCCCAACTTCTCAGGATAAAAAGAATCAACAATGATACAGAATTTTTTAATTTATTACTACATTAACATACTTCAACACAATAAAATTCCCAATAAAATAATTTCTCTTTCGCTTAATAAAGCTGGCATTTACCTTGATCTTTAAATTCCTTCTAACAAGTCATATGAAATTTTTGCTTAAACCAAAAGGAGGCAATTTGTGGATGACTTTAACAAGAATTTAATATATGTATATGTAATTTAATTCCTCAGAACTCTTATCTTTGACATTCTACATCAATGAATTAAGTTAGTATATCTTTACATAGCACACCCTTTTTCAGTCATTCAGACGGCTCCATCTAGCAAATTCCAACACCTCCCCCCCAAAACTAGATCCCCCCTTTCTCAGAACATAGGCTTAGTAACAGTGTCGCAAATTATGTAGTAGTTTGTATGCCCTGACCTATAGCGAGGCAACCCGTAGCATAACTACTTAGACTTTGGAACAGAAGCACCTACAGGTAGGAAGTGTTTTTCCATTATAATTTGTTTTTGAAAAACCCCTCCATTTGTAGCAATTTTTTACTTAATTCCCCTCAAATGGTAGCATTTATTTCTCCATTCCTTTTACTTTAGCAAAACGTATTTTCATTTTAAGTACGCATTCGAACCTGGCCCTTATTTAGCCTTTACATTTGACAATCAAATTTTTCGATAAAATATTTGAGCTTTACATTGTAATTAGTACCGCGTTTTATTATTATTATTGTCTTATTATTTTACCGATTTTATAAATATTTCTTTCGATTGTAATTGGTCCAATTGTTTCCCTTGATTATAAATGTTTTATTTCGGCCTTACATATAAGTTTTTCCTTGTATAATTTGTTTCTATTTGTGTTCGGACAACAAAAACGGGTAGGGAAAAGAGACCAATTCAATGAGAGCCTCAAATATGTATAGGTTTTTTGAAGAATTGCATATAAAAAATTTTTTAGAATTAATAACCGTTATGCTAATTGACGATAGAGGTCTCGGTGAGTTGATCGGAATGAAACCCGTTTTTTGCTGTTCAGTTAATTGACTTTGTTTAAAGCTTCAGAACACTTTTCCTTCGAGAAGTTCTGTTTGAAGCCTTAAATAAAAAAAGATTAACTGTGGGTTTCACTGTTTTTTTACTTTTTCTGTTCCAGATGTATATTATAAAATTTGCAAGTTATAAAAATGGAAATAGTTAGGGGATCATGGTTCTTACAATTCTTAAGTAATTCTCTCATATATTTCATTTCCCATATTAGATAGTATAAATTTTGCAGCACTACAAGCAGATTTTTCTACTAGTTTTTTTTTTTTTTTCTCTTAACAAA
>KK113398.1:420706-449326 GCA_000611955.2 Stegodyphus mimosarum
TGTTGTTTTTTTTTTTTTCTCTTAACAACAAATAGAAAATTTGTCAACTTTCTCAATATATATATATATATATTGTTTGTTTGTTTTTAAAATCTATAATTTTTGGATGTTGATGTCCTTTAATGTGTTAGGTTGCAAACTGTTATTATTTCCTTCCTTTTTAATGAATACAGCAGGATAAAGGAAATTATATCTACATTCTACCTATTATAAACTTAAGTTTATAAATTAGTTTAAATATTTAAGCATGTCTTGAAGTAAATAGTATAGCATTAATGTGTAATTACATTTAAATATCAACAGGAATTTGTGATCTATATTTAATAGCTCTTCAAATATTCTAAAAAAATCAAAATGCCCATTCACATTATTTGCTAAGTTAAAGATATTTATTAAGCTAATGATCAAATTTCTGGTAGATAATGAAAATTAATGTTACATATGTCATCTAATAAGTACAGCAGTAATTATAAATTAAGAAGTTTAAGAAATTAACGAAGAATCTGCACAATAAATCAAATAATAAATGCAAGGGAAAATAAAATAGATAAAATGCTAATATCGACTTGCAAATACAAATTGAATACACTGAATAAAAAATAGTCAAGGGAATACAATTTACAAATAAATTAGCGATCAGAGGAAAAACTACAGTGGTTTCCAAACTGTAAGGGAAAATTACAAAAATAGTCATAACTCGTTTGAAAATAGCCAATTCGCGTAAAACTTGACTATGTTGTCAAATAAAGAGTTGCTGAGTAATACTGCAGTATGCAAATTAGTGGTGCTGCAATCGGGAAACTTCAACTGCGAGGAGCATAAAATTACGTATTTGAAAGCAAGCCTGCAAATTTCTCCGTGATATTGAGATAAAAAATCTGGGATAGCTAATTCGTAACAATGACTTCCAGGCATCATTTGTTCGAAGAACTGCGATTGAGAGCTATTGGAAGACTAGAGGCAGGACAAAGTCAGACAGAAGTGGCAAGATGACTAAATGTGAATGCTTTTATGGTTTATAAACTTTGGCAACAATTTACAGATTCGGCATTCAGGAAGTTCAGCTAAAGACGGGCAACTGATGAGAGCCTATAATCAATATTTGTTATTATGCACACGAAGGAATAGAACCGCAACTCCAACTCGACTCAGATCCTCTCTTGCCGCAGCTGCCGGAAGTTTGACGTCAGACGTGCGTAAAAGACTTACACAAGCGACCAGCTATTTGCATACCGCTCACGTTACATCATGGAAGGGAACATTTGAGGTGGGCACATCAACATGTCCACTGGAGAGCTGTTCTCTTTACGGATGAGTCCAAATTTAGCCTCCAGAGTGAGAGTAGGCGTTATTTGATTTGGATAGAACTGGAACTCGTTATCATCAATCAAATAAAGGCATGCATATGAATGAGGCAGTGTCTGTGTTTGGGGTGGTATCTCTTTGGTTGGACGCACAGACCTCCATGTCTTTCCACATGGAACCATGAATGCTGAGGCTTATAGAGATGACATCCTTGATGCTTATGTGCGTCCTTATGCTGGGAAAATAGGTGATGATTTCCTGCTACAAGATGACAACGATAGACCACACAGGGCTCTAATCGATGGATGATTATCTTCAGCTAAAAATTTAGCTCATCGAGTGCCTAGTTTGATACCGGACCTAAATCCTATCGAACACGTTTGGAATGCTTTAAGACGACGACTGCTCTCACTCCTCCTCTTCAGACCCTTGCTAACTACTTTGAAAGAGGAATTGTCCATTTTATACATATGCTAATTTCTATAACACGATTATTGTTCGGTAATTTCTTTCATATTATTTTAAACCTTAGTATATGTTGTATACTGTATGTCAGTTTCATTAAATTCTATCAGTAACTTTTTGAGTAATCTTCATTTTTCTAATTTTTCTTTAATTAATGATAACCAGCGTATTTACAATAGAGGAAGGGGGAAACTATGGAGATATTTTTAAAATTTTCAGAACTCAGTGCTAAAAAGCTAGAGGGAGGGGAATATGCAAGATATACTACTGTGATTTAGCTATTCCATCTGTCAGAGGTTAAAAAGTCAAACAGAGTAGTTAAACAAAAATGCATAGAGAAAGGAGAAACGTTTATAATCAGTTTTGAGGTACACTGCGGAAAAAAAAGGGGGAAAACAGTTCTACATCTCCCATTCTACTGGGCCGATTGATGAAATTCAAATTGCGTTTTTCATGTCTCGAAAGCGCAACTTAGAATATATATTAGATGTATATATAGCATTGCTGTAACATCGATATTTTGGCACAAAATCGGACTAGCTATTCTAACCTCCATGATACCCAATACGTGTTTTGTTTAGTTCAACATACACTGGACATACGCATGCGAGTCTCTCGATTCTCGAGGTTACTACGAGTCAAACGTTGCTGAAAACTTGCTTTGCCTTTCTAAAAGACAATCTGATTGGAGCTGCGAAAATTGGCTCTATGGCAGCTGCCCGAGTGACGATCATGAGCGCTAGAAATGTGGCAAAACTCGACTTCTTTCTTTCCGGGGGGGGGGAGAGGCGTCGTTGTATGAAATTCCCTGATCCAGATTTTGACTAAAATATTTAAATTCCCCGACTTTTATGGTCAATTTTCGAATTCCCTGACTTTTTTCGGTTTTCAGGTAGCGTTGCAACTGTTGAAATCAAAGACTAAGGTGATGGCTGTTTGCAAAGGAATCCATGAGTTTGTCCCTGAAAAACAATCAATCAGTATTTTTACAAAAAGTTGCTTTTCCGATTAAGAAAGAAGACGAGGCTAAGAAGAAACTTTTTTATTTTGGGCAATGATTTCTTTTGCATGATAATGCTAGCCCCCATAAGCAGCAAATCTTGTTAAGCATTCAGCTGCAGTGATAAATCACCCACCATATTGCCAGCTGATTTTTTCCCGCTTTCCTAAACTTTTAAGAGGGCCATAAAAGGACAGATATTTGAAAATGTCTTGGATGTTAAGTAAAATGTTACACTCATTTTGCGAATGGTTACTTACAACACCCACGAAGAGTGTTTTGGTGAACTGAAGAAACATTG
Source organism: Stegodyphus mimosarum (assembly GCA_000611955.2). Lineage (NCBI taxonomy): Eukaryota > Metazoa > Arthropoda > Arachnida > Araneae > Eresidae > Stegodyphus > Stegodyphus mimosarum. Next base: position 423,778 of record KK113398.1, read on the forward strand.
GAAAATTGTATATGCATCTGAAGATTATTTCGAAGGTGGTAAATTTAACTGATGGTTAGTAATCTCTTTCTGATTTATAAGGAACTGCATGGCTACTTCATGAGCACACCTTGCATCTTGTGCTGGAAATCCAGTTAGTCCATTCTTAGAATTTCCAGATGGCTGGGGCTGAGGTTTTTGCATTCAAATCTTTTGAAAACTTAACTTATATGGGGGGTAATGGGATAGTAGAAAAATGCTCTGATGAATATATTTGTGTTGGTAAACAACTTCACTTTTCTGAATTAACTGCATAAACATGTTGATTTAATAGATACGGTTTTCAGCAATGGCAGTCGAGTATCTTCTTTGTTGCAATCTGTAGGATGTTCTTATATTCGTTTTTGGGAAGTTTAGATGCAGAATAGAATTCTTCAGTTCATCTTAAATAACAATAAACAGCAGTTTTATGAGGCTAAAAGGATAAAGAATCATGCAGAATAATTGTTTGTGGTCTACCAGTTGTTTATCGTAAACAGTAGTCAAAGAGTATCACACTCCTTTATAATCAGGAGATCAAGAAATTGAATGCAATTATTAATTTCCTCATGAATGTTAGAAATGTTTTCAAGCTAAACGAAAAAAATGCTCCAGAATGTTTCCACAAAACAAAAATATAATCAACAAAAGTTTTTGCGAGACTTAGTAAAAACAAAATGAGTGATACTGTTCCTTAACTGCTAGTGTTTAAACATGGTTTTTAGTGTGTTAATCCTGAAATATCAACCAGGAGTTTTTTGACCCGCACAGCAACATCACTCCAAAATAACTTCAAACTGACTAAAATTAACTTTATAACGCATTATTTAGGTTGCTACATTATGATTCAAATATAAAATATATAATTTCTAATTAGGTATTCAAACTTTTATATTCTTTGGCTAGAAAATAAAATCCACACTTAATCCAAATATTATTACATAGCGGATACACTAATTAATGTACCATATACTGATGTAAAATAAGAATTAAATACATATATTAACTGATTAAACTTTGGTTGAATTTTCATAAACAGTTCAATCATCTGCTGGGAAACATGTTCAAAAATCAGGAAACTTCCTGTAAAATTGGAAGATTTGGCAGCTATGGAGTCAACCTATACTATTTTATAATGAAATCAGTTTCATGAAAAAATACTGCATGCAGAAATCCAACACAAGAACTCCAGTAAAATTACAAATTCTATCCTTTAAAAGAACAAATTTGAATATTTGTTGAAAAAAAAATTCTATTTGGATAAATATGAAACAGCTTTTCCTACACGTTAAAAGTATTTTAGAAAAATAAATTGGAAAGCTTTTGATTTTAAGCATATATTTTTTTTAATTTACATAAAAGAAATATTTAAACACAATTTTAAAAATGTGTATTTATGAATCATTCTTGAATTTGAATTATTTCGCACACAAAATTTAAATTTATTTATTATTAACTAATAATTAGCAAAAAAAAATTGAGTTGGCAAAATGTTAAATATAGCATATATAATATTATCAAAATTAGTTCTGTAACAATACAATTTATATTTCAAGTAAACTAGAAAATAATTTAATGTTTTTCTGCAAGTAATGAGAACAGCAAATTCTTAAAAGTGCAATTTCAGTAAATGCTATCAAATAATTTTTTTATAAATAATTAGAATTAAATTTCTTGCAGTTTTACCATCTCATATTTTTAATCAATAGACAACTGGCAAGAATGAACCCACTGAACAACAAACTCGTTGATCATTTATCCATCTCATCACCTAAAGCAGCATGTAACACATAGTGGTTGGTTTAGGTAAGGATATGCAAGAAAATTATCAGTAATGGTGGAAAATAATAAGCATGTTATAGCTGATCAAATGAGTATTATAAAAACCAACGAGAAAAATTAAATTTAGGATTGAATAAACGGCAAAGAAATTCCAACTACATTTGATGTGATCTGTTACTGACAGAAAAGTGTTTAAAAGTAATGGAATACATTATAACTAGCCCAACATATAATAATTTAAAATTCTTTACCCATCGTAAGCAGCCATTTCCTTTAATTAAATAGCAGAGTGTGCCACACACAGTGACTGGCAGCTATGTTTTCAGCATTGAATTAATCATGAATTCAGATACATAGCTCTTTCTTCAAATTATGATATTCAAATCAGTTTCAGCATGGACTTTTGTTTCAAACTTGTACTTTTAAAGCTGTTAAATGTAAAGTGTAGTTTACAAGAAATGGATATATAGTTAAAAAGTAGATTTTTGCACTGAGAAGAAACTAATTGCGGATAATAGTTCTGATTTGGCATTTGCACTGAGCACATTTTCGGAGACTACTCATTTCAGTTAAGGTCAAAATTTCACAATGATAAATGCCCTGACAAACTAGCATAATTATCCAATATAATTCCAGAAATAAATAAATTCAGCTTAGGATTCCAAAACAGTTCCATAAATATTTTTAAAGTGTCTTCTAAAACCGATTTAATACTTAGAAGAGAAAATGTGTATTACTTTGGAGAAATCGTACTGAAAGTCAGAAAAATGAGCTTCAATTTACAAACTAAATCAAAGAATATATAATAATCCATTTAAAAGGCCTCTAAAGATTATTCAAACATATCCATATAAAGCAAGAAGGACAATTGAATTTCAGATCTTTTCAATGAAGATTTCTTTAAAGCAGATTCAAAATTATCATTCCCTGAAAAAGAATCACTTATATTTTTTCTGGATTTATTTGTTGCAATTTATTAATTTTACAGTGTAAAAATAATACTATATATATTGTGAGAATACTGCAGGGGGTCACTAGATTTTGAAGGGGAAGGTTAGGAGTACTCTAAAATTGCATTCTGATTAACCTGGGAGCAAGCACTAGATCCAAAAGACACGATTCATGTTTTTTGAAGAAAATATTGTAAATCTTTAGAAAGTGTTACATCTATGCTAAAAATAAATTTTATGATAAAATTTTAAAAAATATGCACATTAAAATTTTTAATTTCCTCAAATGCTGTTATGAAATAAAATTTCTTAAAAGGAATAGAAAATTGTATTCCATATTAGCATAGGAAAAAACAAATAGTATACCTTTACTCTGTATTGATTCTTATTTTCTTTATTAGCACTATAGACACACAGAACAAATGCAACAACAAATGTTTGTAGCACATTGAAAAAGTGTTCCAAACATGAATATTTTTCACATTCGGCAAAGTGCATTTTCGTTTTCCTGTGCTTTTTCCCTGGGCTAACACTGCACCTTTTTTTAGTTTCTGAAAAATTTTTTTTTAAAATAAAACAATTTGTCATCCTTACTATCATTTTCTGAATCTACATCACTGTCTGAATCAGTACCATGTGAACTAAAAATTCATGATCACTTTTATCCTCATTTTCTTCAATACACATTCTTTGCCAGTTGATACATCTAATAACTTTTGCAAAAAATTATCTTTGTAAGATAAAATATGTGATATGTTTGCTGCTTTCTATACTATCACAAATCAAATATGCAATAGTAACACAAACAAGTGCACTGTATCTAAAGATCTGATGCACTAAAAATCAAGTCTCTGAATCAAAGCCCCAGCAAAAAAACAATGGAAACATAAAGAGGTTGTTGTAAGACACGAATAAATTGGACCTCAATAACTTGCGTGAAATAGGCATGCTTTGAGAAACGTTTATTTAATCACATGGGTTAAAGGGTTCACCAACGAAAAAAAACTGAAAACAGCTGATCTAAAGCATTGTCAAGTATCATAAGAGAACAGACCCGCACAAAAAAGTAAAATAACACATAAACACTTTAACCTTTCCTTCCAGTCAAATCAGTGCTTTAGCTTTGAAATGGTTATAATTTCTTTTTAAAAATTACAATGTCTTCAATTTAAGATTATGACACACTGATACTGTTCAAGTAGAATTAAAAATGTGATGAAATAAATAATTATAGAAAAATAAAATGTTCATGATTTGTGGGATTTATACTAAAATTCAGTATTAAAGAACTAACTAGCATATATTTATATGCTCAAAAGTTCTTCCATGGTCCAGAGACCATGGAAGAACTTTTGAGATTTAGATTTAGAACTTTTGAGATTAGATTAGATAATTTATACAGGTAATATTTAAAAAAAATTCATGGTAGTTAATGTAACATTTTGGAATGACAAATATGTGATTTTTGCTCTTTCTCTGTATTACTCATACTTTAAAAATGGTAGTCAGATTAATTTCCTCATTTTTGAGAAATAATGACACAGTACTTGAGTTAGAATAATAACTAAAAAGTATTTCAATGGCTCAGTGAAAATTATTTGCCTTCATATTTAACAGAATTCACATGAAGATAGAAGCAAGTTCAGAAGGGGGAAGCATTGTTTGTTGTGATTGTCAGATAATACCTAGGGAAAATTAAAAAAACTATTTCATCAATCAACTGAAGTCAAAAATATATTTCATTGCTGTAAGATGTAGCAGAGTATCAACAAGGGGCTACTGAAAACCAAGTACAGATGATTTATCTAAATTCATTTGCAGAATGTCAAAATTATTTGCCCATATTAAAATTCTAATAATTTTCTGTTTTCTTCACAAATGTAAGAATGAATTTTAATCTTATGGTTTAAAAGATAAATTCTGAAAAAAAAAAATTACATTACAAATGGTAAAACGTTACAGCATCAACATATCAATTGTTAATTATCTTTATTTATGTTACAATTTTGTACATTTCACATATTTATATCACCTAAAAAATTAAAATTAGGCTACTCAAAAATAGCCAAAGTTATCTGATAAGTACAAACATTTCATACAGTATCTTAAAAATTACTTAGAAGAAAAACTGATACTATTTTTTACAACAAAAATAATTTTATTAAATATATGCATCAAAAAGCATTTCTAAAGATTAATAATTTAAATTTGCTTCATGGATTGCTGCATGACTGCTATAATCCCGTTTTGCTAACACTTGTTGACAAAGATCACATACTATAACAATATTGTTTATATTGCTTTCTAAAATCACATCGCCATTACTAAGACTTTTCAGAAAATTTTTATGGACGGCAAGTAATTCTTGTTGCTTCTTTACATCTGGTAATAATACAACCAATTCAGGAAAGATTTCTATAAAACCTTTTTCTCCTAGAATTTCTAGGCACTTAGGATAATATTCTGCAGCTGATATAATGTTTTGTCTGAATTTTCCAGAAAGCACTTTAAATTCATTAAATAAAGATTTCTTATCACTTAGAAGTTCCTCTATCCTTTTTGTTATTGTGTCATTACGCCTTATATAATCTTCTGGGCGGTAATAAGGAATTTCTTGTAGATCAGGTGATATACCATTCATTTTAACTTGCTTTGGTATTACTAACTGTCTTGCAATTGAACTTAAAGATATATTCAAAGGTTCAGAGTTAAAAGCTGTATTTGCATTAACATTAAAGCCTGGTGGAGTTCTTTTTTTGGGAGCATTAAACCCTGGTGGCCGTTTAATTGGCTCACTTGGTGCCAAAGGTGGAAAATCATCAGGAGCAAATGATGCCTTCTGTTCCCATGGATTATCTTCCACATAATGAGATCTTATTGATGTATCTGAATGTAACAAGCTTTTCTTAAAAGGATCTGGCTTGTCATCACTTTGTTTTTTGTTTAGATATGGAAATGAATAAGGATTTAATTCAGCTTGGTCCATCTCTTCTTTTACACCATTAATTTTATTGTCCATTGTAAATCCCTTATTTTGTTTCTTCTTCTTGGATTTGCTTTTAATAACAACAAACTGTTCACCAAGAATAGGTTTACTGAGTTCAGCTGCATTAGATGTGGGATGAGAAACCTGATTTATTACTGTTGTAGTTATGGAAGTATTGATTGGAGTAGTGTTTTCAGGCTGAGTCCTTCTAACTTCAAGTTTTGGAAATTCATCTTCAAAGTTAGAACTTTCTTTCTTTGGTATCCATTTTGGCATTTGACTTTTGTTTTTATCACTTGAATTCTGAACCTCATCACTGGGTTTTCTATCTCGAAATGCACTATGCAAAGGCGTACTTGTTTGCGATAACTGAATTGATACATTAGATGTTCGCATTGGAGCATTATTTTGCCTATTAATACTCAAATTAATTTTTCTGCCTTGACTATTGGGCACCTCGGATGTAACAGCCAATGTTGTAGAACAGAGTGCAGGAAAATCTTCAGGTGAAATTTTACCATTTCTTGCTGTTGCTGATGAATTTCGACCATAGGATTGTACAGTAAAAGAATTCAAATGGGTACTAGCATTAGTAGTTCTGAGAGTAGCAGCACTTCTAGCTATGTCATCTTCAGATAGGTATGGGAATTCTTGAGTAGATTGAGTGTCTAAATTTTCAGTTTCTGCCTGAGCTTGAGCATTAGCCTTGTTATCCCTGAAAAAAAATTTTTTTTAATTAATTTCCAAATATCTATAAACATACAACAAACAGTTCTTTTCAAAGATTCAGAAAATAATTATATTAAATTTCATTAAATATGATTTGATAATAAAATGAATAATGCAAGATACATTTTAAGATAGTTCTTTCCATTTGTATCCTTTTCAATGGTCTTTTTAAAATATATATCATTAAAAAAATTTTAAAAAATAGATATTTTAATGATATAAAGCACTTAATGAGGTGTATGTCCTTATGAAAGATTTTCAGGTGAACATTCACTTTAATTGCACATATGGAAATCACTGAAAGGAATTCAATGCTAAGAGAAATTATCCTGCAAACAACAGACAACACGGTGGCTGTTAGTAATTTGTAATTTCAAAAGTCCCAGAGAATATCAAACCTAATACTGCTGGAGATTTATAAATTTCCCAGTTACACAATTAACTGCCACATGAAGTTAAAACAAGATAAAATCTAGGCAAACATACCAGAACCATGTTTAAGTACAAATAAAAGCACAGGAACTTTCACAAATGACCGTTCTACTTCATAAGCTGAAGGGCTCATCATATCAATCATATTTTATTGATTTCTGCAGAATTGTTGTACTCAGAATAACAGTTCAGATTTATGGAAGATTAAAAAGGTCTCTGTTACAGCACTGCTTGGTAGTTATGTTATGGTAGTTATGCTTCTCTACTTTTGAGACTTTTGTTTCCAACTTGGCAATGATTTTGGCTTCACCTTTTCCACTGTTGATTGTACAAGCTCGGGGAAGTAGTTGACAAGAGATGTGCTATTTTCATTGACAAACTAGTTGGCAGGAGCTTGGAGTTATCTTTTACATTTTCAGCTATTCTTATCTGTAGTTTTCTGGATATTGAGTCAATATATTCATGTTCCATGCTTGTATCTTCGTTGTGAATTGGGATACTATATACACTAGAATTAGCTATTGTGGCTGCATCTGATATTAACAATTCCCAAACGGATGGGGCTAGGATAATGGCAAGTTTATCACCAAATCTTTTAAATACCCAGCAGACGTGTGGGGTGATTGGGTAATATGTAAAAGTTCCAATAAATTTACTATTATTTGCGGCCTGAATCAAGAATAACCTCATTCTTTGAGAAATGACTGCAGTAGCTTGTTCAGTGATATATTTGGCGAGTTCTTCCTCAAAATTGGGAGAAAATTTATTGTTTTTGGCTATTTGCAGTATACAATTATATTCAGTTTAGTATAACTTTGGTGTGGAACAAATTCCTGGGCACATTTTAGGTAAAAACAAAAGGCAACCATTTTGTGCAGACTGCAGTCTCAACTCTGCTTGTTACAGTGAAAAGATCAATGAATTTAATGCTGTTAATGACTTTCCAATTGATCGTAAACTGCAAATTAGGGAATTTTTTTCAAAATAAAAAATAACAAATAAATACATCTTCTAATGGTTTAAATAGAATGAAAATGTTATCTACCCTACCTCTTCCAAAAGACTGGTTTGTGGGGCAACTTGGAGAAAGCAAAATTTCCACATATTTCATATAGATTTCAGCCAAGATAGTTGACATTGATACTGCCATAAAGTAACCTTCTTAGTGCTTGTAGGTTTCTTGATTGGCTCTAAACTCCATAAACTTAAATATGACATAATTACGTATGACATCCAAATTTATTACAAACATTTATGAAGCTTTTCATGGCATACATAAGTTCATGATGTTTAGAGAACGGGTTCTCAAACAGAGGGGAATGTCAATTTCAGAAGGGAATGCAATCAGCCTTTTATTTAGCTGTTAAGTATTTAATTTTAGTTTGAGAATATAAAAAACTACTTTTATTCAAGTTTTGGTATTTGTCAACACTTCCTTACTATTTAATTTGTAAAATGTTAGAAAATAATCTCAACAGTATCATAAATAAATCAGTGTTTCTCAACCTTTTTTACTTGCATACTCCTTGGCCCACCATCCCTACTCCCCACACAAAAATTACGTATAATTACTAACATCTACATGAATAGGTATAGTAATAACATGACAAAACAGAAATTTCCAGTTATGAAAAATTGATGTATTTTAGAAATTATACATATTTAATTAAATTAAAGAAAATATGAGTGCATTTAATGGGAAACTTGAGGCTGTATGGCAGCACATGGCAATTTAAAATCCGTATCGGAAGATGAGAAATACAGCCCAAGTCCAAACTTACACTGAAAGATCTGTTTCTGTACTTATTTTCTAAGTAGCTGTGTACGACGAGAAAGCCGTCTCTCAACTAACATGGTTATGAATGATAGCAAAATAGTGACTGCCTAGTTGAATAATTCAGGATACTTTTCAAATTGTAATGTAAGTGACAAAAGCTTTTCTCTATCATTCAATCTATCTATCATTGTCCACCATATCTTTTTTTCCTGCATACCCATAAGGACACATCATGTACTCCCCTGGAAGTACATGGACCACAGATTGAGAAACACTGATCTAAAACTAAATAAACATATATATATATATATATATATATATGTATTTTCCCAAATTTTGGAATGAAGGGCGGGGAAATGATCTTCTAGCAGTGGTGAAAGGGGTGCATGAAGCAGAAAAGATTGAGAATGACTGAGATTGAGAATGAATTACAAAGAGCAAGGTACTTTTACAGCTGCATCTATGTCGCCTATCTTGGCTGAAATCTACATGAAACAGGTAGAAAACTTTATTTTCTCCCCGTTTTATAACAAGTTCCCCCTTTTTAAAACCTATTTTTTGGAAATAGTTTTAATGAAAACATATTTTTTGGAAGAAGTATGGTAGATGACATTTTTATGCTATGGAAACATTCAGAAAATTAACTTAAAGATTTGTTATCTTTCATTTCAGAAAAATTCCCCAGCTTGCAGTTAGCGATCAATAGACAAGTCAATAACAGCATTCAGTTTCTTGATCTTTTTATTTTAAAACAGAGTTTTCCTCAAACCATAATTTAGTAATCAAGAAATAATGCCGCTCAACTCTTTTTCATCTGTACACAGCAGCTGCATTTTACTTTTACCTGAAACATGATAGGGAATTCTGTTCCACACCAGAGATACAAAACTGAATATCATTGCATAATACAAATTGCTGAAAACAATAGACATTCTCTCAATCTTAGAGAAAAATTCACCCAGAAAATCATTGAACAAGCTTCTACAATCATTTCTAAAAAAGTAAAGTTGTTGCTGATGAATGCAACAAATAATAGTAAATTTATTGGAACTTTTCCGTATTACCCGATCACTCCACAACTTCTGCTTCATATTTAAAAAATTTGGTTATAAACTTACCGCAATTGTACTACAACCCTGCATAAACCAAAATGACAAAGCATGACGAGGATATCTATTTCAGCTCCGGTTGATGAAATAGGCAGGGCGAAACTTCTGTACTTTCATTTTTATTCTACACTCACGTTTGTGAAAATTGCAACACCATGAAGGACTTACGCGAGTGAGCTGAAATTTTCAGGAAATGCAAAGTAGCGCATGATATGCAAATGATTAGAATTGCAAATCCGTAGCGCATGCGTATGCTGAGCAGCGCCCTCTGAACGGCTGATGGATCCGAATAAATAGACGGCTGTAGCGAGGCGTGTATGGTTATCGGTGGTTATCTGCTAGTGGTAAACGTTAACTCAATCTGTACTTATGCCTCGTCGACGAAAGAGAGCGAGATTTGAACAACTTACAGAGTTTGAACGAGGGAGAATCATCGGCCTTCGTGAAGCTGGATTGTCGTATCGTGCAGTAGCCTCTCGTGTGCAGCGTAACAGCAGCACAGTGATGCGCGTTTGGAAGCAGTGGACGGACGAGTGTCGGACAACTCGGAAATCCGGGAGTGGACCCCGAAATGTGACGTCAGCTCGCGATGATAGACACCTGGTCCGCATGGCGCGGACGGACCGTACAGCTTCCTCTAGACAATTGGCAGCACTGTGGTCAATAGCTACAGGTGTTTCATTGTGTGCTTCATCAATTCGTAGACGTCTGCTGCAGTGTGGACTGCGCGCACGGACTCCTTTATACAGGATCCCCCTAACGCACGACCATCGCCGCCTGCGGCTACAATGGGCCAATCAGCATAGAGACTGGCGTGCTGATTGGCAGCATGTCGTGTTTTCTGACGAATCCCGCTTTAATTTGTGGTACCATGATGGCCGCATTCGTGTCAGACGCTATGCCGGTGAACGCCACCTTCCGGAGTGCATTATCGAACGCCACAGTGGACGAACACCCGGAGTTATGGTCTGGGGCGCCATAGCATATCATAGACGATCTCAATTGCTACGAATTGTGGGCAATCTGAACAGCAACCGGTATATCCGTGAAGTTCTACAGCCCGAAGCTGTTCCCTTCCTTCAAAGCTTGCCAGGCGCTGTATTTCAACAGGACAATGCCCGCCCTCATACTGCTCGGATTGTTAAATCCTTCTTTGCAGCGCAGCAGGTACAGCTTCTTCCTTGGCCTGCGTGTTCCCCGGATATGTCGCCAATTGAACATGTGTGGGATGTCATTGGTCGGCGTCTTGCTCGTGATCCTCGTCCTGTTGCGTCTGCAGACGAACTTTGGGTACGCGTACAAACGATATGGAATGCTCTTCCTCAGTCAGACATTCAAACTTTGTTTGACTCCATGCCACGTCGTGTAGCAGCACTTATTGCGGCGCGTGGTGGCCACACAAAATACTGATTCTGATCTCTTGTTCTTGTTTGTTTGCTTTGAACATTTAATCATTTATTTGTACCACTACCACTCAACTGTGTATTAAATTGCATTCAATTATGACGATTCCTTCTTGGTGTTGCAATTTTCACAAACGTGAGTGTATTTGTGTTTAAATGTGGTTCTGGTGTGTTAACCTAGAGTTTTTATCTCGTTTTAACTTTGAAAGAACTCTATTCTAAAATAGCAAAAGCTTTCACAGTAATAACATTTTTGCTGCTAATCATGCAGACACTAGTGCTATCACCTAACAGCCAATCAGAGGCATATGTTAACCCAGCATTCCTTATTCTTTTGGAAACCTTTTTAATGTCCATTTTTTACATGGAACTCCTGGTTTACTTCAATAGTATGATTTTAATGCAACATTCTGTAAATGGATTATTTGAAATAAAAATGACTATTATTTTAAATAACATTTATTTGTTCAAAAGGTACTCTCCAATTAACCCAAAAGCTTTAAAAATAACTTTATTCAAACAGGTATTTTAAAACTTATGAATGGTATACAGCTTTTTATAATTGCAGATATACTTAATATCAGACTTTATTGGATGAAATTTGAATCCTCATATCATGTTTGGCATCAAGCCTGTTGCAATATTTTATTTTTGACACATACAGCTGAGAACACCATTTCATGTAGTTCAATTGGTAAAAGAGGCAACACAAGGTTTTGACATGTTAGGATCTTCAATTCCACTAATGGCATTTAATTAATTAATTTTTTTTTCGCAACGACAAAGGCCATGCATTCACAATAAAAGGGTTATTGAAGGGGTTAAAGCATCAAGAATCAGTATAATATTCATAAATTTGCAGGCCTAGTTTTGAAGGTTCAAACAAAGAAATTTCTTCTCCAGCTGCAAAAGCACATGCAGCTGAAGAAGGCTCTATATTTAAGCCTCTGAAACTCAACCAGCAAATTTACGAATATTACACTGATTCTTATTGTCTTTACACTTCCAATAATCATTCTTCCATATGTTACCTTAGTTCAAATAAATGGGTTGTCCATAATTCAATTTGATATCAAATCAGCTGTTCATTTGTAAAAATGTCACTTAAAAACACAATTTTAATCAAATAAATGACTTTTAAATCTGAAATTATATTCTAAAAAGTACATCTTGCCCCTTAGTTCAAAAATATGCTTTAGTATCTTTCCTCAAAATAAGCCTCCAGCTTCATTATACAAAAGAAGAGATATACTTCCCATGTCCTCGCATGGCATTTTGAATACACGATTATTTAGCGGCTGATATTTTATGAAGTTAATGACTTTGATCACCTCATGAAGTGCAATCTTTAAACTGGGAATAAATTTTCTGTAGCAAGTACATGCCCACGCATCATTACAGTGGTTACTAGATTTTCACAATATTTTTAATAGGCTGTACAGCACACTCAATTATGCTACTCATTTCTTCATCAGTACAGATATCAGTGCAGCTGTCCCATCGTATCTGTGTATGTAATCATTGAAAAATAAATGTTTGTCATCCTGGTTGGATTTCCTAATAATTTAGATTTAGGTGTCCGAGATGTGGTGTTTTTTACTTCTAATCTTAAAGAAGAGAATGTGTGATGTGATGTTATAATAAACAATAAAATTTATCAATAAACAAAATATTTAAATAAAAGACTTTCAATCAATTTATTTTTTATAGACAAGATTTTTTTTTTATTATAGACATTTTTTTTATCAACATGCGACTGTTATCATGATTACCTGCAGCACCCTTTCAAGTATGTGGAATCCCTCCATACTTTTAAAACTGGAGGATTCTCTCTGTTTCTAGATCTGTGAGATTTCCCATGTGTAGAGATGATTAAAGAAATGAGCTGGAGAATCATTGATAGCAGAATTCTCGGTAATTCTCCAATATGGCCGCTTTAGCCATGTAAGTGGAAACAAAGATTCTTTCTTTCTATTTCTTTTAAATTTACTAGGAACATTAATCTTTATTGCTTCTTTTAAAGTTACTATTTTAAATGCTACTGGGGGGAATGTCAATTTCACGAAAATCCTTAAATCTCTCCATGCATAAAATAAAAACTGCTATGCCTCATAAAATGGTATAAAACTCTCAGGAAACTGAACAATATATACAAATTAATGTATATAAATAATTATAAAATAAAAACCTGGACTGATTTTCCTCTGTGATGCATTTTCTGTGTTGAGAATATCTGCCTCCTCTTGGACTTGAGCTGCCTAATAGAAAAATTTATTGAAAATTTTAAAATATTTAATAGATTTAATATATATGTTACAAATACTATTAATTACACAAAACAAACATACCCTTACAATCTATATCAACTTCATTATTTTAGATGTACTGACATTTATTCCACACATTTATAAATTAAAATACTGAATATATTTAATTATGTTACTATATTTGAATTATTTTCAACTGCTGAAAAATTTGCATCACTATCACACTTTTTATGGAATTAAAAAAGAAAAAATTCTCATTTTGAAAAATACTAAGTAACTTATTTTGCTTAAATTTTTTTTTCTCATTGTTTTTAGAGTATGTACTGCACTTACGCAAAATGCTTTGTTTACACAAAAAAATTTAAAAAATACTTTAAAAGGTATTTGTATCTAAAAATAAACTAAATGCATCAAATTCCTACAATCTTCAGTTAATTTCATTAATACGTATTACAAATAAATACTATAATATTCATTATTTGAAACTGGTTCAACAAAATTGGAAAACATACCATAATTATTTTGAATATTTGATTCTATTACAATAGTCATAACAAATGCAGGAATTCATCACTAGTTGTAACCATAATTCAACCCTCATTATTGCTTTCCAGGGATTTCAAGAAGCAGAAAGTACTAGAAAGACCTTGCCAGTGGAGTGAAAACTATATAAGGCCAGAGAGAGCATCTGCTCTCCATTGTTGTTAGCTCAACGTGAGTTCTGGGTACTATCTCTGGTTTAGCTTCACTCTTTAGCTGAACTTTGTGTATTGAATTGTGTTTAATGTTCATAGTAGTTTGAAGTGTAACTACTGATCGCGCTCTGTGATATTGTGAACAGTTGTATGATTATTTTCCAGATCTCTGACAGTGCACAAAGTTCCAGATTTCTGAAATGTTTCTTTTGATAAAAATTTTTTTATCAACCTATCATCAGAACTACATGCATTCAATCAATTATGAATGTATATGCATGCAACAATATGTTCCTTTAAAAAGAGAGAAAACTTAAAAGTAGAAAAACACTCTGAAACTACACTCTTTGGCAAAAAAATCAAAGCACTACGAAGGAAGTGGTTATTTTTGATGAAATTGAATATGTGTATAACTCATACACAGGTAATAAAATGATTAAAAAATCAAGGGCATAGCACCTGTTCACGGCTCACAATCACCCACTGTTCAAATTAGTAGTTGGTCGAACCACCCGAGTGGTAGAGGTTCCTAATGTTATCCTGTGACACATTCTGCCAGGCATTCATCAGTTGTCGCTCCAGATCTGTGATATTTTCTGGTGCCTGAATCTGGTGGCCAACCATGTCCCAGACATGTTCGATTGGTGAAAGGTGTAGTGACTTTGCTGGCTAAGGAAGAGTATCAACCACACGGAGACAGTCCCGAGATATGCGAGCGGTATGTGGCCTGGCATTGTTGGAAAATGGCAACAAGATGACATGCCATGAAGAGTAATGCAACCGGCCACAGGATGGTATCAACATATCGTTGAGCTATTAAAGATGCATGGAGGATGACTAAAGATAACCTGCTGCCATAAGAATCAGCACCCACACCATCACACCAGGGGTTATGGCTGTATGCCTTTGTAAAACAAAGGCTGATTGGGACCACTGGCCCCGTCCTCTCCAAACACAAACACAGTGGTCATCTGCTTCAAGAGTGAAGCGGGATTCATCGCTGAACACTATACGATGCCAGTCTGATGGCAGCCATGATGATCGGCTGTGACACCACTCCAGATGACTCTGCCGATGTTGTGGAGTCAAAGCCAAATGTCTTAAAGGCCTCCGTAAGCATAACCCCACCTCAGACAAGTGCCATGAGATGGTGGATGGTACCACGGAAGGTATACACATGGCTATAATGCGTTGAATAGTCAACAATGATACCGTTGGGGCGGTTTGGGCTCGGCGAACACTCATCCTATCTTGCCTTGCATTTGTGCTCCTTGGCTTTCATTTTGTCGGCAATTTCCTTGTAGCAACCATTGGTTCCAACATCTTTGCACAGCAGTGTCTGTACACTGCAGGTGATGGCCTACTGCTTGATATGACAACCCAGCTTAATGCAATCCTACAATGCGACTATGTTTGAAGTCATTTAGTTGTCTGTAAGGTCTTTGATATCGTCGCAATGGCATCTTTAGTTACTTCTTTACAGAATTTTCTCTACGGAATTGCGCCATTACGACGGAGGGGGGGGATTTTCTGCCTCTGTTACTGGTTTTATACTTTGCGAATTACGCACTCTGATCGCAATTCTTGTTAATTTGCCTTGAAACGTTGATCATTTGCATGTTCGATCAAGATGTTTTTACATACCAAATTTTGTCATGATCGCAAAAGTCCTTCTTGGTGCTTCGATTTTTTTTAAAAGCGTGTATTTCTACATGTGGTTTCATACATACGATTTGCTATTTTTGATAGTAATTTCGTGACCTGTCCTCTGTGGTAGGTACGTTGCTTCTTAAGTCTGTCTAACTCTTTAACTATTAATAATAACAGTGCTACAACAAGACAATTTTATAATGCCGATCGTAACCGTAAACAAACTACTACTATAAATTGCAATTTCACTTTACTTTTTCGAAACTGAAACAAACTATTATAAACAAATTCTCTAAACTAAATATTATAATTTACCCCCCCCTTTGAGGGTTCCAACGATTTACGAAAAATAGATATCAGTTTTACTCCAGGTGGTTTCCCGGCCGATGCACCAATGTTTAAAAAATGTTATCCGAATAAACAATTAAAAACGCAACTTCTTCAATTAAAAACACAACCACTGACTAGTGTATGTATATAGTACCACTGACTAGTGTAAATATAGTACACAACCACTGGTATTTCGCTTATATATCACGAAATCTCCGAAACTATATACCCGATTGACATGAAATTTTGCGTAGTTACTCATTCCACGATGTAGATGCGCACTAAGAACGGATTTTATCTGCCTCATAGGCACAGCATTTTACTTTTGAATTTTTAACTTTGTTTCATCTATAATAATCTTCAAAAATTGAATAAGTAAATAAATAAATAATAATAAAAAAAAGCACGCCTTGAATGAAGAAAATTAACTTTCTTTCAATCATTATGATATTGAGAAGAGATGCGCATGTTTGCATAAAACAGAAATGTTTGGGTCTTACCACTTGGCCGGTTGTGTGCATAAGTAAATTCAAACTCCAACATTCTAGCTTGTTTGGCTTCTGCTTTTGATTTATTTTTGAAGTGGTGTATGGCAATATGAGCTTTTAAATCAATTTCAGTCCTAAATGCACCTATAAATTTTTCATTAGCACATTCACCTTCTTCGCATAAATAATGATCCTTCCGAAAGTGCACTTTTAAATATTCATAATCTCTAAAAAGAAAAAGAAAATTTATTAAAAAATAAGACAGATTTTTCATACAAAGCTAAATCAGTAAATCAAAGCATCATAAAGCAGGAAATAACTACATTTAGAATCAACTTCTATTATTTTCAACAGTTTCTTCTATAAAAATATCTTTTACTATGAAACTCATCATTGACTGAAAATGATCTCTTTTAGAAAATCACTTAAAATAAAAGAAAGATATTTTTTAGATATTCTACACACTACTTACTACTTGAATCACTATTAAAATGTTAAGATCACAAAATAGTCATTCAAAAGACAACTTCACTAGATATGCAATTAATAATTTTATAAAAAATTCTGAATTTTCTGACCATTTTTTCTTAATATCCTAAAACGTTCACAAAGATCTGCACATTTAAAAAACAAATGCTATTACTTATCAAACTAGGAAATTACTTATAATATTGATGCCTCCCATCTGCATCACAGAAATGACAAAAATAATGCTCTCTTCTTAGATGCCGATAAAGATCATCTAAGTCAATGTATCTCTGATCACAAAATTCACATAATGGATGACCTCGATGGGAAGTTTCATCAGGATCTCCTACTCTTTTATGTCTTGCTAAATTCTTTCTTGTGTAACACTTTTTTTCAAAAGTAAATATCTGCAAAGAAATGCAAGTTAAAATAAAAATCATTATATAAGCATGCCTTTAAACTAATAAAAGATGAATATATGAAGAACTAGAATACTGATTCCATTCATGCAAATAAAATTCATCCTTCACAAATCTTAATGGTAAAAACTTCACATTTTTAAGACTGAATAAGTGGCAGTTTGTTTTAGCTTATTTCACAATCTCATAATATGTAATTAAAACAACTTTCTTTGGAGGGTATTTGAACAGATCATTTTTAGTATTTATGTGTTATTAAAACACAAAGCAAATAAATTTAGCCTTATATTTAACTAAAATTCACATGCGATGTTTTCCGATGTGTACCTGTATTTGTTATTGGGATATTAAGAGAGTTGTTCAACACATAACACACCACTGTATCTAGTTCGAAAATCACAGAAAATATTACTTGATAATAAAGCATGTGCCATAGGTAAAGTTTCACATTTTTAAGTGGTTCAAGATTACTCATACCAAATACTTATTGTAGAAGTACACAGCAAACTTTTCGATTGCCAATATATTTCTTTTATCTAGGTGAAAAATATATATTGAATAAGAATATATTCACTACACTCAATATATGTAAAAGTCTTTCAAATTTTTAGGTCTTGTGAGATTAAGAGTTTTTGCCAGGATATCAGAATTGATTCATACATACATGATAATCGATTCTGATGTCTTTCCAATTTAATCTTGTATAATAACTAAAATTGTCTTTTCAAAGCAAAGACACTGCTTTATAGTGTGAAAAACAACTACTGAGCCCAATATAATTTTAAAACATTTCTGCTGAAATTAACAAATTCAGAATTAATTATTAATGACATTGTACCTTTTACAACTGATACAGAAATTAAGTGATCAGGAAACAAAATATTTGGTTAAGGAATTTTATAAAGCATGATTTACAGAAGTAAAACTAAAACTTTTAATTATGTAACCTTTAATAACCTTCTTACCTTTAATTATGTAACAGCACTTAATCTGTAGCTAGATGTAACTAACTAAACATAAATATTGTACAGAACATGCTTCTCTGTTTATGTCTAAACCAAGATTTCAATTTAATTCCATTTTATGCTCACATTACATCTGCAAGGATTATTAAAACTGGCCTAAAATATGGAAAATTCAGGCATAATAAAAAATAAATCACAAAAAAGTAATTCATGCCTTCTTTGAAAGAGATTTAAGCATGGCCTTAAAATTTTCATTTTCTAAAACTTCATTAGGATTTGTTACAAGACAACATATACCAAAGTGCCAATTCCATATTTTCTATGAGAAAACATACATGCAAAAATTTTGTACATATATTTTAATAAGCAGAAAAACAAAACAGAGTGCCACACTATAAAAACATTTTATTGCTAACACTTACTTTTTGAAAACAAGAACACTATAATAAAAGATAAGAATAATAATTACTTTAATAGTTGTCAATATGGAAGCTTAGTACATTTATCTTCATGTAGAAAATTGTCCTGTTGATGCTTTCTAATGGAAAATATCCCTTCATTATACTGAATCTTTATTTTTCTTAAAATCATAACTATTTAAAAAAATGCAGTAAGATACTATCCTTACTACCAAATAAAGATTCTTGATGAATGCCAAATATCAAGATTAGATTATTCATCAAATTTCTTATCAATTAATTTTTAATTTTCCATAACATAAGAATAAAATGATAATTATTTTATCATCGACCTGTAATTTTCACTGTTTACAGAGTGTGAACCCTATCAGTCTGCAATGCATTGGAAATGGTGGTATGGTAACAATGTCTTCATTTTTACATATAGTTCTGTAGTAATTATTAATAATACAATATTTCATCCAAAGTTATTAGGATTTAGCACTTACAAAACATTTTAGTATGCCTAATAAAAAATGTAGAAAAAGTACATGTCTTTTGTAATGGCCTTGGTGAAAGTAAAAGGTGTCAGCACAATTCAGATTAAGAAAGTGCGATTTGTTATCAAATGTTGTTTACATCCACAGAAACATAATTTACTATGGTAAATGACAAGTCAACATTCCAGTTGATAGCTATACAATACAAGTTACTTAATATATACATACAGAAATAAATTTGCACATTTATTATGGTTTTTAATATAAATTTGTCCACAATTTATTTAAAATAAGAGAGTTCAAAAGAACTGATTTAATATACACATTATCAGATTTAATGCAATTACATAAGAACATACTCCAGAAAATTATTTTATTTAATACAATTTTGGAAGCAATTTACTAATATATGTAAATATATATGTGTGTGTAAAATATAAAACAAGATCATTATACTTAATTGAAATCAACTGGCAATAGATCTTCCAATTCATAAACTTTAATTAAACACATTACCATATAATGTATTTCTCCCACCTTTGTGGTGTAATGGTCAACACACTTGGCATGTATTCAAGAGGTCCAAGGTTTGAGTCCTGGTGAGGGCATTGCTCATTTTTCACATCTGCTTTTAAAAAATACCTAATGTCTGTAGAATTGCATCCGAACTAAAAATGGTGGTGGATGATGATTCTCCACCACCAGGATTTGGCAATTGGGTCCCCTAATCCTCAGTTTCCCTTTAAAAAGGAGAGTATATAAGGTATTTCTCCTGCCTTCGTGGTGTAATGATCAGCATACTCGGCACTGCTCATTTTTCACATCTCCTGCTTTAAAAAAAATACCTACTGTCTCTACAACCACTTTAAAGACATGCACCATTCTGCTCCATCTTGCATCACTCTCCCTCTGCAATTTCTTTGCATTGTGACATCTTTAGCCCAATCGCTGATCAGGATTAACACAAACACTTTCCGCCTATAAACTGGACCAAAGTGAATACACATTGCTTTTTCTCACTTGCTGTTGCTTGAGTAATCCACATTTATCACAATGCCTTTTTTATTCATTGTCCAAAATGTAAGTTTCGTGTATCTAAAATGTGAGGTGCATTTAGCATCCTTATTTTTTTATCTGTTTTAAGAAAAGATGTATTTCTGGATAACGGTTCCCCCCAAAAATAATTTTTTTTAATCGAATGCCCGTCTAGGAATTTCTGCCACTGGCCGATGAGCAGCCCAATAAAATGATGAGAGTGTAAAAAGGCAAGGGTAAAAATTAGCCTCCATAGAGTTGTTTGTCATAAAAATAATAGGACAGTTTCACTATCCATATCATCCTAATGACAGACAGGGCAACAAGCTGAATCCTTGACTCCAATCCGATGTAAATGTTGCTGTAAATAATCATGGCTAGTTGTCAAACAAAAGCAAGTAAATCCAACAGCCCGAGGTAAGGAAGTAGGGATTTTATTTCTTTTGTTGAGCAGAAAATTCCACTTCGTATCCACTGTTGCATCGACATATAATTCTTTCAATATTATGCAAAGGTAAAGGCCATAAGGGATCTGGCTTTGGCAAATCTTATCTCCCTACTCATTTCCAAAAACATCACAATGGCTCGGAATCCACTGAAGGGCAATGCTTATTCTGTTTTCCCTTAGCTAAAAAAGTTTCATTCTACAAGAATAAAGCTGGGCATTTTCATTATAGTTAGAACTGGTAAGCAACAAAGCAGCCTGTGAATTGAAAAATACAATATTTTGATCTAGGTTATTTTTTAATTTATCAACTGCATATGTTACAGCTGCCATCTCTCCTTCAAATTCGTCACAGTACTTCCCAACAGAACAGCTAATACTAAAATTACTCCAGCATTGGCATTTTTTAAAATTTTGGACGTTTTGGATTTGTTTCACTAGCTGGGATGTCGCCTTTTGATTGCTTAAATTGAAGACCGACTGTCCATGGTGATATGAATGGAGTCTTTTGAGAGTTTTAGGAAAAAGTGTTATGTTAGTTTGTTTTTGCTGTCAGCTCTGCCGGGTATATGCTGTCATTTTGATGGAGATGGCCTTGCCATTTTGTGTTATGGCCTGAAGTTGATGTGGACACTGTATCTGACTTTTTTCTCAAATTCTAAATTATCGGTATAGGTTGTGTATTTGGTTCCTCGTAGTACTTGCATCATGATGCAATGGAGGTTGTAAATTGCAAATTTTCTGCATTCTGCTTCATAATCTTGTGGCTTGAAGGCGACACCATTAAAAGCTGCAGTTTTCCTTAACTGGAGAACAGTAATTGCTATGCCTTCAATTTTATCCTGAATGGGAAGGAGGAAGATTCCAACAAGTTTCTGTATAGATGTGGTGAACAGCTTTTGATTTTGATAAGAAATATTTAGCACAAAGTTTTGAAATTTTGTTTATGAAAACTTTTTGTTTTCCTTAAGATTAAAATATTTCGTTGCTCAGAGAATTAATTTGCTCTTTTTTAATATAAATTTTCATCTAAATGTTCAAGTTTCCTCAAAACTGCATTTGCGTATATTTTTAGCTTCATTATTTTGTCTATGTATATCTACAGTGTTTGACTTGCACAAAATCAAGGAGTTTTCAGTAAGTTTAAGCTTTTTAAAGAGTCACTTTTGCCTAATCATATATTATAATTAAAATGTTTTCTAAATATACAAAATATATGCCTTTTTATCTACCATCTGCTCTGATGGTGTAGCTGCCCTATTGATGGTCTCCTGTATAAATTTGGTAGTGAAGGTTCTTGTTATAGCCATTAAGAAAAAATGTTGAATTGAGTTAAATGTGCAGTTTCTGGCCACCATGGGGAATGCCCAGATAGCCACATCATTAAGTGATGATCTTGTTTATTACTGTTCAGGGAAAAGCCCCATGTGCAGCCTCTCACTGATGAACGATCATGCTATTTTTGTTGTAATTTTCTTTCTTAGACATAATTCATGTGAATTTTTGGTCAATGGTTGACTTTAGATATTTTATTGTTTTCACACACATTGTTTGTTCATTTTTAACGTTGAATTCCTAATAATGGTGTGGTTTATGAATGTTGGGGGTTGAGGTTTTATATAGGTCTGTAGCCTGATGCTGCAGCAGAAATTACTGAATACTTGCTTCAAGTTGCTCTCTTGTTGAGCCACTGACAACGAAAGCAGCAATATTGGTAAAAGAAAACACTTAGCACGGAGGGGGCCATTGATAGTCTATGATTCTGTTGAAGGTGAATGTTATGAAGGACCATGCTTATACATGATCCTTGGGGGCATTCTCTAGTTTGTATTCTGGTGATGATGTTATAATCATGGAAGACCATATGTTGTTTGTTATTTAGGAAGTCATTAGCTAGTAGATACAAATTTTGTGGGCATTCCATCTTTTTGAGTGCTTGCCTGATGGCAGACCACCATAGTGAGTCAAATGTGTTCCGCAGATCTAAGGGCTGAATGGACGCTGGTTGGACTTGTTTCTATGAATTTGAGATATTGAAGCATCCAAAGCATGAACTACTTGGTTTATTTATATCAATACTGCTTTCAATTTCTGAGGTTGTTTACATAGATACGGTGTTTTATTCTAGATATTAATGGGAGGTTAGTTCTAAGAGTTTGCCCAAATGCTGGTAACAGGTTGATGTGTCAGTATGAGTAGGAATCCTTAAGTTTTTTTTTTTTTTTGTTTTGTTTTTGTTTTTCTTCATGAACAAGACAATTTGGCTGCTTTTATAGTCCAAGAAGCAGTTATGTTTAAGGCATTTATTGTAGAGCAGCGGTGCCCAACCTCTAACTTGATGTGAGCCAATTCAGAATTTTAAAAAAATTCACGAGACACAATTATATATTGAACTTTTAATATTTCAGTTACATATATATATAATACATAAACTATAAAAATGTGTGGCATAGTGTGTTAATAAAAAGTATAATTATCTATTCTTCATATTACACTATTTATTAAGAATTCAATAAGATGTAAATTTGATACAGGAAAAGCAAAGTATTTTAATGTGAAACCTGACACTGCAAGTCTTATGCGAGTTTACTATATTTTGAAACATACAATGTTACAGCTAAATACATGTAGTCATTTGGACGTTCACTTGTTATGTTGGATCTGAACTTCGATTTTAACAAATTTATTTTTTAAAAACAACTTTCGCAATGGTAAGTTGATTCAAAGCAGGAAAGAGTTCAACTTTTAAAAAGTTTCCTTTAAGAGGACATTTTCCCCCTCATCTACGAGTGTACTAAAGTCTGTTTGTGATATTCTTGTTTTTAATCGTAGATCAGAGTGAAAATCAGTTATTTCCATTTCTAGATCAGTTGAAATTTTATTTAACATATTTGCAATCTGCTGCGATATTTTGCAAATATTAGTATCAACAAATGGAGTTGAAAAGAATTAAGCAATGGACTGGATTTTATGAAAACCAGAAAAATCTAATTTGAAATTTTTAAGCTCGACAAGATTTTCAGAATATTTAATTGTTTCAATTTTCTTGTTGCAAAATACATTCGCTACTCAAGAGTAACTTTTCTTTCATTTGTAGAAAATATTAAACATTTTTTAGAAAATTAACTTTGATTTAAATGCATTTTTACACTTTATTAATACAAAAATAATCTTTTCTTTGCTCTGAAGTTTCATATTTTGTTTATTCATTTTGGTTATGTCTGCAAGAAAGGCTAAATCAGATCACCAACTATGATCACTAAGTTCTTAAGTTTCAGTTCTGAATTCTAAAAATCATTATCTCTGGAAGAAGATCTAAAAATCGTTGTAAAACTTTTCCCTTAGTAAGACATCTAATTTCAGAATTTAACATTAAAGTGCCATACTCAGCATCAATTTCTCCAGTCAACATTTTGAACAATCTACTATAAAATAGTCTAGGATAAATATAATTTATAATTTTCTAAAGAACTTTTCTCATGTGCTGACAATGTATAATTTTTATACATAATGTCTGCTGATGACGATGCAATGATAGTTAAAAAAAAGTTTGGAGAGTCAGCATCATTCTTAAATAACACGATGAAACCAACAGCAGAATCAATCACGAAGGTGTGCAGTCTGTTATTACAGATACAAGTTTTTGATGGGAAGATTTGTTTCAGTTATATGGTTTTTAATAGCTTGCTATAGATCCACCATTCATCTGTTGCCTGATCATGATTTTCTTCTTTCTGCACTGAGGAATTGTTAAAAATCATTCTTATAAAAATGCTTACCTAAGCTACACTGCAGATATCCGTTGATTCATTACACAATGAACTTGAGAAAATGCTGTTTTTGTAAATTGCCTGACCTGTGACATTTTCAGATGCAAGCTTTTACACTATGAGTGATGGAATTCCTGGGTAATCGGTCATCTCGGATAGTTGACATAATTCTTATTTTTGTCTTGTTGAAATAAAACCTCCCATTCAGGAAGCATTGCTTCTTTAATTATGTTGCCATCCTCAAATTTTTTTTTTGGTGAATTGCAAGTATATGTGCACTTTAAGTTTTCTAAAAGTGCTGTTGGTATCGTATTTTTTACGAACTGTTGCAAAATGTCCTTCTACGTCATTGTTCTTTTTCCCTCAACAGAAACTGTTGAAATGGAAGTCAAACAAACGCGTTTGCTCTTAAAATTAATGAAACAATATATCTCTTTCCATTCATCATTAAAATTATAATT
Source organism: Stegodyphus mimosarum (assembly GCA_000611955.2). Taxonomy (NCBI): domain Eukaryota; kingdom Metazoa; phylum Arthropoda; class Arachnida; order Araneae; family Eresidae; genus Stegodyphus; species Stegodyphus mimosarum. The sequence goes on from KK113398.1 coordinate 448,855, forward strand.
ATTGGTACTTTTTTTTCTCTCCCCGATCATATGATGACATGATTAGTGTAGACACAAAATCATTAACATTTATTAAAACTAATGATTAATATACACACAAGAAGAGAATATTTTTTACACCTGTATGAAGCCACCAAATACGCTACTTCAACCACAACTTCGAAACTTCATTCCATCAAATGAAGATACTCATAAGAATCAGCAAATGAAAATGCAGTATTCAGTAGAATCTGCCATTGTGACATCAATGGTAATGCATATAATTTTGACAGCAATGTTGCCACGCAAGCTCAAAGCGGTTTGTAGAAAATATATCTTCTGTGGACTTTGCTGGTGTGCGTCCTTCTATGGCGTAGTTGGAATTCAACCTTTTCTTTTCCCTCTTGACCTCATACGACTGAGAAGGGACCGGATACGTAATGTTAGGCACATGAAAAGATTGTTTGAGCCACACATGGCTCACGAGTTACGG
>KK113398.1:454869-471319 GCA_000611955.2 Stegodyphus mimosarum
AGTAAACATATCACATATCACTATAAATAATAAACATGCATATATTTGCAAATGAAATACAGATCATGAAAATTATGAATCAGACGCAAATGATACTAACCTTTAAATTTTCAGTACACAGTTCACAATAAAACAATTCATGTTTTCTTCTAACATGTTCCTTTAATTTTTCAAATGAAGGAAAAATTTCTCCACATGATTTACATTTATTCTCCAACAGCAACTCAAATAATTCTTGAATTTTTGCATCTTCAAATATAATTTGATATCTGTCATCTTGGAGAGTAAATTTCTTAGAAATAGTAGAAAAAGAATGCGGCTGATGAGTGAAAATGACCTGAAAATAAAAAAGGCTTACTAAAATCAAACAATATGACAACATTTTATAGCTGATTTTCATTTAAAGCATTATGCATTAATATTCTGCTCATAAACAATCAGAAATATTTAATTAGTGTTCCGAGGATTATACAGTTTCTTATTATTAAATTACGGAATTAATGCTTGGTACTAATAATTATACTTTAAAGATTACACAATTACTACATTTTTTAAAATTTAAATAATACAGATAAAATTTTAATTTTACGAATATACAAAGATATCTCTGGGATAATTCTTACATATGTTACTTTCACTGTGAATAATCTATGAAAATTTACAAAAGTATATATATATATCATGAACAAAACAACTTACAAGTAATTTTAAACAGACTAAACACTAGAATACTTGCACATTAACACATTTAAAATGCATGAATATTGAAATAATTTAATTATTAACATATTTCAAATAATGTAATATATACTAAATTTGAAATCTTAAAACATATGTGCAAAAATTAAAGATGGGGCAAGTTTTTACATATAACATCAAGTAAAAGTTTTCACCAATAACATCAAGTAATATTATTTCAAATCAGTACAATGAGTACCATAATGTAATCAAGATATAAGACTGTGCGGAAGGTGAACACAACCAAGAAACAATCGCAAAAAAATGCAAAATGAAACTTTTATTCAAAAGTGGATTCTCAGTACTGCAGGAAAGAAGATAATACACCCAGCTCTCATTAGGGAATATGAACATCTCTCATTAAAATGAAAGTTATGTACTGCCTATTCCTGCTCCATATGAGAATATTATTAAGCTCTTAATATATCATAGCCTATTCCTGGCACAGCTTCAGAACCTTTATTGGCAAAGGTGATACTTTGCCAGGCATCTCTTGAGAATGCCCAATGAGATTGATTAAATTTAGGTTTAGGTCACTGCAAGCCAGTTCATGCAGTGAATATATTCACTCTCCAACAACTCAGCCACTGCGCTACAAAGCATAGCATTGTCATTTACAAACAGGCATTCAGGACTACAACTATTTAAAAGATGTATCTGAAGATGGAATTGGTAGCTTGGTTTGGTTTGGTTAATTACGGCAAAGACTCGGGGGCTATATGCCTAAGGGAAGGGATGCCTTCGTGGGCTTTCTAAGGGAAAGTGGCTTGTATACACGTTACACATGGGGAAAACCATCAAAACGGGCAAGCAGCCAGCCCGTCCGCGGGATTTGAACCTCAGACTGAATTACCAGAGTTCAGCAACTTTATTGCTCGGCTGCTGGTAAGCTGATGGATTTGGTGATGCAAATGGTTACACCAAATAGTAGATCCACTTGGTGTGATAGCAACTGAACCTCCTTGGAAGAATTGAAGCTTTATACAGTAATCAAATATACCTTCCCAAATGAGATGACCACACTTCCTAACTAGTATCCCTTTCATTGACAATGGAGAGATGACCAGAACCTCTCCAAAAGTTTAAATGCTAAGAATCACTTGAGAAATTAAACCGGCTGTCATTGACAGAATTGGTAAGAAAGTAATTTTAGGTTTTTAGTGTGAAACAGTGGCGTACCTAGGGGGGGGGGCGGTCCGCACCGGGCGGCATTTTTTATATTTACTTATAGTTGTAAAAAGCAACTTATTCATTTCATATTTATTTTCTTTCTTGAATAATAAATGATTATTATAAGTTTAATATTTGATTTATATAAATTATGATTAACTATATGATTTCGAATATTATTCCTCGGTGTATATAAATGCATTTTAGTGTAAATTTTGAATTATTTATTGTATCATTAAAATTCGTTGAATTCTTAAAAGGATCTTTACGATTTTGTTCGGCAATTTTTCCTAACTAAAATTTTTTGATATCAGTTTATAAATGTCATTTCTTTTGAAAAGTTTATATGATTACTTTGAAGTGATATATCAATATTTTTTTAAATCATCGATTTTTCTTTTGAAAAGCAGGGCCGGTGGAAGGCGGTCTGCAAAGCATTAGGGCGCCTGCATAAGAACTATCTTTTTCAAACAACAAAATCTAAACGAGACAAAACAAAAATACTGACGAAGTTACAATTTCAGGAATTGCAAATAGATAAATATACTCAGTCCGTTTTGAAGAATTGGAGAGTTTATTATAGGTAAGTATATTATATTACGTATTATAGATATAGATGTTATTCTAAATGCTATTCAGAGTAGTAAAATGACTTTGCCGTTTTCTATACATAATATACTATTTATTTCGATAAGTTATATTTTTATTATATATCCCTAGATTGAAACGAGTAAAAGAAAGTGGTGCGTCATTTAGAAAGAAAAGGAAGGAAATACAGACTAAAAATACTGGAGCACTACTCAAATATATCTCCCATAAGTCAACTTCTAGTTCTTTTAGTATTGTTGCCTCAAATACGGGCGAAGAAGCAACCCTCGAAGGCGAAAAAACATTTTCCAATGTTGTTCATGAGGAAAGACCTGTTTCACATACTGGCGAAGAAGTAGAAAGTTCATTAAGTTCTGATGAAGAATCTGCTGCACAAATTATTCCGTCTATTTCTATGAAAGATATTGGATTATGGCCTAACAAAATTGACGACAATACAAGAGTATTTCTGGTACGTCAAGGTCCCTTTGCAATTCAAAATTTGGATGCCGACTTCAGCGAAGGAGTAAAACGTCCTAATAATACAATCAAAGCCAAAGATGAAACAAGAAAACTGAGTCAGGACTGGTTTTTTCAAATTTTGCCTAATGGCGAAAAGCTCTTAAGATAGTGGATGGTATATTCACCATCGAAGAAAAGTATTTATTGTTTCTGCTGCAAACTGATTGATTAATCTTTATCAAGCAGGTTTTAATACGGAAAATGGTTTTAACAAATGGTGGAAACTTAATCCCAAAATTAGTCAACATGAGGTGAGTCCACTGCACATTCGATCATATTCCAAATGGAAGGAATTAGAAATAAGACTTGGACGTGACGCAACTATTGACAAACTACAACAACAGAATATTGATAAAGAAATAAAAAAATGGAAGGAAATTCTAACAAGAATACTTGATATAATTAGATTCTTAGCAAAACAAAATTTGGCGTTTCGAGGACATCGTGAAAGTGTTCATCAGAAAAACATCGATTCAATGGGAGGAAATTTTCTTGAGCTTGTTGACTTATTGGCTAAGTACGACCCAGTATTACGAGAACACGTAGTAAAAATTAAGATGGGTAATAAATATAGTATCTCTTATTTGTCGCCGAAGATTCAGAACGAATTCATAGAGCTATTGGGAGGCGCAGTCAGAAAAACAATTATGGATCAAATAAAGCAGGCTAAATACTTTTGTATTATATTTGACAGCACTCCTGACATTTCACACAAAGATCAAACCAGTCAAATTATTAGATATGTAGTTATTGATGGTAGCGAAGTTAAAGTTGTAGAATCGTTTATTGACTTTGTAGAAACTAAAGGAAAAACTGCTGGTGAAATCACAGATATGATTTTAACGAAATTAGAAAATGACGGTTTAGATATAAAAAATTGCAGAGGACAGGCTTACGATAATGCTGCCGTCATGGCAGGAAAGCACAGCGGTGTTCAAACTCGTATTAAAGAAATAAATCCAAATGCAGAATTTGTAGCATGTACAAATCATTCTTTAAACCTGGCATGTTTACACGCAGCTTCTACAGCTATCAATTCCATCACATTTTTTGGTACTATCGAACAGTTGTTTTCGTTGTTTTCTTCTTCCACTCATAGATGGAATGTTTTACTTTCTGTCACTGGTCAAGGTGTTAAACGCAGTGTAGAAAATCGCTGGAGTGCTAGAGCTGCCGCGGTAACTATAGTAAAAAAACATTTTTTTTACATTTTAAGCGCTTTGGAAAAATTGACATCTGAAGAAGATAATAGTAAAACGAGATCAGATGCTGGAATATTACTCAATTCTATGCAATCTTTTTCTTTTCTATGTTACCTTCATTTATGGGAACCCTTTCTTTTGGAAATTAATGACGCTCAAAAATACCTGCAAACAAAAGGGTTAAATGTCCACCAATGCCATATAAAACTAAATTCTTTGCAAACACATTTCATGGAACAAAGAGATAAGCTAGTACAAAACGCTGTTATAGCAGCCAAAATAATTTGTGAAGAGTTGGAGATATCGACTGAGCGTCGAGTTAGAAGGAGAAAAAATATGAGTGGGGAAAATTCGCGAGACGTGGGGCTATCCTTAGAAGAAGAAGTACGAAGAGAAATGTTTTCATCTATGGACAGAATTATAAAGGAAATAAAAGAACGCTTCGATCAGTTGCATGGCCTTGTAAGAAAATATTCGTGTATAATACCGTGTAACCTACTAAATGAAGAATTTGAATGTCAAATAAATGACTTGATTGACATTGATAAAGAACAGTTCCATATTGAAAGAAAAAGGATCCAGGTTTTTATGGCTGTACCTACACTAAAAGAAGAGGCAAAACATTGGAAAAACGGGGAGAAGGGCCCTCTTGATCTGCTAAAATTTATTCAGCAGTATAGGTTGGAAAATTCTGTTCCCAACATTGTAATTTTGTTAAGAATTTTTTTAACAATTTCAATCAGTGTCGCTAGTTGCGAAAGAAGCTTCTCAAAATTGAAGTTGATAAAAAATTATCTTCGTTCTACAATGAGTCAATTAAGACTACAAAATCTTGCAATATTGTCAATAGAACAAGAAATTACAAATAATATAAATTTTGAGAGCATTATACACGATTTTTCTAGTATGAAAGCTAGAAGAGTAGATATTATATAAATATGTTTACGAGTGCATACAAATATGTCTAAAAAAATTTACTCTGTGTATTAATTAATATTGATTAAATAACTTAATAATTTATTTATGTGTATTAATTTATAAAAACCACTATTTGATTGACTTATAATAGAAAGGGCGGCAAACTGGAGATCGCCCCGGGCGGCAAAAGTTCTAGGTACGCCACTGGTGTGAAATAAAACTAAAATTTTTTCTAGGAAAAAAATTAATCAGTCTTCCATTCTGTTTGATGACACTTATGTATATCTTTCTGGTAACTTCATGATTCCATACTTTATAACTTCTGTTCCTTATCAGCAAAAAATACAACCAAGAGCAATCTGAGGTCATCATTATAACTGAAATTTTTTCCATTTAAGAAGTTTTGTAAATTTTGAAATAAATGACAATCCAATGGCACAAGGTTGGGGCTATATGGGGGATGCAACATCACTTTCCAATAATTTCATATGCTTTGCTAAAGATGTGCAACACCTCACTGTGGTAGCGGAACACTATTCCTTTGTGATTTGCCAATTCCGGCCTTTTCTCTTTGATTGCTTTCTTCATTTTCAAAAGCTGTTCACAGTCAGCACCTGAGTTGATCCTTTGATGGCTTGGAAGCAGCTAGGAATACACAATACTTTTGTACTCTAAAAAAAATGATAGCACAATCTTTTTTTGATGCAATTTAGCTTTTGATATGGGTTTATGCCATGCTTGGACCATGATCTTTTTCGATTAATGTTACTGTAGACACTCCATTTTTCATCACCAGTGATAATTTGTTTAAATAAAGGATCCATTGCATTACATTTGAAATGCATTTTGCAAATATTTATTCAACTTGTTAAGTGATGTTTTTTCAATTCATACAGAACCCAAATATCGAGCTTCTTAACAAGTCAAAGACATCTTACATGGTTTTCCATTGTTGCAGAGTACACATTTAGTTTTACCAACCAGTTATTTTATATTAATTAACTTTGCTCTCTTTCCATTTTCCAGTCAGAATGCTAATTCCCAGTTTGTACATATTCAAATGATGTGGGAAAAGATAGTATTTAAAGGAAGGTTTTCAGAAGGTAGAATAAGATTGTGTTTCACCTGATGAAGGCCATGTCTGCTACTTGATTTTCTTGAGAATGACATACCTGCAGCGCTGCATTAGTCTTGTCGGCTTATCACACTGATATTAGGTTTTTGAACTAACTTATGCGTTTTGTCTCTGTGTTCCCTTTTAACTAATTAATTTAAATTTTCTTACATTTTAAGTTAAACCATAAATGCTGGCTGATTCTATAAGCACAAGCAGTGTCTTTTTTTAAACTTTTCTTCTTCTTCATAAGCTCCACATCCTGTCACAGACAAAGGCTGTCTCTCGAAGTTTCCTCCACCTGAGCCCATTCCGGGCAATAGCCCTCCATTGGTTAACTCCAATTAACCTTAAATCTTCCTCGACATCATCCATCTAGTGGGTGGTCTTCCTTTTTGTATCACTCCCTCAATTCTCAAAAAGGTTCTTTTTAGTTGGAAATGTTACGATTCTCATAATATCAGTTTCACCATATTTCCTATATTTTCCATATAATTCTTGATTACAGAGAATTCTTTCTTATAATTTTTCTTTCAAAAGTTGATATCAGGACTTTCTGTTTTGTTAAGGATCTAACATTCACTTCCGTAAAGGGCAACAGGCCTTATTGAAGTTTTATATAAATTTAATTTAGTTTTTACATTGATTAGTTTAGATTTAAGTTGTTTTTTAAGGGCGTAGCAACATGTGTTAGGCATAAATATTCTATTTTTTATATCGTTGCAACTTGTGATCAAATGTGCCAGATCCTTAAATTGTTTGACAGTTTCAAAGGTACAACTTTTTACCTTCAAGGGGGATAAATCAAAGTTTTACTAGATACAATCATAAATTTTGTCTTCATTAATGACTAGGCCTAGCTTTCTTGCTGCATTTTCAAGCGAGACAAAATGCCTCAACCACAGCTCATTTTGATCGCGAAATGATATCAATATCATTGGCGAAAGCCAGCAGTTGAATGGTTCTGTGCAAGATGGTTCCACTTTGCTTATCCAGAGTCTCTTTGGCTTTTTCAAGTGCAATATTAAACAACAGGCAAGATAGTGAGTCTCCCTGTCTTAATCTTTTCACAGTATAAAAAGGTTCTGAAAGAAACGTTGAAATTTTTATTCTACATATCACTTTTTTTAAGAGCCATTCTAGTGAGGCTTATCAGTTTCTTCGGGATATTAAATTCTAACATCACTTCAAGTAGTTTTACTCTGGTAATACTGTCATAGGTTTAAAGTCAATGAACAAGTGGTAGGTGTCAATGTTATATTCTTTAGTTCTTTCAAAGATTTGTCTAATAGAATGCAATTGATCAGATGTTGTTTTTCCCTTCTGGAATCCACACTGGTAATTCCCAATAACATTGCAAGTTTATGTAAGCAATCATTTATACAAAATAATGGAGAATATTTTATATACTGAATTCAGTAAGGTAATTTCTCTGTAATAACAACATTCTAGCTTGTCTTCTTTTTTATAAATAGGACAAAAAGATCCTTCTTCCCGCTCAGTGGGCATTTGTTCCTGTGTCCATATACAGCAAATTAGATAATGGATTGCTTCATTTAAATTTGTTTCATTGATATTTAATAGCACCAACCTAGCTGTATTATTATTTTACTTTTTAACTGCCATTTCAACATCATATAGAGTTAGTGGATTATGCTCCATAACCTCACCTTCACAACTCATAGTAAGTAGCATGTTATAAGTAGTTATCTCCTCTTTTCTATTTCTACCTGAACACAAACCCTTAAAATACTCACGCCAACAAACCAGAACCTCCTCCACGTGATGATTTCTCTATTTTTTTTCCTACAAGTTATTGTTCTGGGATTAAAATCAGCTCTAATATTATTTATCAGCTGGTAAAATTTCCTTCTTTCTGCATTTTTAGATTTTCAATATCATTGTAAACTTAATACAGGTACGATCATTTCCCCTTCCTATGAATTCTCTTCTCTCTTAACTCCCTGTACCTTTCTTCCACATTTCTAGTGTAATGTCTTTGAATCATTAGTCTATATACCTCATTCTTATTTTTTATAATCTCGCTACATTCCTCATCAAACCAATGATTACGTTTGCTTTCCTGATACTCTTGTATTGTATTCTCAGATGCTTCAACAATAATTTTCTTTAGATTTTGCCAAGCATCCTCAGCTGTCGGGGTTTCCCCACTTGTCGACAATTTATTCTGTAGTTCTCTCCTATACTTCTCAATTATCTCTGTTTTCTTCAGTTGTTCAATATCAAGCTTTCCGGATTTTTGTTTTCTCCTTTTACTGCAAAATCTGTTGATCTTATACTGTAATTTCAAGATGATCAGAAAGTGGTCAAAATCCACATTCGGACCTCTGAACGTGCGTACATCTTGCGTCTATCATATGTGATCTATTTGATTTTGAGTTTTTTTCATCTGGAGTTCTCCAGGTGATTTTATGTATATTTTATGCTTGAATGCTGTACTCCCAATTATCACACTGGCAGAGATTGCAATGTTAACAAGTCTAATACCATTCTCATTTGACTCCCTGTGTAAACTGTGGTTTCGCACAAATACGCTCAAGTCTTCATTGTGACCAATCTTTGCATAAAATCAGCCAATATATGTTTTATATCATTTGAGTGACATTCACTATGAGTCTTATCAAGAAGGTCATAAAATTTGTCCTTTTCCTCATCCCTCTTATCCACAGTGGGGACATGGGCACATTTAAGTGAAATATTATGTGTCTTACCCTTGACATGTAACCTACAAATCTTCTCATTCACTGGCTTAAATTCAATGATTCTATCTCTAATTTGTTTACCAACAATAAAACCAGTTCCAAACTGATGTATTTTATCATGACAGCTAAAATAAACATTGCAATTATGTTTATCAATTACTCCAGTCTATCTCATTTCTTGCATGGCTAGTATATGTAATTTATACTCAATAAAAACATCAGTAAGGATTTTCAAAGCTCTGCCTTTTTATAAAGTCCTTATGTTCCACGTCCCAAATCTCAGATTCGATTTCAAGCCACGTCATTGGGAATGTGTCAGTCGGAAGAAAACATTTGCAATGGCCTGGCTTTCGAGATTTCTGAATCAGAAGTTTTTACAAGGAGCCTGGCCCTTGTGCTCAACCCCCAACCTAAAAGGGCAGGCCTCAAAATTAATAAGAGACGGCTGGAGGCACACCTTTAACTCAAAGATAAAGAACTCCCTTGAACTCAAAGATAAAGAACGAATGCTTTTCGATGATCATCTACAAAAGACGAACTGATACAATGGAGAAATAGATAAACAGCACCTTAGCTATTGTGTACTTAAAGGGAAGGGTAGAAACACAGCATGGCTGTTCCAGCCATTGATCATTTGAATGAAAGGCCATCTCAAGCATTTTAGTTGAGAAAGAGGTACAGATGGTTTTTCAACAGCTGCATAGTATTAAGATGAAGTCCCTACATTTCATCATTCTTAAGATTACGGATTCTTATGCTGCAGCTGTTGGTCCTGATTTCCTCCTTATGGAAGAAAATGCCCTACACTGAGTCAGTGCCATTAAAAAATACCTGGAGAGTGATGGCATCTCTTATATGCAGCATCTGTCATATTCTCTTGAATTTCATTTATATAATTTGTCAATTTATGAAAATTAAGCATTGCTTTCATCTTTCTAACAATGCACGTTTTCTTTTACACAAAAACAACTTGCTACCTTCATGCACAATTTTGTGTTAATCAAAGCTTTACTTTTCTATTTTTGTTGGCTCCGTAGAAACCACTGTGGTATTTACCCGATCCTCATTGCCCATATACATTAAATATTTTCATTGCATTAATCAAAGCTTTAAAGACATAATATTCAATGAAAATTAATCTTTATTTCAGGACCAGATATGCGTACTCCATGACAGCTGGTCTCTACTCTCCCGTGTTTCTTCAAAAAACTTCGGTTAGGATAGATTTTAAGGTACCCCTTGTATTATGGCGTAGTTGTTGTTTCAATTTATCGCAAAGTTGCTGTTTCGTTTATCGCCAATGTGTTGTTTCATTTATGGTAAGCGGACTAGTTGAATGGAAACTCTAGTATGACATAATCGTTTGCATTACTCCAGGAAATTTGGAATGATGGGATGTTTTGAATGGGTTTTGTGGTGTGTGTTGGTTGGGAAGTATATTGCTTATTTCATTGTTTAGATGGTAGAATGGCTGAATGTAGCAAGATTAATTTGAAGTTTCTGTACGATCTGGAATGAAAAGGGAAAAGAATGTTAATACTTAGGTTTACTTAGCAACCATTATAAGTGTGCTGTATGTAGGAAGGATAAGCATTGGCTGTAGGGAATGCGCCATATGTTAATTACAAGGATTCTGCGTCTTTAATCATTCAAGAATTAACTGATTTATTCTTAAATAAATTTATTCATGATATCAGCATTATTTATATCAGATGATGCTCATGGTAACCAAAGATATACTTTCCCTATTACTGTAGGGACAAAATACTGAATGTCTGTAATATTATCGTATTTTAATTTAAGTGAATATTTGAATTTTCTTTAAAAAAATCTTTTTTTTAACAGTCACTATTTTATACTTTCTATAATGTTCCAGTATGAATATCAACATATTAATCAGTTTTTGCTTCTTGATGAATTCAGATTAAGGTACAATTGTTTAGTTGGTAATCATATAGCATGTGAGCTATCACAATTAGTAATTTATTTTTAGATGATGATACTAAAATTGTTTTATTTGTTACTTTTCCTCACCATTTTATCGCATGTTCAAATTTAAAAATAGTATTTAGTGGAGCCATCTAACAGATAAATCCCAGTGTAATCTACAACAACTGACTTTGGTACTTAGAATAATCATGCAATATACCATTTTAGTTTTCACTGTTCGCTTGATTATAAACATAACATTTTATGCATATCAAATTTACTTCGGTTACATTTTTAATGCAAATGTATATAATACTGATGTTGTTACTTGAGTGTTATCGCTGGTTACATTTTCTTGGCTATTGGAAAAAAAAAAACACTAAAATAGCTGAGAAAATTAAAATTTTGTCACAAAAACTTAAAAAAATTCCTAGCTGCAAATAAACAGCAAATTTAAATTAAAAGAGTAAATCAATATCTATACCTTTCTAGTTAGAAAGATAATTTTATTACAGTCCAAAGCCAAGTTTTTTTTTGTTCCCAATTCTTAGAGATTAGTTGCCAAACACATGCATAAGATGCACTTTATAAATTTTGCACCTCCTTGTTAAAGTAGGCACCGCACTTAGTTGCCAAAATTGACAAATTTAAGGCACCAAAAGATGTCTGCTTTAATAAGGAAGTGTCTTAACTTTTTGCCGTATAACTTCAAATTTTTATTTATTTTTATACTCGAATAATGATGAACACGCCAGAAATTTTCTAACGTTATTTCCATAGAAAGCATGTGTAAATATTTTATTACAAAAGCTGTATTTTAAATTAGAAGAAAGCGTATTAATAATCATATCTCTATCAATAGGATATCAATATACAACACTATAATAATAATGCACTCAGATTTTATGCATCTACATTTAAATGACTATAAAAACATATATATGAAATTAATACTTACTAAAGGCATATTACTTCGACATATAGGGCACTCATTTGTGTCACATAAAACTCGCATTCGCGTAGAGCACTCGTAACAAACAGGATGATCGCAAATTCCAGTTGCATACACGGATATTTTTCGGCAACAGAGGAGACACTCATCCGAATCGCTTGCTTTCATTGCTATAAAATAATTATGTTATTAATTTACGAGATGCAATTTTCTTTAATGAACTGTTTACAAATTAAACTTTTATATGAAATGCGTTGAATATTCTTCAGAAAGTATGATTTTACATTGAATAAACTTCACTGCCCTAAAACGTCTGCTATACGTCACAAACAGAGGTTTGCACAAAATACATCTGGATTAAGGAAACGTGATGTAATTCGGGTTGAATTGTTTACCACTTTTGAGAAAAAGGAGAATGAAAATAATTTTGATAGTAGATAAAAATTTAAAGGATTGAATTTCCATACTCTCAGAAATATTTTGATTATTTATTTTGCATGAGTTTAAAACTTTTAAAATTCGCAAAATAGCTTTTTCAGACTGCAAATGTAGTTCCTCAGAAATGTACCTTTGAAGTTTCATATCAATTACTTTCTTAAGTTTTGGCAGTGGAAATAAATGTATTATTTTGTTCTAAATTTTAATTTTTAATTCAAATATTGGCAGGAAACTAATTTAATTCAGGTAATATCAAGACAAAAGATGTTTTTTATTTGCCAATGTTAATTTTCTATCATAAAAAAATTATAGTGTCTTAATTTTACATTTCATTCTTAATTTTAATGGAGATTATTTATTTCCCGTTTATGCTACTTAACATATTTGGGATTAATCTGATCTTTATGTTTCATGGCTAATTATCATTCGAAAGGGTCGCAGGATTTGTCCATTGTTGCGGTAGGTAGGATATGATACTTTGCGTTGAAAGCTGTTCTGCGTTGACTTCTTCCACCCTTTCCTAAACTAGGTGGGAAAGGTTCGTGCTCTCCATTTCGATAATTCTTATTGTTTGGTGGTTAAGTTAAATGTCTAATTTGTGCATTTGCGTTTTTACGTGAATAATTAGCTACCGATTTGTATTTGTATTTGTATTTCGGTACTTCAGCCAAATCATTTTGGGGACAAATGTATCGACCAACCTACGTGTACACTGGCAGATAAAGTAAGTAAACAGATGTGGATGGAGAGTAGCCATTTAAAAACGAGCAGATCTGATGCCAGTGACTGGCGTTGTTTGCTGATATGAAATTTTATGAATCTTGAATTTATGTTTACTAGCCAGTTGGTATTAATTTATGCAAATTATATATTATGTTGATGTTTTACAAAGTATACATGTTGTATAATTGTTAAATAGCCGCATTTATCATATCAGTGCGCCATGTCTTATTTTGGTGTTATGTCTTTTGAGCCGTTAGTGATGTTTTTAAGTTTGTTATTATTTATACTGTATTGTTTTTTAAGTTGTTTGGCGTTGGTTTGATTTGATATTGTTACCATTTCCATGAATATATATTGTATGTTAACTGATGTATATATTCATTTAGAAATGAAAATAACTGGATAGGTCTGTTTATCATTTTCTTTTATAGTCGATCGTAACATTCATGTTTGTGGATACTTTTGTGAAATATTTATTTTATATTTTAATTTGTTATTATTTGTCCAGAATGCTATAATTATTTAAATAATTTTATAAATTGGGGGACTTTGGTATTATCATATCAAATTAATGGTAATGGTTAGTACATTTAATAAACTTCTCTTGCATTTATTGAAAATAAATATGAGAGGAGGAATATGTAAATTTTTAAATCGTTTAATTGTGATCGGATTTGTTACTAACTAGTATTATGGAGTAATAAATATAAGTAAATGGTTGTTACCGTGTATTTTAGGTGGAAATTTTTAACATAAGTAAATAAGATGATTCATTCAAATTTTAAATCTGTCGAAATGTTCTGTATATTTAAAATTTATTGATTGCTTATAATAAATTTAAATTTTTAGTATTTTCTAATTATTTGCAGTCCTGGTTTCAATTTTTTTTTAAAGATGTGATTTTGCATTTGATGGACCTGTCATTTTTATATTTTATTATAAAATCGGTAATAAAAATTGTTTAGCTAATCAAATCTAATAAATCAAGTGGTGTGTTTATTGAATGTACATAACTCATCAAGGGTAGCGCTTTTTATATTGTTTTTCTAAATAAATTATTAACTATTAATTTTGTGAAGGCTGTACCAGAATAGTATGCAGTGTCAGTAAAAAAAAAATAAATAAATAAATAAAAATATTGCTCATATAGTTTTTATTTACTTCCATGTAAAATTTCTGGTTTTTATATAAAATGCTTCTTTTATTATCATGAACAGAACAGTACCTATAAGCTATAAACAGTTATTTTTTGCCAATTTACGAAATCGCCAGCGAGTTAGTAACTGAGTTCCTGACATAAGTGCCAAATTTTTTTCCTTGTAAAGGTCTATTTTCTTTTAATTTCTATAAATCTTTAGTTATTTTCTCAGAATTAAAATTTAATTTACATTATATCACAACTGTAAAATAAAATTTTGCACAATTCTTTGCTATTGTAGTAAACAAGATCTTTCTGAATTTTAGTCCGTTAGTGAAAAAATGGATGAGATAAATGTAGAGTTGTAATTTGATCTCTGTTTATATCATGGCTTAAGCATTTGAGGCCCATCTGCCGAAGGGGAGGAAGGCATCATAGAGGACTTTCTAAGGGAAACTGCCTTATATACATGTTATGCATAGGGATAAAGCTCGAAAATAACCTATGCAGCCAACCCAGTCACTAGATTTCAAACCCTGGACTGAACTACCTGTGTTCAGTTACTTTACGGCTCAGTCCCTGGTGAGTCTTGTACAGAGAAATTCAACCTCTGAGGCACGTAGCTCATTGCATGTTGTGCTTTAATCAAGTTATTAATTTTCTGTAGTTTTAGATTTAACAGTTATTTCAAATAGTGTCGGATCCCTGTAGGAACAAATGTTTGTTGGTTAAATTTATCTGTTTTATTTTAAGAAACACATCGGTTTAATTTGATGTAATCTAGAGAACAGAATGCGTAATTAGAATACTTAACTATTTTGTATTTGAAATGAAAGATCATTTCTTTAATATATATCAAAATCTTATAGTTTGATTTCTACAATTAATTATTTACATTTTATGTTGTAATACTTACACATTTTATGCCGTTACATAACCTTCCCGACACGCTCTGCGAAAACGTAACCAAAATGGCATCGAAGAAAGAAGGAATTTTTTTTAAAAGAGCATTAAAATTACAAACGATACCATGTACACACTGTTCCGAGTTAACTTAAAAAAAACATCTGAGAAATGCACAATGTACGCAACGTGCACAAATGAACAAAATAAGCTAAAATAACGAAAATAAATTACAAGAAAATGCCATGTGCACAGCATTCCTTTTAAACTTAAAAAAACTTCAGCGAATTGCACAATGTAGGCAACGTACACATGTTATACGGAGTTACCCATGTTGGCGTATTTATTGCTCATTCAAAAACAATCGCCGCCAAGCAGTGGGCTAAAGCGCATTCCAACCAAATTCTGTTATTTTTTCATTTATTTTTATTGAATTTTCAGTATTTATGAGTTGTATGGGGTCACATGTTTTTTTTTCTGATAATTTTTTGGCAACAAAACATCTCCAATGAGATTTGGAGATACTTTCCCATTAAATATACTTCCAGGTGTGCTTTGTGTGCAAGTGCGAAAAGTTGCCAAATGTTTTGTTCAGTTTTGCACTTAGCTGAAATTTTATAATTTTGTGCTGCTAATTATAAGCAAAAGAATATTGATATCTGCCTTCCCAGATAGAAAGTGGTTAGTGACTCTTGATTGCCATACCGAAGGGCCTGAACTCCGAAGAGCATGAATGTAAATTTGTCTGTCCCTTTATAGGGGGTGGTTCACCTACTAGGTGCCTGCATAATAAAAGGACCACTGCTTTGGGCTTGATAGTGAGCAATGTCTGTAATGGCTAGTACCTGTCATTTGGGGAAGGGTATTGATATTTGTGAAAAGAGGGAAGTATTATAATCCCTTGTATTGTTTTGTAAAGCATTTCTGTTAAGTTAAATTTAGAAAATAATAGGGTACTATTCTGTTAGAGCAGTGTCAGTTAAAAATGAAGAAAAAATTAGAAGAAAACAACAGCTTCAACAACATGCCAAATATCGTGGCTCGAGAATTTAACGTTTGAAATATCGTGGGTTGAGATTTCTAGTTTTCTTTTGAAATATTGTTAGTCATTATCTTGAGTATTTTTTACTTATGTTTGAAATATGATGGCTCGGATTTCTATTTCTCGTTTGAAATATCATTGCTCGTTATTTTTTTTCCATATTTTGCCATTTTTTTAATACGAAGGATTACGAAATTTAACAATGACCTGATGATGGAGAGGCTGTTATAAGATTCTTTCAGGACAAAGGAATAATTCATAAGAATAGACTTGGTTCTCAAAAGCATCCAATGAAGTTAACTTTTGGCTCAAACAGAGCTCCTATATGGTGTTGTTACGTACAATTCCTG
>KK113398.1:471397-505952 GCA_000611955.2 Stegodyphus mimosarum
AAAAAAGGATTGAGAGCCACAACATGGTTTGAAGGCTTGCATCTTTCCCCAATGCCATTCTTTTTATCTATCTGTGGTGTTAAGAATTGACATCGATTGGATTTTGCAAACTTCAGTTAGAAATCAGCCATATTCTGACAATAAACTGGAACAACTTGTTTAAAGTCTTTAAAAAAAAAAGAAAAAAGAAAAAAAAACATTGGTCGTGTTCTTTTGGAACAATTTATACCAGGAAATCAAAGAATGTTTCTGGTTGCTGTTCTCTATCATCGTGGTACAACATTGATGACAGCCATTCAGGAAAGCATCATGGATAGCAGCATTATATTTTTATGTAAAGGATGTAAGCAAGAGGAATCAAGAAATGCTGGGTATGAACAGTTCACTGTGAATCACAGTTATAATTTTGTAGACCCCAAAACTGGATGCCATGCACGAACTGTGGAGCGATTGTGGGGCAGTGTTAAATGGAGAAATAAATGTCAGTGGGGTATTGCTTGGCACCTATTTGATAGAATTTATGTGGCGTTGGTTATATTTAAAAATTGGAATTTTTTCTGCAATATTAAATGATATTTGTAATTTTATGTCACTTGTTTAGATTAAATTTTGCTTTGTTTTGTTATTTTTTATTTATGTGCAGAGTATTGCAGGCTTAAAAATTAAAAAGAAAAATTTCCTTTCGTTAAGAAGTAAGAAATAAAAAAAAAATTGCTTTGTATGGAACTAATTTTTTTAAAGTCTTTTGAAGTCTATTCATTATTTCATAATTTTATGCTTGGCAACAACTGGTGGCAAGAAAAAAGTGCTGCTCATTTTTAACTGACGTCGCTCAGAATAGTATGAATAGTATAACACATAAATGATTAAAATTATTTGTTTCAAGTTATAATACAAAATTTATATTAATTATATATTACATACATAGTATGTATGTGATACCAAAAAAACAAATGTTAAAAGTCCTTAAAAGAGAACAAATTTGTTTCTAAATGATAGCAGATGATTTTAATGATGATAATCCAAGGAGGAGAAGTGGTAAACATGAAACGTGTAATAAAACACCTTAGCTGTACTCAAACAAGTCAGAATCTGACACTTATCGAAATTAGGGCCAAACGTTGTTACAGTGGAACATAAACCTGTATAGGTTGAAGATTCAGAGCACTTTATTTCAATACCTGATTTTAAAACAATATTTTTCCAAATTTATTGTCTGAATTGGGTGGTGGTAATTCGTAATGTACAATTTCTGTGTAGTTCCAGCATACACCAAGCAGAAATTTTTTGGGAATTCAGCCCCTTCTTCAGTGTTGCTAAAATAGGCTCATTTGGCTTACTTCATGATTTTTTTTTTGTATCATTGTAATATCCATTTCTACTCTGGTATTGAGCCATTTAAAAAAAAAAGTTTGTATTGTTTCAGCAAAGAATTGCATGCTGAAATTTGAGCAAGTACATTTATTGTATTCTGTTTAAGTATGAGGTTCCATATATCATAGCGGCTTATATACCCAATCTTCTTTGAATGTCTTTGAATGATCATGCACTTTTTGGAGTTGTACAGTCTGTCTGATAGTTCTTGTAGATTTTCAGAAATAGTTTCATACCTTCTTTTTTTTCTCCTTGTTTGGTCATCATCAAAAATTGCAGTTTTTCCACGTACAGCACATTTTACCTCATTTATCATTTTTTCCTTTTTTAAAAGAAAAGAGGTTAATATGCCAAAAACGAACTTTCAAATTTTCTTTCCTTATACTGTACTGAGAAAAAAATTCTGCTACAACATAGGTTAGATTTATGCAATGTGAATGGAAAAGACTGTATTTACATTTGTGCTTCAATCAAGATCACTTCTTATCATTAAACAAAATAATTGGATGAAAACTCACTTTGATTTGAAAAATTGTAACACTTTCCAGAAGACCCAGTATTATTCAGCTGTTAGTTATATTGTCTGTAATTACTTCATCAAAGTTTTTGTAATTTTTTGTAAGCTTTCTTAAAACACTCACTTTTCACTTGTTCTGCAATAAATTTTGTTGACAACTGATTCTTCAGGTAATAATCTTCCAGTATTAACTTTTAGTTTTGTACATTTACATGGAATTGCAAAAACATTAGTTTTATGAGCATATTTTTGTAAAAGTAAGCTTGAGTTTTCTAAATTACCTATTATTTAAGGTTACTAATTGCTTTTGTGGTCAGCCCTCTAAAAGGCTATTATAGAAAAGAAAAAAAATATAAAAAAGTGTAAAAAGTCTGAAAGCTTTCAGATTTTATATTATGTCCAAATGGGGGTTTTTACAGACACATACCCATTTCAAGAGCATATGGCCTAATGCCACATTGTGCTAAAAATATTTAAAAACGGCATATATGTAGAATTTCCTATAGGCAGTCTTGTGCACTGGGGATAAAAATATTTTATTCCCTACAGTGTTGCTACTGCACATTTTGAAATTGTCAAAAATTCATTAATGTTTTACAGAATATGAAATAGACCATAAAACAAATTTGAAAATCCAAATTCGGACTTCCAGGTGCCGGTGTTCGGGTGGAGGACTATATTATTCAAAATTTGATGACTCTAGGTACACTTGTATTTTTACAATGTGAGAAACATACATACATTGTTGTAGATTTTTCATTATTTACTTTCTTTAAATTATAATTAAGGGGGGTGATATTTGGTGGCAACAATTTGAAAAGTGAATTGGACATTTAAAGTGATTCGATGCAAAATGCCATTTTGAGGCTAAAAGCCCTTCTGGGCTAATGCTCATTTGGGCTAAATGATAATTTTAATGAGTTCAGCTAGTGTATTTTTCATAAAATGTTTAATATTTCTAATTACATGTCTCATGATTTAAATACATTCTTATTTAAATCAGATTAAATAATAGAAAAATATTCATAAGAATTGTTTATTGCTTTTAAATTGCTTAATTTGTTGCTCAGTAATAATACACAGGTTAAACTTGAGAGTTCAGTACCTTGTGCTTCGCTGATTGGCAACATGCTGTCACATTGAAGATAAAAGTACATTCATTTTTGGTAGTGGCAATATATTGCTTTTAAATTGCCAAGTTTGTAGATTAAAATTGAAAAATAAGTGTCTTGCATTTTGCCAAGCATCTGCAGTCTGGCATGCTGGAGGTAAATATGTTTCATATACTAAAGGCATTTCTCCCGCCTTCTTAGCATGCCTTTGTGGTGGTGTAGTGGTCAGCACACTCGGCGGGTATTCGAGAGGTCTGTGGTTTGAGTCCCGGCAAGGGTATTGCTTATTTATCATCTCTCCTGGTTTCAAAAAATACTTAATGACTCTACAATACTTTGTGGCTGCCATTTTTTCACAGCTGTTTTTGATATGGCACCACTAATTTTTATTCCACCACTTTCAGCATTCTGTGTAAGGCTAGTTGTTGTTACATAAGCAAAATGAAATTTATGGTTCATTGTAAAATGTCCATAATTTATTCTTTCCAGTTCTTCTGATTTACATCTTCACTAGCAATCTGAATAAGTTGTCAACCCTTCTTACATATATGATCAGTGATTTTTGCCATGAGTGTGGTTGACTCTGTTCCAAACCCGAGTGAAAAAGAACTCATCCTTTTCTCAGCATTACTCTCCAGATATCTTTTATGGAAAAAACTTGCTGGCTTTCTTTTTTTCCTAATGCGTATAGATTTTAGTAAATGTTCACAATTTTCTCAGGCCCATCTATTCACTTATTTAGTGGCTGGATTAGATTAAGAAAATAGGCTTCTATCATAAAGCTGTTCAGTTAATAGTTGAATTTTTATGCAGGCTGAGTTGCCTGTTCTACCACTTAATCATCCTCAGTTCCTCTGCCCAGCGGTAAATCATTGCGCAGTTACAAACAGTATTCTGAAACCACTGAACCTGTTGTTAAAAGGTATGCTTTTTTTTCACTTGCAACTTTCATGTTGTGTCTCCAAATGCCTTCATTGATATGTAGTGTTTTTTTCCCCCCATATTTGAATGCAAGTTATTTGCATCTTTTTTGGATGAAATATGTAGCATCTTCCTCTTTTCTTGGTAAATCAAATATTTTTAACATTTTTGTAAAAAAAGGAAAATATGTTAACACCTGAAATACTCGAAGCTTTTCTCATGATGACAGAATTATAAGTATTCATAAATTGTTTACATTTATATGAAAAAAGAAAATACAATAGCAATTTATTTATTCGAAGCTGCTGTCATGGTGAGTAAATTATAAATAGAACTGTCGACCATTTGATGATGGTTTATGTTCTTTCCTTATCACCATTTACAAAATGGGAACCTTATTAATAAAGAAGTATCATATTTTCTTATTTCCATTATTAATTGAAATAATGGAAATATTATTCGTTGTGCTAAGAGTGAATATAATGACAAAGTGATGACTGAATGGGTCAGACAGCATCGCAGCGAGGTCTTGCTATTGATGGGTCACATGATAATGGCACAAGCTAAAATATTTCACTAAGAAATGAACTTAAGAAAGGAGTGCACATATTCGACAGGTTGGTTAACCAAATTTAAAAATCGCCATGGTATAAGGCAATTAATTTCAAGCTTCAGCTAATTATGAAGCTGCTGAACTATTTGCGGATGAATTCATTTATAGTTAAAAGTAATCTTCAGAACGAATTTATAATGCTGATTAAACTGGGTTTTACTGGCAATATGTAATGCAAAATACCTTGGCAACCTCTATAGAAAAGTCTCCAACTCGTGTCAAAAGATTTCAAAGTGAGGCAAGAACTTAAAAGTGTAAACTTTTCGCAATCAGAAAAAGTACATGACTTTGAGCATTTAAAGGAATAAAACATTTTCTCTTATATATCATGCAAATAAAGGAACATGGACTACACAAATGTTAATGAATGATAGTTTGGAAATCATTTCATATCCGAGGCTCGACAGAATTCGCTTGGTTTACCTGATCACGTAAAAATTGTCCTGATTGTAGACAACTGCTCGTCTCATACTTCACTTAAAGTTTTAGTCAAAGATAATGTATATGTATTATTCTTTTTTCCAAATTATACGTCAGTCATTCAGCCTATGGATATTGGAACAGTGCGCATGCTGAAATGCAAATATAAAGTAGAATTTTTAAAATCCATGTTAAATGTCTTGAATAATGGCAAGAGTATTAAAGAATTTTTGAAATATTTTAGCATACAATCTCCCTTGTTGAGCATCGCCAGATCGTGGGAGGATGCGTCTCCAGGTACTTTAAAAAATGCTTGGTGTAATTTATGGCCAGCTAACATATTTCATAGTGAGGTCAATGAATATGATAGCCGTGAATGTGAAGGTTTTCGGATATCGCAATCGAAGGTTAAATTTTCCAATTAATGGATTTTTTAAAGAAATATGGAGAACCTGTAATAAATGAAGATCATATAACAGAAGTTTTTCATTGTGATGGCAATGTCCCAATAATCGGTCAATTAACGGCTGGTGAAATCTGTAGTTATGGTTCTAGATCCAGAAAATACTGCTACTGATAGTGAAGAAAGTGGCAGAGAGGTTATTGAAAACGAAAAAATTATGATTGACAAGTTATTCGGAATCCTGGACACTGCAATTATAGGACTTGAACGACGGAACTTTGTAACTGAATAAGAAAATATGTCTGTCTGCAGAATTAAAGAGAAAATATTACCATAAAAAAGCAACTTAAACTGCTTACATTGAAAGAAATGTTTAATAAAGTAAATAAATAAGTATTAAGCTTTTTTTTTTTTTTTTTTGGTAAATTTTGTTACCCTTTAGATCATAAATGCTTCATTATTTCATAAATTATGATTTCATACTTTTAATTTTATAATTTCTACATGCCATCTTACAAGCTTTAAACTGATGCTCTGATATCCGGAAAAATCCCAAATCTGGAGTCGCCAAAGTCCCGACGAGTCCGGATCTCAGACTTTGTACTGTATCAGGCAAAAAGATGCACAAAATATCCAAAAGTATTGAAGCTGGTGAAAAAATTTGTCATATAAGCATTAGTGGATAAGAAGATTAATTAATCTTAACTTCACATAAAAGTGGATCTCATTAAAATGTTAAAATTATGGATAATGTATAAAATGTGCAGTCTTTTATTTAAACCAAATTTCTAAGCAGAAGTGAATAAGGTAAAAGGAATTTTTATTGGGCTAGAAGTTTAACAACTTTTGCTTCAGGGATAGTATAATAAAAAAGAAGAGAAAAAAAAGTTAGAATGCATTTCAGAAATCTTTAAAAATAAGTATGAAAAGTCTGAGGATAATGCACATTTTGTAGTGCGTTTATTTGTAATATGTCAAACTTTAATATCATTCACTTCCATTTGGAATTCTATTGAAAATTTGGAAGAAATTTTAGAGATGCGTGAAAAAAGTTTATTTAAGATATTGCTTATGTGGAAAGACTCGAAAATGGAACACATATATCACAGTCATGTACTGTTTCTCCCCCTTGGTCCGAAAAAAAGCTAATACCTGAATAAAATATGCTATAACTTTGTATAGTCAGTGATTCTTTTAAAATGGATGTATGATTTGTTATATTAGTATTGCATGTTTTAATTTTCTTTTTTACTTGTTTTAAATGTACCAGAAAGTATCTTTCCTTCACCATTCCTTGTTTTAAAGACCATACCAAGATGAAATATTAAGTTACAACTAAAATTTCCAGATGTGTAGTAAAGAGGAAATGTAAAGTTATGTAAAATGTTTATTACTATGTGCATAAGGCCAACATTGCAGGGCTAATTGTAATTTTTAGCTCTCTGTATGAATGTTTTCATGTATGAATGATTTTTCACATTAATTCATCAAAAAATGCAGTTTTCTTTCAAACATTGTATATTCTATTACCTTCTGACAGCATAAATTTGAAAATATTTTCTTGCTCATGCATATTTATTTGCATTTTCTGTTTTTGTAAAAAGTAAGCATTTTGTTAGATTCTGCTATTTTATTCATTCAGTGTGTAAGCTCTTTTTTAGATCTTTCATAGCTCATCACTGATTCAAAAGCATTATTTGTTGCGTCATGCCCTGAGAACCGAAGCTCAAAAGTATTGTTGCTTACATTCTTCTGGAATTAGATGAAAAATTGCATTTACATGCAATAAATATAGGCAACCTATATGCTTAAGCTCTAGAATATGTTGTATAAGCTGCTGTAATTGCCAAAATGATTTCTTTTTCATTTTTATATTTAATCTGCATTTTTTGTTTGTTTGGTTTTAGAAAGAATATGTATGTAAGATAAAAATGTGTACAAGAAACTTCTAATTTTAATTGCCAGTAGTCATTTTTAATCTTCATTTTAATTCGGATATTTCCCTTTCCATTCTTTACATAGCAATGCTGGTGTAGCTAATTCAGAACTTTAACTGAAAATTTCTAAACTGAAACCTTTCACCTGTTAAACTAAGCCTTGAGATTGGATAATTTTTCATTTTTCCGCTTTGCTTCACTCCAGCAAATCCATTCTACTTGTTGTTTGCTTGCTGTTGTCAAAAAAGTATAATTCAAGTCTGTTATTGGTGTCTTTCAATTTGTTTTTATCAATGTGAAAATACTTTTTAAGAACAGGTTGCTATAACCCCCATATTAGTTGCGTTAACTTAATGAAAAATGTGTGTCAACTATGAACAAAAAGAAAATCATTTAATTTGGTCACATCAGGCAGATTTCTTTGTTATGGTATCTGTCCATGCAATAAACCTTCTGTAGTTTATTACATATACATATATTAGTATTTTTGATTTCTTTTGCGTTCTTCCTGCAATCACTTATTATCTGGTACACTAAACTATCTTTTTAGCCCAAGGAGCATTAGCTCAGAAGGGTTATTAATTTTGTTTTGGCATTTTGCATTGATTCACTGTAAAAATGCCCGTATCACTTTTCAAACTGTTGTCACCAAATATTATCGCCCTGTGTTACATTTAAAGAAATTAAATAATGAAAAGTCTGCATAAATGTATGTATTTCTCACATTGTGATAAAACAACGGTACCTAGAGCCATCAAATTTTGAATAACATAATATTCCTCTGAATATGGGCATCTGGAAGCCCGAATTTAGAATTTGTTATTTGAATTTTGTTATTGATTTCATATTTTTTAACACTCTAACGAATTTTTTATTAAGAAACTCGATGATTTCTAAGCGAGCAATGACAACACTGCATGGAAAAGCCCAAAGGAGTGCTGGATCAGGGGCTGTTAATTTCGTTTTGGCATTTTGTGTTGATTCACTATAAACAGCTAATCACTTTTGAAATTGTTGCCACCAAATATTATTGCCATGTTTTATATTGAAAGAAATTAAATAATGAAGAATCTGCATAAATGTATGTGTGTCTCTCGCATTTTGATAAAACAGTGGTACCTAGAGCCATCAAATATTGAATGTTTCCATACATCTGGAAGTCCAAATTTGGAATTTGTTTTATTTATTATCTATTTCATATTTTGTAAAACTTTTAACGAATATATATTAACAAACTCAACGATTTCAAAGAGAGCAATGACAACACTGTATGGAAAGAAAGAAAAAAAAAAAGTTTTTTTCCCAGTTTGTGCGACTGTGTATCGGAAGTTTTAAAGTATGCTTATTTAAAAATTATTTTGCGATATTGCCTTTGAACTAAATTTTATGGTTTAAGTGCAAAGAACATGATATTTAATAAATAAAGGTAACACACAAAATGTTAAAAAAGATGCCTCTTTGGGCATAATATGAAATCTGAAAGCTTTCAGATTTTTTTCTTAAATAATTTTTTTTAAGGTCAAAATTTTGACTTTAGCATGTGTGTTTTATTTTGAGAAATCTGACAAGCATATGAGTAATGTTTTCGATTTTTAAAAGCACCCTTAATTGAAGCAGAATTTCAGTGTAACTTTTGGCGGTACGTACGTATTAATGCCACCATAGCTACAGATTTGGCGGTTTTTAAATGCCGCCAATCCACGCCTAAAATTTTTGCGACAAATCATAAAATAAAACACTTTATTTAAAAACAAAGTAATCAATTGGATTTTGGTGGGAAATGGGCTGATATAGAGCTTAACATAGATTCAAAGCAGTCTCTATTTTCTTTCACCTGATGCTGTCACCCTAGAACTTTGATAAATAAGATTCCAAATGATGTCTCGCTGTTCCCTTGTCTCTTGTTCCTCTATTTAGCATTGCCCCACATTCTCTCAACTGTTTGTGTATGAACTCCTGTATCATGATCAATAAAATTGTATTTATGATTAACTTTAGCAAGTAGGAATCCTTTATTCTATTTGTTTGGTAATCTTTTTAACTGTCAGAATAAATTGTGCTACCGTCTGCAATGTTTTCAATAATGTTATCAAGAACAGTAGAGCCAGTTCTATTAGGAACAGTGACAACAAATGAATCTTTTGTTTTTGTACATATACCACCAAACACCCACTGTTTGGGTACTTGACCACAATTATTTTTACGTTTAGTAAACAAACTTTCATCCATCTACCTTCTTGTTTGGTTTATTCTCCATATCCAAGACATATAATTCATGCATGTAATTGTTCCAATCTATAAAAAATAAAATTGTATCTTGTTCTGTTTTTGCTAAATCCTAAATGCACATTTTCGTAGCACTAAAAAATGGTGTCAAAAATTAGCAAACAACAAGGCAACAGGGAATGCAAAAGATAACTGTGTGCAAACAAGGTTGCTATTTATTGGTGCATTAGCGCAACTTCTGCTGCAGTGGGCGTTAATACGTAAGTACCCTTTTGGCTGTCAAAGATGATTAAACACACACTCCGACTTCTAGATAGGACAACTGGAAAGATTTAAAAATATTTATGTGCTGATAATGTGTATTTAAAGTGTTTCATCAATTCACTTTTATCTTTTAGGCATTTTTGCCTTCTATATTATTTTAGTGTAAGCCTCACTGTCACACACTTTTATTTCTGATATTACATGCTTTATTATTTACAATAGGGTGATCTTAATTATTAAAAAAAAAATTCTAGGTGAGTGATGGTTTATTTTCTTAATTTGCATTATATATGTAGTTACTCATTTTTGTAATGTAGCATTTAACATATGAATGTACAAATTTACTTTTTGAAAACTTAGACAGTTTGCTTAAGTTACAAAATATTACTATGGGGGAATATATCTGTTTTCCTAAGAGTATTGTAGCTTTATTTTGTAGTACTTTCTGCTTATCTACACAGCAAGGTAATATATTGCCTCCCCCCCCCAGAAGTGCTACTGAAAGGCTTTTTGGGACTCATTACATTAAAAATTTTAGTTAAAATAGAATCTTAATTAATTGTGCTTCAGAATGTCATAAAAATAAATTATCTGCTTCTATCAAGAAGAATGCAACTGTTTTGAAACCATTTGTTCCTAAGCAGAAATATCTCACTGTTTTAATTGTTAAAAATTCTGAAATATTTGACTTTGTTCGGTAAGAAAATAGAGAGGTTTCTGAATTGGAGTGAATCAGTTCCATTTTGTTTTGAAGCAGTTTCAACATATACGATTTATTGTTATTGAAGTGCATCCAAAAATTTGGAATAATATGCTTGCCTTAAAGTCCTTGATATTGTTGTGGAATATGTGCAGTGGTTAGAAACTTCATAGGTATTATTAATAAGTGCTTTTTATGCCTTGGGTATAATCACAGAGCTGTAGAATGTAGAAATAATTTGTCTTGCTATTTTTGTTTGGGTTAACATAAAAGCTTAGAGTGTCAAAATCCTAATGAACAAGTTTGTGTGAACTGTATAAGACACAATAAAAAGTTAAAAAATGAAGTTAAAAATGCAGATATTAAAACTGTCTCTAGCTTTTGCCTTTGTTACATTTTTATGAGAGAATGAATGGTTGCTCATATTGATTATGGCTAAAATATTTAAAGACTGTCATAGTTTTGTTCAACTTAAGCTGCATAAATCAAAAAGGGCTACTCAGCAGCTTATTTTAAACCTTGGAAGTGATAATATTGATGTTGCTCTGGTTCTAGAGCCATATTATTTTAATGGTCAGTTTCTTGGTTTTTCAAGTTCTTATAGACTTTTCTTTCATAGAAAATCTGACGATATCAAGTCTGCAATTATTATATGAAATAGTGCAATTATTGCCTTTTCGGATTTTCAGAATTGTGATTATAATGCTGTAAGTGTTGATATTTCTTTTAAAGGATGTGAATGCACTCGTCTTACTATTTTCAGCCATCTGTTAATATTGATGCTGGTCTGTGTAAAATGGACTATATTTTTTCAAATAAAAAGTCTTAAAGCACCTCATTTGGTGCATGGATGCTAATAGTAAATCCGATGTTTGGTTTACCCCTGTGACTGACTGGAAGAATGTCAGTGGTATTAAATTGAGTGAATTCTTTAATATGTGGTAGCTTTTTGTGATCAATGAGGACTATGGATCTGCTTTTTGTGTGACTCAAGGAAGTTATATTGATGTGACTGTTGTTGAACAGTTCCTTTTGCAGCATGTTAGGAAATGGTATATTCCCAATTATAATTTGTCTGATCATAGAATAATTTATTCAGAAGTGAAAATTCCCAGTGGCAACTATTCTTTGAATGTCACTGAAAAAACAGCGTTCTTTAATGTGCTTTCACAATCTTTGTGCTAATGCAATGGATATTTTAGAATTCATTGAAAATTGTACTCAGTATAATATGTTAGAGTTATGTGTTCAGAAATTGCAAGATTTGATTGTTTTTGCTGCAGAAGAGTATATTCATTTGCAAAGTTATTGTTTTCGTAGGGTTCCCTGGGAGTTGGCTGAAATATCTTGTTTGTGAAAGTAGTTAAATGCTGCTAGAAGATGGTATCAAAAGACAAGAAATTCCCTTTTGAGAGAAATTTATAAAAACAAATATCTTCAAATTAAGCTAAGTATAATTTTAAACTTGAGGAGAGCAAATTAAAATCATCAGAAGAGTTTCTTTCGGACATAACTTACAGAATGTTTGGAAGAAGATTTATGCTCTCATAGTTAAGACCAATTTTGTTAGAAAACTTGAAATTTCTCCTAGTCGCTTTACTTCTTCTTTTAAGAATACAAGTGATTCTATCATAGAGAAGTCATTCCTTTGTGATTCTCTCATAGATGATACTTATTTTCGTGGATCTTTGCGTTGTGAGGCTGATCTGGCATACAATGCTGAGTATGTCTCTTTCTTTGCTGCAGAAGTTGATAGCATAATTGACACCTTAAATTCATATAAGTCTTGCATGCCAGCTTTAATGTGTGTGTCAAGCTTGTCATTTTCTTACGATGCTGGAAGAATGCAAAGGTTATTCCCAAAAGTGCTGAGATTTTGAAGATGCATATCAATAACATTTGTTGTGTTAGTTTACTTCCATGTATAGGCAAGTATCTTTAGAAACTATGTGTAAATAGACTTACATCTCGATCATTCTGGTCTTTTGAGTGAAGATCAGTGGGGATTTACTCCTCAAAGGTCTGATGATGATGCTTTGCTTCGATAATGTAATATTGTTGCTCACGGGAAGCATAGGAATTATGTCAGCTTTCTTATTTTCTTCGATGTTAGAGGTGCATTTGATAATACATGGTGGCCTGGTGTTCTTCATTTAGTTAGGCATCTTAAAGTCTCCAAGGGTATATTTTACTTAATGAAGAGTTTCTTGCAGTTTCATTCTGCTGAAATTACTTAATGATATATGACGGAAAAATATAATTTGGAGTAAGGATGTCCTCGGTTCCGTTTCTGGTCCTTTTGTTTGGAATCTTATTTCAGAAAATTCCAGAACAGTCGCAAGATCGCATTTGCAGTGATTTACTTGTTATTATACAATGTAAGAACATTAATGATGCCAGTGCTCATTCTCAGAATATTTTAAACTATATTTTTGATTGGTCAAAGCACTACAAGCTTGAATTTAACCCTTCAAAGTTGAAAATTGTGATGATACAGAAAAAATTAGTGTTTCCTTATAAGATTGAATTAACTCTCGGGAGAGGGCCTATTGAAGAAGTATAGTGGATTAAATATTTAAGAATTATTGTGAACAATAAATTACAGTGAATGCAGCATAGTATTGCAAATTTCAGAGAACACTTATGGGGTTAAATGTGATGTTCTGAAACTGATTTATAATCAGGCCATTGTACCACTCATTTCCTGTGCTTCATGAGCTTGGAGGAATTCTTTAAGGAAGAAAATAAACTGTAAACTTCTTAGAAGGGTTCAAAGAAGATTTCTCCTCCACATTATTCGAGGATACACAGCTGTTAGTTATGAGGCAGCATTCATTATTTCTGGTCTTCCGGCTATTGATTAAATAATCTTAAATGATCTGGATGTTAGATTTTCTAATGACAACTCTTGAATGAATGTTCCCTTGAATGGGATGCTTTCTTTTTCAAATTTGCCTCACCCTTCAGACGGAAACCTTGTGACAGTTGTTACTTATGACGATAATGTTCTCCAAGAATGTAGAATTGTTTGTTTCACAGATGGTAGTAAGTTAAATGAAAAGGTTGGCTGTGTATTTGTTATTTTTGAAGATGGCAGGAAGAACTTAGCTGTTCAGTATACAATACCATATGTATGTTCTGTTTTTCAAGCTGAGCCTAAATCTTGCTGTTAAATGGATACAAAACTCTTGTTGTAAGAATGAGACATTTAAATACCTTATTTGCAGGGATTCACTTTCATCTATCTCTCTTCTGCGTGATACACTGTCGAATAAAAAACGATGGTGGAAATTCACTCTATATTTCATACGATTGGACATACTGCAGATATTCATTTTACCTACGTTTGAGGCACAATGGTGTTCTCGGTAATGAGAGTGCTGACCGTTTGGCTAAGCAAGCGACTTATCATGATATTGATTTAATGTTGTCTGTTCTCAAGTGTTACTGGAAGTATGTAACATGGGAAAAAACTGTCGTTGATTGGAATGCTGATTATCTTGCTTCTTCGAAGGCTCAGTAGACAAAAAGATTTTTCCCATGGGTTTTTCAGTAACTTAATTGTAGGCATTTTCAACTGGATTATAAACCAACTCCGATTTTGACCAATCACGGGAATTTTGGAGTTTACTTACTTCGTTTCAGTATTGTTACTGGTGAACTCTATGATTGTGGTGATACTGTAGAACACATTTATTGCATTGTAGGTTGCATGCAAGCACCAGAAGTGCATTTAAAGTGAGTGGTTGATTTGTATTTGCTAGCCTCCTGTGTTCTATGATCTTGTTTGGAGCTCCGAAGCCTTTGCAGTCTTGCGTGACTTTATTTGTTGTTCGGACTTTTAGTATGATTATTTATATGATTGGATTTCAATCTTTTATATGTCATTGGATTATTTTACATATTGTCTATGTATTATTACGTCATGTATTGATTTATTGTTTTGTTGATGTATCATTTTTCTTTTGTATCAATATTACTTTTAGGTAGTATTTCTTTTAGGTAGTATTTAATTTTTTTTGTTATTAAGTTGGTTTATTTTTTATAGGAGTATTTACATGGTATATTTTAATATTTTTATTATAATAATTTTTGTATTTTATATTTTTTTTTTGCTTTCTCCAGACCTAGATATTATTTTTTTATTATTGAATTCTATCTTCTTATATTATGATTTATTTACTTACATCCGTATCCGTAAGTCTCATGGAATACTGCATGGAACATGAGAAGTTTTGTGTTTGTTTTTCTTAATTAAAAAAAAAAAAAAAACATTGTCATCAAAATATGTTTGTGGCAACTCAGTTACGCTGTATGATGGGTATGAAATGTGGAAGTTGAATAGAGCCAAATTTGTGCTCACTGTTGTTTGAGTTCAAGCTCTCTGACGTTTTTTAAGCACAAATAGATTGACGATTGCCGTGTATGTGAGAGAACAAAAATGCAAAAAGGACTTCTTGAAAAAGGTGTATTTTGTTACTGATATTTCATGCTTTTTTAGTTCTCCTGATTAGTTACATTTGAATGGAATTCTAAGCAGGGCTTTGGAGTCGGTAAGAAACATGACCGACTCCAACTCCTGGAATTTTGAACCGACTTCCTCATGTATATGTAAACATATACACATGTGTTATTGCTTATTTTTTTAATATAAAAGAAGTAATAGCTGCTATAGAAAGAAATTCATATCATAGAAAATTATGTATATTAATTAGCATTTGTTAAGAAATGGAAAAACTGGCATTAGTAATTTCTAAGAAACAGTATAGCTTCGGCAAGATCTTTGTTAGAGGACCATAGATCCGACATGATAAACCTCAGAGTTGAGAAGATTCTTCTAACTTGAGTAGGAGAAAGAGCTGTTACTGTTAGGGCTACTTCTTTTAGCTTTTCAGGTTAGAGTTTTATAAGTTCTAAAAGAGGTAGACTATTTTTCTATTTCTTCGAAGGCTGTGTAGAAAATCTTGTTTGTATTTTTTCATTTTTATATCTAAAGGCTCTTGGTTCTTTATTTTCATTTGCTTTGCCTTGCCTTTTGAATATTATCCAAATATTTCTTAAAATGTAATTCATCACTGGAAGAGGATGATAGAGACTCAGTTGCAATGTCTGCAGTCTGACTCCAATTGAATTTGAATACTCTAGTTGTTATGTGAATAATTTCATTCTTAGTGAAAGTTCATACATGACTTTCTTTGCCTTTTTAATTTGTTCATCATCCAACAAAATTCGGTGTTTTGGATCTATATATATTAAAAGCAAGATCTCATTGTCTAGCAAACTAGTTTGTCTTTTTTTTAATTGAGGAAATGATTCCTTCAGCAATAAGCCCTTCATTTCAGAAAGAACAAATATCACATTCTTCCATTCTCACCACATGTTAATTCTTCAGATTGTAGCTTTTTGTGACTTATATGCTGTAGAAAGAAGAGTTTCCAATTCTGCAAGATCATTTCACAGTTTTTCTGTTAGCGAAACAGAGTTATCTACATCTTCTAAAACGGTTCTTAATTCTAGTAATCTCTATATCATCAAATAATGTATTTTCCCATCGTGTTGTTTGATCAATAATTGCTCCGATTCCTGTTCACTTACTAAAATGGCTTCATTTTGGAGTTATTGCTGCTTACCTAAATTCACCAATGAGATTTTTAACTAAATGAATCAGTTTAATAAAAAATGACAAATATCACATCCATCCTTCTCCCTATATTTATATATTAATATGTCAATAAAATAGAAAATAACTATTTATTAATGTGTATAGTCTATAAATAAAAATAATAACTTAGTTTTTAATTAATAGTTTTTCAGTTCACTTTAATTTCATTTCAAATTCAAACTGTCTATCAAAAACTGGAGTCTTGAGTCGACGTGTTTTTAATGACTCCAGCTCCGACTCCTTTTATCCAAAAATCTGCCTAACTCTGATTCCGACTCCATAGCACTGATTCTATGTGTACCATCATTTTGAAAATGGCTGTTAGCTTTTCCACATTAGCCCGACAAAATATTAGTCAGCAACAAGTTTTCAAACACTGTGCAAGGCAACGAGTCCGTGTCTCTTTGATGGGGCTGCGGATAACGAGGAAGTACCAGTTCTCTTTTAAAAACGACAATATTTAATGATAAAATTTTTAAATGCATTCCCCCACCCCCCAGAGTAGTGTTTATATCAAAAATAAATGTTATGTATAGCTCGGGATTCAAAGACTTTTGTTATATCTGAAAATCATTTATCACTAATTAAGGGTTAATATTAAATTCCCAGAAATTAAAATTTTTGTGGTATTCCATTATTAAATTCCATTCTTAACCTCACATATGTTAATTAATGTTAAATGTATTTGTGCTTACTTTACAAATGAGAAAATTAGATATTTATGTATTAACTCAACCACCTTAGTAGAAATAACCAAATTTTCAGATTGTGTAAATTTTGTTTCTCATGTAACATGTTGCGAATAATTAATTTGCATTTTACAAATTAAAAAAATGACATATAGTACAAAGTCCGTAATCCGGACTCGGCGATTCTGGATTAGGGGTTTTTTTGGATTATACGTCATAAATTTAAATCTGGTAAGATGGCACACATAAATTATACAATTAAAAATATGGAACAGTAATTTATGAAATAAAGAGCAATTATGATCTAAAGGGTGTCAAATTTTGCAAAAAAAAAGCTTAATATTTGTTTGTTTAATTTATTAAACATTTCTTTCAATGTAAGTTGTTTAAGTTGCTTCATTTTTTGTGCTAATACTTTCTCTTTAATTCTGTAAACAGACATAATTTTTTGTTCAGTTACAAAGTTCCACTGTTCAAGTCCTGTAATTGCTGTGTCGAGAATACTGACTAACTTGTCAATCGAAATTTTTTCGTTTTCAGTAACCTCTCTGTCACTTTCTTCACTATCGGAAGTGGTATTTCCTGGATCTGAAACCATACTACAGATTTCGCCATCCATTAATTGATTGATAATCGGGGCATTGTCATCGCAATGAAAAACTTCTGTTATATCATCTTCATTTATTACCGCTTCTCCACATTTCTTTACAAAATCCAATAATTGGAAAATTTCGCCTTTAGTTTGCGATGTCCGAAAACCTTCAAATTCGTGGCTATCATCTTCATCGTCCTCACCATGAAATATGGTAGCTGGCTATGAATTATGCCAAGCAATTTTTTAATGTATCTGGAGACACATCCTCCCATGATCTTACGATTCTCCACACAGCAGATTTTATGCTAAAATATTTCAAAAATTCTTGAATAGTCTTGCCATTGTTCAAGAAATTTAACTTAGAATTTAAAAATGCTACTTTATATTTGCATTTCAGCACGTGCACTATTCCTATATCCATAGGCTGAATAATAGACGTACAGTTTGGAGGGAAGAATAATACGGATACATTATCTTTCACTAAAACTTTAAGTGGTATGCGCCAAACAGTTGTCAACAGTCAGGACTATTTTTGAGTCATCAAGTAAACCAACCGAATTCAAATGTCGCTGAGCCTCGGGTATAAAATGATTTTCAAACCAATCATTCATCAACGCTTGTGTCATCCATGCTCTTTTATTTGCGCGATATATAACGGGGAAAATCGTTACTCCTTTAAATGCATGTTTTCCGATTATGAAAAGTTTGCACTTGTGCGTTCTTGCAGCATTTGCACATGCTAAAATTGTTAGTCTCGCTTTGGAATCTTTGACACCAGTTGGAGCCTTTTCTGTAGAGATTGCCAAGGTATTTCGTGGTACATATTGCCAGAAAAGACCAGTTTCATCAGTGTTGTAAATTTGTTCTGGAGATAATTGTTCACTAGTAATGAGTTCAATGAATTCATCTGAAAATTCTTCAGCAGCTTCAGTATCAGCTGAAGCTTTTTCACCTGAAATTTTTAATTGTCTTATACCATGGCGATTTTTAAATTTGGTTAACCAACTTGTCGAATATGTGCACTCAGTGTTTAAGTTTATTTCTTCATGAAATATTTTGGCTTGAGCCATTAGCATTTGACCTTTCAATGGCACGCCCTCTCTGCGATGCTGTCTGACCCATTCAATCAAGACATAAAACTATTCTGAAGATCAGACCAACAAGCCTTTCTGACTTTGTTATGATCACGACTGATTTTATTTAAGCCTTTCTGGCTTTGTTATGATCATGAGATTTTGTTTACTTCCCTTATTTTTATAGGACTTTTATTGCTGTTGAAAGCTTTCCTGCACTTTTATTGCTGTTTAAAGCTTAAAAGCACACTGTACCGCAAAAGAATCAACAACGAAATGTCACGAAAAACCAAATGATAAGAAACCTCTTAGGACAAACTGTCTGCAGTAAACCGATACAATGTATTTGGAGAAACTGCACCTGCTGCTGCATACCTTAGGGGGAGGGAAGAAAATAAGATTGCAATCTCGGCCATTTTCGACAATCTCCACGTGTTTTATTATGGAAGGAAAAATATAAAAAGCGCATGCGTAAAGCATACAAAAAAAAAAAATTGTGGCTTTGAGGTCCAGATTGTAGATCATTCCGGATTATGGACATCTGGATTACAGACTTTGTACTATATTATGTTTTTGTGTTGCTTGGGAAATTTTTTTATTTAGATCTTAAAAAGAAAATATATATGAAGCTATTATCATGATTTTCTTCGTGTAGTAGCAAAGCATTAATTTTTTTTTATTATAAAAATTATAAAACCATTAACTAAATGGAAAGTATTTTGTATATTTTTATGTTTTCCAAAAAGATCTAAAATTGAAAAATTTCAGTAATCATTTCTGGAAAGATTTGTTATATATTTAACCCCATTAAAACTATATTATCTCTATTATGAAATGCTTTGAAAATTGGGGGCTTATATTTCACTCTTTAAAAGAAGCTCTTTTAAATTTTGTTTCAGTAAAATAAATTTATTTCTGTTGATTTTACTATTATTTAAGAGTTTAATAAATTTATTCAGTAGTCTAAGGGTATTAGATATGTTTTGGGATGCATAAAAGTATTCCATATTTGTAATGATATTGATTGAAATAAAATTCTTGTTTTTAGTTTTTTGGTATCAATTAACATATAGAAATTAATTGATTTAATTTTAACCTATATATATATATTGTGATTAATTCACATACATAATATATAAAATTTGTTTTCAGTTATGCCACTTGTAAAACAACATAATACATGGGCTCAAGCTGCAGGAAAAGGTTTGAATAGTGTTGGGAATGGACCTACAAATCCAAGCAACACTGATATGGAAAGTGATCAAGATAATTCGGGGGGTTCAGCATCTAAAGTAATGAGGATGGAAGAAAATGTTAATGAATCACAGATTGCTGCTGCCTTTAGTGAAGGTTGGGGACAAAGGGTATGTATGCAATTTGAATGGAACTTTAATCAGATATGACTTTTTCGTATGTGTGCCAGAATAAAGCAGAAGTTAATATTTATAGTTGAATACACCGTCCATGGACCATGAAATATAAATAATGACCTCTGGTACTATGTATAACACATATCGAGAAACATTAATTCCTGGTATTATGTATAACACATATATCTTCTGTTCTACTGGGCCAATTGATGAAACGTCCCAGAAGCTCAACTTAGAATATTTATTCCATTTATATATAGCATTGTTCTAATATAGGTATTTTGACACAAAAGCAGACTTTTTCTGTAATGACATGCCAATTTTTTTTCTGTATTTCAATTCTACGACTCAAATTATGCCAGATTGCGAAGTTTTGTAAGTATCGCATGAGTAGTTTTTAAAAAATTAGTTCTCAAAATTTTAGCTCGTCAGTGTTAATTGAATTTGGTATATATTTATTAATCTTTTTTTTATTAAACTTATTTGATTCTTCCTTTCACATTCTGAAATTTAGGTTCATTCAGGATAAAATTAACCCATTTTTTATAATTTATTTTTTAAATTTGTATTTTTAAATAAATAAATTTCATAAATTTTTTGAAAAAATTATGAATTAGAATCTATAAAATTTTTACCATCATCTTAAAGTAGTTGTATTTCTAAGCATACCTGCAAAAAATTAAAAGAGTTTTTTATTCAAAATTTCCAAAGATATACTTGAATTTATATATTGGGGTATTTTGAAATTTGGCATGAATTTGAAATGTTTGTTGAAAGCGATAATAACATCAAATGTGATATAGGCATTTTTTATTTGGAAGTAGGAATGATGTGACATTTTTTTCCACTCATGCATAATGTAAAAAGGGAACGGAAAGTAGGTTGCCTTATATTAAGGAGTTCACGAAGTGAATTAATTATTTTCGGCACAAACTGAAAATAAAAAAAAGTGCCAAGATAAATTTTTCACCAAAAATTACAAAATTTAATATTTAGGCATAATTTTAATCTTAGAATCGAAATATGGAAAAAAATTGGCATGTCATTTCAGAAAAAGTGATTTTGTGTCAGAGTACCTATATTAGAACAATGCTGTACATAAATCTAAGTGATGCTTTCGAGACATGAAAAATACAGTTTGAATTTCATCAGCTGGCCAGTAGAATGAGAGATATAGAACTGTGCCCCCCCTTTTTTTTCGTTTCACCGTGTACATGCTGGCTTTGTTAAAGAAATGTTTATCTAGAATCCTTAACCATTGGAACCCACTCCTTGCATTTTTTAAAGAAGTAAACGTTTCTAGAGTTAAGATTGAGAGCCTCTATTTTAGTTGCTCTATTGAACTTCTAGAGAGGCTCTATTGAAAGTTGTACAATACCTAAAGTAAATGGAGGTGTAGTTACTACTTCTACTGTTAAAAATATGTGTGAGAAAAATGAAGTAATTTGTGTGCTAGTGAGCAATTTAATTGGTAGTTCTCAAAAAACTATAAAATATAACCTTAATGCTGATAAGATTTCTCTCAAAATGAAAAACATATTCTGATTGCTGTAAGTGAAGAACAAATATTTTTGTTTTTGTCTTCGGACCTTAACAAAGCTTTTTGGTGCAATTCATTTTGCCATCATTGTATGTTCTTAACACAGTTCTACAAAGCAGAATATCATTAATTCATGTTCTGCAATCAGTGATTTATGATGTGTTTAAAGGTATTTTATCCAAGTTTGTAAAACCAATCTTTGTTTTGTTTTCTAATTCTATATATGATGTAATTTATGGTGAAATAAAAAATCGGGAAGATTTGGTAATAGGAGCTGCAGCTAACAAAGTAGTGGAAGAACTTTCAGAGGAAGACAAAGTTTTCTTTCCACATTTAGAAGCTATTTCTTCCAAGTATGTGATTGTGTACTACATAAATTTCTGATCACTGATGAAGTGATTTTTACATGCTAAAGTTGCAGGTGTTTATGCTCTAGCAAATGCATCTTTTTCTGATACAAGGTATTGTTTAATAGATTTCCAATTTACTTCGTATAGTTTTGAAAGGCGATGATTTTGATGTTGCAACTGATAAATTGCAGTTGCAGTTTACAATTAGAAAACATGGATGTATTTATAAAACCAACCTGTTTTGACACTTAGTGGAGTTTAATTGAAAACCTGAAAGTTGCTGATTGAATTTTAAAGTATAGTGAACTATCTAGAATAATGTTGGCTATCATGATAATTCTTTATAGTAATGCAAAATGTGAGAGGATTTTCAGTGTTGTTGCAAAAACGAGGACTAAATGTAGATCTAATAGTAGTAATGACACGTTAGAAAAACTTTTATTAACAAATTAGGTCTGCATGGGAATTTCTTTGAATAAAATCATGAAGTTTCTTTCATAATGAAAGCAAGATCTACCACTGCTTATAGCATTTGTACGAAAACTGATTAAAGTATTTTTTTCTTAAAAGATGCCAATAATAAAAATCTTTTTCTACATGTAAGTATTTTTCTGCTGTTTGCATTCAAGAATTAGTAACTGAATTTTCTGGTATTAATTGGTAACTATTTAAAATTAATTCATTATTAAAAAATATGTTTTTATCATTTAAAAAATCTTCTAGTCATTGAGAAAAGTCTTCTAATTTCTTAAAAAAATTGGTATTGTCGTAACTGGCAATTTACTGAATTTTGTTACTTAATAGTTAGTTTGTTACTTAGTTTTATAACAGGGAACGCCACCTGTTTTCCCAGTCATTTCATCACGCAGTTGGGTGTGCCATGAGCTAATTAAAAATTCAGAACTATATTTCAATGATGAGTTGCATGTTCAGATATATTATTATTTAATACTTATAATTTTTTAGTTTTGGAAAATATTTCTTTTGCTCTGTGTTATGGTACATAAAAGAAAACTTTTAATGTGTGAATAAAAGGGTGAAATATTTTTTTTATTAGATTATCTGTTTTAAGTATTTCAATGAATTACTCGATATTAATATAACTGAAAGTGAATCCCTAAATGTTATGGATAATTTCAAGAATAGATTTTCAAGAATTTCACACATATATTGAATGAAACAGGTAAGAGGTAAGACAAAGTACCGATTTTGTACTGGTATATTTAATTGTTTCAAAACCTATTTACAACACAATTTGTTGTAAACAGAGTATTAAAAAAAGAGAGGTAATGAATTTAAGAAAGCTAAATTAAACACTGTTGCCACTTAAGATACAGTTATTTCATTTACTTCTTATTTCAACTCTTTGTAATGTAAATGTGAAATTTATTTTGAGAGTAAATTGATAACAGAGATTCAAACGCAGGATTTGAAAAGTTCTTTGCAACAGAAAAATTGCATGTGAAAGAAATGATAAACATTGCTTTTTTAAGAAAAAAATGTTTGAACAAGAGGTAGTGTCATTTTTTATAAAACTAGTTAACTAACTAACAAAATTCAGTAGATTGGCAGTTGGGGCAAAACCAAGAAATCTCCCGATTTTTGAGTCATAGGTTGGCAAGTATGCATCAGTAAATTCCCAATTAACTGACCTTTATGGGACCTTTATGGAAGAGATGACCAGTTAATTCAAAAAATCAGCTTAACAAATGTGAGTTGTGAGTAAAAATTTAAAAAAGGAAATGAATTATTATTAAATATCAGTTTAATTGTAAAAACACAGATTCATATTAACATAAATGGAAAAAACTAATGAATCT
Source organism: Stegodyphus mimosarum (assembly GCA_000611955.2). Lineage (NCBI taxonomy): Eukaryota > Metazoa > Arthropoda > Arachnida > Araneae > Eresidae > Stegodyphus > Stegodyphus mimosarum. The sequence continues at coordinate 494,984 of KK113398.1, forward strand.
AGTATGTGCATAAAGTAACTGCATTCCAGAATGTGCAAGCAATAAACACTCAGCTATTACCTTTGCTTGAGAATTACCTTTACTTAGCTGAAAATATGAATATCTGCAAGTGTAATATTGAAAGCTTTTAAAACTATGATTACCTTTGCTTGCCTTTTGGTTTGTTTGATTAGGACAAAGCATGCTAGGGCCATCTACCTAAGGGGAGGGATGCTTTTGTGGTTGATTTTCTGAGTAACTAAGCTTGTATCCACATTATGTATAGAGAAAACCTCAAAAACACTTATGTAGCCCATTTGGCAGAATATGAATGGGTCCAAACAGAACGGAATATGAATGGAGAGAATATCAACATTCAGCAAATTTACCACTTGGCTTCTGGATGGTCTTACATTATTTACTTTCTAGCTGTGAGTGTAGTGCATTTACTTAGAATTGGCTATGGGAATTTGAATAATGAAAAAAGAATTAATGTGAAAATATGGCCACTAAGATTAGTTGGCTGGGAGAGAATGTACTGTGCTTGTGTATTGGGTTGTAAGGTTTATATTTATTTTAACTAACATTTATTTTAAGATATCTTTCCTGTTTAGTCTTCATTTTCCCCTAGAAATGCCCATGCCAGAGCATGTAAATTGTAGTAGCATGCACAGTTTATTGAAATTTAGCAGAAGCTAGTTGAATTAAATAGTAGACGAAACCAGAGTGTGAGAGTCTTGCTTTAAAGTTATGCTAGTGAGGTTGCTCGGTAGAATTAAGATCGGTGTGTGTCGGCCTGTGTGCCTAGCTATGCAGAAGTGCTAGTTTTCAACTGTTTTATCAGTAATCTTGCTGAATCTCAGTGGTAATTAAAAACGTGGTTAGTTTAGGATCTTAGAGCCTCGTCGATAGTGTTTTGATATTTGTTCATCTAGTCAGTACTTTCAGTTTTTCGTTCTATATGAGTTGAACTGCCGGGTTGGCGCAGTTTGTTAGCGTCAATTTAAAGATATTGTCATTTTAAAGATAAAATAAAAAGGGCTTCAAACCCTTCTTACGTTTCTGAATAAATTCACACATAGTAGCAGTCACTACCCCAGTTTCTGACAAGTTGGGGCCTCGAGATCTTACAGGGTCAACATGAAAGTTTCTGCAGTGGTTGCAGCATTTTATTTTTCATGTAGGTTGATTGTATTGCATTCTGATTAAAAGCCTCTTTTTCTTTTGAGGATGTGTTTGTTTAAATGCACTTTATGATGGTGATAAAAGAATTCAAAATGGATATTTTGGGGAGGGAATTTATTTACATTTTATGAGTCGAGAACATGCAATGGAGATAACTTTCTTGATGAATGTATCTGAAAAGCAGTGAGTGCAAGAATATTTATGAACTTCAGTGTAGAGATCTGAGTAATGAAATATATTCAGATAATTTATAGTATTCAGAATTTTGGTGTGTTCATGTGAGGGAATTGTAGGAAGTCTGTGAAAATATTGGTACTTCCTTATTTATCAGCCCTCCAAGATTGAATTGCTAATCAGCTGAGATATCTCATCGAAGTCTTGCCCATGTTCTTATATCTCGCTACGTGTTGCCTCTCAGTTGACTATGATTAAATTTTGGTAGCCACTGTAATAAAGAAGTGCCAAAATTTCTTAAATAGATTTAATGTAAAAGCTTGATTCTATGTACTTGTTCTCTGAAATATCTCTCTGTGTTCCTGTGTAGTCTGTGAAACATCTCATCTTGAATTTTAAAAAAATGCCAGAAAGTTAAGCATTTTCCTTTATTATTGTAGAAAATGTGGCAGTCCTTTGATATGTACTCATCACTGATCTATGAGCAGAAGTCTTTTTTTTAAATTGATAATCAATAAAGTATCATAAAAAATCATATTTTAAGAAAAGATCAACATTGGCAAAATAGAGAGCTTGGTCTGCAACTGATTTTATTTATTACTATTTTCTGATGCCTGGCAAACCCATTTCAGTAGACTTAAATTATTTATTGCATGCTAATAATTTACAGATTTTCCAAGAACTTTTAACTAAGCATCTAGAATTTTTCAGTAGAAAAAGATCTATTTACTGTTTATATCACAAATGTGATTTTTGAAAAATTAGGAAATTTCTTTGTCAAAGTTCTGATTTAGCTGCTGTGTTCTCTTTATTTTCAAGTGATTTTCATTTCTTTCATTCTGTGGATAGCTTTCAAAAGAGTAGAAAAGTGGAACCATGTTTGGGTGCACAAAGAAATCTACTAGTTTATGTTTATTCCAACAAAAGATGTTGAACCAGTACAGAATTGTATTGTTACAAAGTTGGCAGTTAAGAACTGTCTGAGAATCCCATCATGAAACTAATAATTATATTTACAACTAAGAATTAGTATTTTGAACATAATGAGTTAAAAGTTAATAATAATAATAAATAAAGCTATTTTTATAAAGCGTATTTTTCTGAGGAGCCAGTAATTTTATATAGTATAGGAAACCTGCATTTCGCTAAGTTTTACAGGGTTCGTACGGTCCTTAAGAGTCCTTAAAAGTCCTTAGGTTTTTTTAAATTGATTTTTGGTCCTTAAAAGTCCTTAATTTGGCCCAAAATCAGTAGAAGGTCCTTAAATATAATCATCTGAAATTTCGGTCCATTTTAACGACTGCCATTTCAAGTGCATATTAGCATTTTCGAGGAATATTTTTGGTGATTCACTGACAAATATAGTTACTGTTTGAATTTGTTCCTATTTCTAATATAAACGGTGTGATACTCGAGTTTCTAGGCAAGAAATGAAACATAGGATTTCAAAATTGTTTCTTTTTTCTAATGATAAGCTCTTAAACAACTTTTCCTTTTTGGGGATGTGAATTCTTTTATTAAACGGTTCTAAACTTGGCTACTTATCAACATTTTGGTGATTTTAAGAGTTTTTTAGAATAACAGGAATTTTTAATTAAATCCAAAAATTCTAAAAGGAAAAGGAAACGTATTGAAGGAGCTGAATGCATAAAGAGAAAGAAAATTGTTCTTTAAATATCTGTACAGTTAATATTACGTAAATTAGCTAGTTGTTTATAATTTCAGCCTGTACTATAGCTTCTCCCTTCTTTTCCTCACCAGAATGCAAATCGTTTGTACAGTATTTAAACTGAGCTTTTTGTATTGTAAGACAGAGAGTGTTTCTGGCTTCTGCTTGCACGCTGCATTAGTTCCTGCCAACTGTGATAATTTGTAATTATTCAGCTTTGCGTTATCGCTACCGGTATTTGAAACTGTTACGATTATGAGTTATTGAGCCAGCTTAGATTAAAATTAAATTGTGCTGTCTTTGACAACTAGTCCACAATTTTAATTTTAATTTGACTCTTCCTGTTTAGTCACATCGCCGTGAGCTGTAGTTCATTCTGCTAGCATAAGAACACACACTTATATTCTGAGTTCTGTTTAAATAGAGGTTTATTGTAACTTTTATCTGACTTTATAGTTACTTTCAGACATGACGATAATTTGCTTCATGCCTATCAAGAGTTTTGGACTATTTAACTTTTATCAGATCATATAAAACCTCATAGGTATAATGTCGAGACATTGACAAGTTAGGAGATGAAGCAGAAACTAATGCGAACATTGGTTTGCTTATTGAAGCACATTTCTCATTGTTAGAAAAGGTGCTTAAAGAGAAGGAAATTGATATAAATTAGTCATAATGTCTGGGAAGGCTTCAAATTAAAAAGACGCATAAATATTTTGTTGAGTATTGTTGCTGCAAAACATAAGCGTGTTGTAGCTTTTAGTGTATTTTTATTCTGATATCGTTTAAGAATCAGTGTCATAAATTACATTTATTTTAAACTGCAAAATGTTATTAGACTGTGATTTTTATCAGATATTTTTAAAAAATATATAAAATTTAATAGTGGCCTGATAAATCTATAATATGTTCTACCTAAATCTATAATATCTACTACCTACCTAATTCAATTATTAGTAACTAATTGCTCACATTTAAAAGTTATCTCTATGTCGAGCCTTTCATTTATCCTTACTATGGTCACAAGATACAATGCAAAAATGTAAAAATTACTGTAAAACATATTCCTTACAGCTAGTAAGACTTAAAATAATACAAAACAACTTATCACCTCTGGTGCTTTAGTGGCTTATTGGAACCCTAAAGTATGTTAACTGTATTACAACTCCAGAACTTTGCACGAAGTTACGATGCTAACTGCGTCAGACAGACAGAGCATAACTTTCAAAAACACTGCGAGCATCAGGCATTCAGGTCTGTTCTGATCGTCAAGTCGCTCTCTAGGCGAGCAACAACAGTGACAACAGCCAATCTTCTGTTATGGATTTTACTTCTCATTTTAACCTATTCCGTTTGATATAAAATCCACCAACTATTTACAAAGTCTCTAGACTGAGCAAATACTTAATGAAATGAGACATGAAAGAAAAAAATCAGCATAAAGCTAACCACTAGTAAAACGTAAATTAATTTCGCTAATCTTCTTGAAAATATGTCCAACTATTATAAGTGTAAAATGTTTAATACTTATTTGACAAATTTTACAAAAATGATTTTATTCCTGAATTTATTTTTTAATTATGCTTAATAATAGTGCATCCTGTTTACGGATCTATTTTTTATTAGGTTGGTATAACGAAAGTGAAGTTTAGGCATAGAGTTTAATTGAAATTATTATGTTCCGATTTGCTGATAGGTCCTTAATTTTTTACTTTAATGGTCCTTAAAAGTCCTTAATAGTACTTAATTTTCATGTGCAGAAATGTGTACGAACCCTGGTTTTAAAAGATTTTTTCATAGTTTCTGCAGCAATCTAGGAATAAGTTTTCTCTCATATGAATTGCCATGTCTTTTTGAGAGAGAAAAGACTTAACTGTAAAAAAATAAATGCACCAGAACATTAAAATATATCTGACAAATATTTGTTCTATGATTGGGTTTGGTTTATCTATAGCAAGAGTATTCCTCTTTAAACCAGTGATTTGAAAAAAAATGTATTATTTCAGAATAATTAATCATTCAAAAAAATCTGTGATTCTAAGGTTCATCGCATTTTTAATGATACTTCTAAGTGGGGGGGGGAGGTGTGGTTTAGATTTGTAAAAAACATAATATCTAAATATTAAGCCAGTTATTGGCTGGGTTGTTAAGCTTTGTGAATATTAATATTTGGGTTTGAGTCCCAGTGAACAGGCTGGCGTAGTCAGCTGTTTAGCAGATGAACTGGCAGCTGAAAATTTGAATATCTGCAAGTTAACTACAAATAAATTTTATTCATTCTGTTGTGGGATGCTATGAGAAAAATGTTGAAACAAGCATTATTGTGACATTGGCCACCACCATTTAGATTACTCTCTCATCAAATTCATGTGATGATTATTACATGAAAAGACACGATTGTTTTCAGTAATGTTAAATGAAATAAAATCTGCACCTTTGCAGTTTTCATTTAATATTGCCAAAAACATCTGTTTTGGTATTACATTTATTTTAAACTGTTAATTTATTTAAACTGTATTAAATTCAGATGTGTTTTGCATTACACCATAGGCATAATCTGTTTGAGATTATTGAGATTATGCATTCCACATGATCAGAAAAATCTGATAAGATCTGTTTTGTATTTTTATATTTATTTAGCATTTAATAATAGTCAGTTTTTCATGAAACTTTACATATCATTAGGGTTGCTGCCATCTTGTTAAATTTTGCCTGTGTTCATGTTTGACATCAAATTGACACAGAAAAATACTATGTATTGTTCGTTACAGTAATTGGTCATATTTTAATAAAAATTATCAGTTGGATATATTATTAAGAAATAAAAGATTTTAATTAGTAAAAAGTTATTATTACTTTTAAATTGTTCAGTTTGTTAAGCAATTACAAACTCATTAAATTTGCAAAGAAATTAAAGATCTTTCATTTTGCTGGTTGGTATCACTGAAAATTGTCTTTGCTTTGCACATAGTAGGTAAATTTGATGTCTCATGCTTTGTACAGTAATAATACCCAACCAGTTTAAATATGTGACAAATAGATGGTAGCTTAATACAGTATAAAGTCCGTGATCAGGACTCGCTGGGACTGGCGATTCCGGATTTGTGATTTTCCCACATATTAACTCAACAATAAGTCTAGTAAGATGGCATGTAGAAATTAAAGAATTAAAAATATGAAATCGTGAGTTATGAAATAGGAAGCATTTATAATCTAAAGGGTATCGAAATTTATATAAAAAAAAGCTTCTATTTATTTGTTTACTTTATTAAACATTTCTTTGATTCTAAGTTCTTTCATGAACAAAATCTTTAAATTTTTTTATTTTGCTGAAAATTGGGCTTGTTATCAGACTGCCTTGTGTTTGTGTGCCTTCAGTATATTAACTAATATGTAATTACTGCATTTATTCCATATTACAAATAATTATTTGTTTATATGAAAAAATTGCTTTTCATTATATTTATTCCTTTATTATTACTCAGATGTAGATGAGCATTATGTTTTCATAGCCCAAATTAGGTTATACCTATAATGTTGTGACTTCTATCATTAGTTACGCTATTCAGCAAATGTGAAGTCATTTAATACTATACCCATTAGCAAGTTATTATGTATGTAGCAAGTTCTCTGTGTGCCAAAAAAGGAGGGGAAGGTTATGGAATGATAATTTTAAATTCTAGCTTTTTAAGGAATATTTTTTCAAAATAATTGTTTTCATTAAATATCTGCATGAAAATTTGAGCATGGGAAAAGCAGATGAACTTAAAATGTGTACTTACATTTCTAAATTAGGGAATCAATCAAGAAACTGCTTGGGATGTACCTTCCTCTCCTCATTTGAGTCCTAAAGAAGGGAGCACTTGGACAAGCTCTACCAGTACTGGTACAGAAATCTGGGAAAATAATATTCGCCATCATATCAAGAATTCCAGTGTAAAGGCACCTGCTCAGATACGTGAACCATGGGGTCACACTCCATCAACACACATTGGTGGGACATGGGGAGAAGAGGAAGATACCACTAACTTGTGGACTGGTGTGCCACAAGCCAGTGGTGCCACCTGGGGAAGTGAAAGCAACACTTCAGTTTGGGGAACAAATCTAGTTGAGGGTAAAAACTGGAGCAGTCAGAATAATTCCATGGCTCCCTCAATGAATCCAAATTGGGGTAGTGAACCACGTAAGTATTTTTATGTAATGTATATATATTTATTGTACTTTCATATTTGTATGTGAGTATCAAATAGCTAATTTTTATTCCAGTTGAATAAATTTTACAAATATGCAAAATGATGCTAAACACGTTTATTTCTATGTCAAACAATCAAGTCTGTTGTGAGAAGACTTAACTTTTTCAAATCTATAAAATGCTGAGGATTAAAAATTTCTTAGGAGTGAAAATGATATAATGTTTGCATATTTAAAAGTAACATGTCTATAATTTATGCATGAACATATTGTGTATATTTATACAATGTAATGTTCTAATGCTTTAAAATTATATGATATACGTAGGTGTAAATGTGTAATGAAAATATGGCACTATTGCCTCACCCTACACAGATACAGGACCTTGGGTTGGTATGAAGAAAATTTTTTTAAACTGATCTAAATACAGGGTGTTTCAATTGTTAGGATAACTTTGACAGCAATGTGACGGACAGTATTATTTTTTATGGAATATTAGTTAGCTGTGTTTCACAATGTAAATTCAAAGCAGTTGTGTGAAAAATGATAGTAAGTAAATTGAGTAGCTTTTAATTTCAATCTTTGGTGAATCCCAGAAATCCATTAAGTAAGTAATATGAAAGATTGAATGCATCATAAAAAGTTGCCAAATGTTATTGATATGATTGTGGGTAGTAGGTAAGCATTTATTTGTAAGTTATCATTTTCTGTTACTTTCATAAACTTATATTCATCAAGATGGCATTTATATTATTAATGAAAGTAAGAAAGCAAAATAGCTTAAATTATAAGCTAATATGTAACAAGTGACAAAAAATCTCATGACCGAATAAAGCCGGTCATGGCGCTCAGAGGGTTAAACAGAACTTCTGATCCAGGATAAGCCACAAATACCAAATAATCTTAAATAATGTATACAGTTTATGGTAATTACAATAAATTTATGATCCCTGTTAATGAATGTTTTAAGTCAATATTAGATTTATTTATGTGAAAATTAAAGGAAAATATCGTATTGACCCATTTATATATATATACATATATATATTTGAGGGGCCTATTTATAAGATGAACTCAATTTTTTTAAGGAATTTTTAAAATGTTAAAAATTTATATATAAAATGGCTTCATATATTGTAAGCCGAATATATTAAAAATTTTCTGCAAAATAATTTAAAGAGTCTAAATATTTTGCCCTGAAGTTAAATTAATTAATGTGTTCAGCACTTTCTGATTATCCACACCTACCTCCCAAAAAGTTATCAGTCATTTAAAAAAAAATGGGGTAATTCACTAAGAACTAAATAAAACAGCAATTATACTAAAAGCCTAAGAAACATCTATAATAAAACACATATCCCCACTGTTCGACCCATGTTCACAGCAATTCGTTTTATCTTCAAAAAACATCAGAGAATTGCGGAAGTTTCACACTGTGCACAATTTAATGCTGTACATACTGTCTTTTACCCATGTATGCAGCAGTCTGCTTCTAATGATAAAAATAAAGAAACAAACAGAAAAGTGCACGAATTTGACATTGCACATGCTCTTTTTTATGTACACCAGTGAAATGTGAATTTTGCCATTTTCTTCTGTTAAACAAAATGCTGTATTTTTAAAGAAATGCAGTGCTTTCTTTTTCATCCCCCAGAAACCTCTATAGTCCTAATTCTTATAGATTTATAAGGGAAGAAAAAAATGCACTCACTGCAAAAATAAACTCTGACTAGCTCTTGTCTGTTATGCATGCACACGTATCTGGATTGCGAGATAAATACATTTGTGGACATCATAGATAGTCTACTTCGGGAACATAGTGTGATGTAAAATGAAGCAAAACTTAAAACATAAGCATAGCATAACATAAAATGATTATAATAATTAGATAATTTGTGTCATTCGATTAACCCTCTGAGCAGCCTGGTTTTTGGGATCTGTCATGCAGAGCTGTATTTAAAGAGACTTTCTTAGCTAAATATGTATATTTACCTTTTTTAGTCTCTATTTTCACAAACTTACATTCATCAAGATGGCATTTATATTATTAATGAAAGTAAGAAAGCAAAATATCTTAAATTATAAGCTAATATATAACAAGTGACAAAAAATCTCATGACCGAATAAAGCCGGTCATGGCGCTCAGAGGGTTAAACAGAAGTTAGCTTCTTTTTTATTCTTCATTTTCTATGCACTTTAAGTTTTCTCCTCCAGATTGGCTCTCGATCAAGAAACTTACTTAAAAGTAGTACTTATCAAATTACTTATTAGTAGCTGCTTTTGGCAGAGGCTTTTCGTCTAAAATTATTGGCCAAGGCAGTTAAAATTCTCTTCTCAACACATCAAAAATAAGCCTCTCATTTTTGGAGATTATAAAAATTCTCTTGTCATTCCTTTCTTTCCATCAGTCAGCTATAAAATTGCATGTATTTTACAGAAATTCAACTTTCAGGTCATTTTGTTTTTTGTCAATAAATAGTTCCTACTTAAGTACCCCATCCTGAATATGAGCTTTGGGGTATGTACTGGATTCCTTGCCATTGTGATTTAATTTACGTTGGTCAAACTAAGAGAGCCTAAAAATTTGAACTTGAGCCAGATACTGGGAAAAAGGAAATGCATAAATCCTCTGTTGCCCAACACTGTTGGTCAGAAAAATCACATTTTCCATTTTTCTGCAACTAAAATTATTCTAAAGTCATATTCCCTTGGGGGATGAGATTTTCTAGAGGCATTTCACATTCATAAAAATCTTTTAGCTAACGATCCCAATTTCAACCCATCTTTACCCTCAGCTTTTAGGGAAATTATTCAATAATTGTTTTCAATTTTCTTCAATAGACGGTGCCAGCAGCTTTACTTTCTTCGATTCATTCTTATTGCCTTATCACTGGCTTTTCTTTCGTCATTTGCACTTCTGCAGCTGAAGAAATTTGTGTTTAACCCTTCAAAACCAGTCCTGCAAATTTAAAAATATTGTTCTGATACGTATTGCTTTAACTCCTTCAATAATTTTTATTTAGCATGTTATTTTAACTCATATTCTATAGCTACCTTTAGTTCTATGCACAGGCAACTTCTTTGTTTCTGTTCTGCCAATTTGAATGTACAAATAATTTATCTTTTAAGATTGTCAGGAATCTAGTTTTTGTCAATTCTTGAAAAAGAAAATTAGGAAGAAAGTTTCATATTAATGAATTATGTTAATGATAAATGAGTGGAAATTCTAATTTATTTATATGAAAAACTGTTCACACTGAAATTTGCGTTTATGTGTGTATTTGAGGCTTTATATTTTAAGATTTGTTGTGCATTTAATGCTAATTGCATGAACAATAGCTTTGTAAATATCATTTTGACAATATTAATTCCTCACTGCCATTTACAGAATTCATTGATTTTTTTTAGCATATAAGCTAATGTGTGAATATATCTCATAAATCTATAATTTTATAAATTCCAGTTAACTTTTACTGTCTTATAATGCCCCTCTACAGTTCTATAAAATTTATTCATGCCTTAGATACTCATTTTAGCCATAAATAATAAATAGTTTGTGAGCTTTAAATTTAAGCTGAATGCATTTCAATGAAGAATAAGAGCAACTTTTCATAAGAGCTCATTTCCTATGCTATACCGATGCATTTCTTTTCCCACACTTTTGGCTGGGGGCTAATTTCTTCTCTCCTCCATATTTTTTGTGTTATTTCCCCCCATGTTTTATCAGCTTTCTTATTTTTCTATTCATACCCTTGATTTCTGTTTCTT
>KK113398.1:506074-521580 GCA_000611955.2 Stegodyphus mimosarum
GGCACAATTTTCCAACTTGCAGTAGATTTTACAATTCGGGATTTGCAAAGAGATTGCAAGCAATTATTGTATTTCTTCAGGAAAGAGGTATTTTTCACAAAAAAATATTTATGTCAAATTTTTTTTTTTTCAACTTGCAATAGATTTAGAATTTGGAATTAGCCAAAAGATAGCAAGCAGCTGTTTTATTTCTCAAGGAAAGAGCTGTTTTTCACAAATAAAGATTTAGGTTTAAGTAACCACTTCGTGAAACTAAAATGTAACTTAAAGCTGGAATAGATATACATCTTTCATTCATGACAAGAAGATACAGGTGTCCAGATGCAACATAGTTTGTTGAATTACACATTCCTTACATTGCTGCCATGCAATTTACTGGTTTATAGTGGTAGAGGTTCATGTTTATTGAGTTTTGCGAATTATAGCTTAATTTGAACGGCAACACAAATTTTGATTAGAACAATTTTTGTGTGCTTTTGGCTCAATATTAGGTGTTATGTTTGTTTTTTGTGTGAATAAACTTTTATCAATTCCCATGCCTTAAAACAAAAAATCATGAGGAATTTGCACGCATGTAATTATTCCAAAAATGGGGATGAAAGAAATGTATGCTCCAGCAAACTGTGTGTGTGTGTTCAAACGTGTTATTTTTTGTAGCATAAACAAAAGCTGCATAGACATTTTGAATCCAAAGTTACAATTTAATTTCATGTAGTAATTATTTAAACACAATTTCCCCCTCCCCATTTCTTGGCAAATCCATTATCATTAAACCCACTGCAGGCAATAAGTAAATAAAATAAAATGAAAACATGATTGCATGAGCAATGGTAATAAACAGTCATCAGGAAAGATATCAAACCAAATTAGTCACCTTCCACTAAGGAAATATGCCAAATCAAAGCAAGTGCCGAGTAGTATGGCTTTAACAGAAAGTGATCCTAGTGATACATTTTTTAGTATTCATAGGAATTTGTATAGAAATGCAGATTTGTTTACGTTAGATTAATTCATGTTTATATGTATTTATTATACTTAATTATAAATTACTTACAGAATTTTATGTCAAGTCTCTGAATTTTGTACTTTTTATATGTTTAGAAATATAGATTATGGTTTTTAAGTATACTATGTAATGTTTTTAGTGATTCATATTAAAATATTCTAAATTTATACATTTAATTATGTATTTCAGCAGCCTTACAGATAGGTTTGCCTCATTTACCTCTGGCTAACGAAAATAAAAGTATAGGTGAATAGCATTTTTCATTATATTGATCAAATGAGCAAATTTTAAATTGTAACTACTTTGTATGTATTTTAAAAAAAAATTTTTTTTATTCATTTGTATTGCATATGTATAAATTCGTATAATGTCTTAAATTAGGAAATAAATTTAAAACAATCTTCTTCATTAGGCATTGATAAATGTAATTGCTGTAGTAAATAGATTTAAAGATTGAACATAGAAATAGTAGGAAATATAATGTGGAGGAAGTAATTACTCCTCTGCTTTTGTGAAATTAAAAATTTTTGCCAAAATATTCCATAATATTGAAGAATGTAAGTGCAAGACAAAAAATGTGTGTGATTAAAATTGAAACAAAATTTAGGAAATGTAAATAATATGCAAAATAAGTTAAGATGCAAAGTGTAATAGACGGTTTGCATATTTAAATTAGCATGGTAAGAATCTGGTATTAAAATTTGTGTAACTGCCATTTGAAAGGTAATATTTTCTTGCCATTTATATTAAGTAGCAATAAAACGAGAAAAATAACTTTTTTAATACAAATTTTTATTTAAATACTTGTATTTGGTATGAAGAGTATTATAGTTAAAAAAAAGTCAAAAAATAATAATTTGAGTGAAATAAGCTTTTACTGAATAGTAGAAGAAATGTTTAAAGTAATATAAAATTAATTTTTTGATGTAAATGTAAATTTGAATGTGTCACTGCTTTTTTGAAAGATTAATTTAAATATCTTCTTCAATATATCTGCAACATTTAAATTTTATTGAAAATTTGCATGGTTTGTAATTTGAATTCCTGTAATAAAAATTGTAAATATTTTCTCGGTTAAATTAAGGATACATTTCAACTTCTGAAAGTAGTTTTTTTAACTGGATTTATTGTGTTACAATACAATGATTAAGTGACTGCAGAAATTGTCACCTTAATTATAGTACTAATCAGCAAACTTATTGTAAAATAAATATTCAGTCTATCCAAAGAATAAATTTCCTCAAAATTGCAAATTACTTTTTTATATTTTATTAGTAAATTCCCAGATGTAAAAAAAATTATGCCAACTTATAATGTTCTTAATAATTGAAAACTTAATATCTGTTTTATAATACATTTAATGCAAGTCTTGATAACCTACATCATATTCTCTCAGATATTTTTTGAAATACTTTCTTTTGTTAAATTTTTATAATGATTATGAGTTTTAAAATTTTATAAGTAATATTTCATTAATATAGAAGTATTGTAAACTACTATATTTATTTAAATTGCTAATTTTTATTATAAAAAATTAATAAATAGTTCTTGTGTACATTTTATAAACTGTTAGCAGCAGCATTAATTTTCTAACCAAGGAATATCGTATGCAAAGATGAGATAGTTTATTAACATTTATGCCATCCACTCCCATCTTGGAATGGTTACCAAAATTTGCTTTAAACCTTCAAAAATAGTTTGTGTCAGTATTTATATATAGTAATAGAATCCACCCCAGGGCTGGCAAGGTTGACTCAGACTTTCATCCCTTAAGTGGGTTGATAAAATGAGTATTAAATTCGCTTGGGGCCTAAACACCAGGGGTTGTGCGACAAGCTGACCAGTCTTCCAGGGCATATGCTCATGCACTCTAGAGCCCACAGTCAGGAAAGCAGATATTGAGGCACTGCAGGCCATGGCCTGCTAGGGCTGTTGTGTCACTTAGTTAACAGAATTCAGGATATTGATTATTGTTACTTAGCAAATGCTGCAGTTGTAATCCACAGAAAATGTGCACAGTTTCAAAAATTTGATAGCACTGCTACTGAAAAGTGTTAAACTAAAAGTGAAATTTTTTATTAAGCAAGCATATGCAGCAGAACTTCATTTAACAAAACTTCCTTGTCTTAAAATTTTTGGTAAATTAAAATGAATTTCTTCTCCCCCAAAATTAAATTTAATCTTTCTTTGATAGTCAGATTTCACTGGAGTTCTTTTAATTGTCCAAAATTGTTATTTAATTCTTTTTTTTTTTTTTTCAGTTTAATATTTTCGCAAAGATACTAATGCTCTTCTTGCAGTATTCAGTAGTCCCAACTAACAACTGTACTGTTGTGATGAAAAAAAATTCTTAAGAGAAAATTATATATTTTTTTTTTCAGAAATGTGCTTTATAATTTTTTTTAAAATAAGCAAAATCCAGCATTTTGCCATATGTTAAAGTATTCATTATGTTTCCTTTAACCTTCCAGCTGGCTCTATGTATGTATGTATGTGTGTTATATTATAATGAAATGTTTCTCGTATGTTATATTATAATGAACTTATTCTCTCTCTCTCTCTCTATATATATATATATAATGAAAACAAATTTAGAAAGTATTGATGATGTAGAAATGTAGAAAGCAGGGATCATAGAATGTTAAATCAGTAATGAACAGCACATTTAGCAGTTGAGGCATATTAAATATTCATCTTTATTTCAGTTGACATTTGCAGCCACAATTCTTTTGACACTCTTAATTGTGCCTGTTCGAGAACGTTTACATTTTTCATACTGTTGCAGTAGGAAGAGAGCAGAAAAGCAGAATCTTAGCGATAACAAAAGTAGAAGCAGAAGCACACTGTCATCCTGTATGGAAGCTCACCCAGAGAAAGTTTTGGTTTAAGTTCTGACTCAGTTACGTCATCAGTGTTATTAAGTCATGTATGGATTGACCTAGAAATGACACAGTTGAGAGAAATTTTGATGTATTGCAGATTCTGGGAGGGGGCATATAAAAGTGTAGAGAAAAAATTTAAAGAGCTGTGTCTAAATAAGTTTATAATTTATTAGAGATTTATTTTTCTATTTTCTATTTTACACACACATATGTATATATGTCCTTTAAGGCAGTATATTAAAAAAAATAAATCCGTGTATAAAGTAGTAAGGGCACTTCTGTTTTATGATGAGGAAAATACTTCTTTTGGCAGTTTTAGAGCCAAACCCTTAGCTGTATAGAAAGTTCAGAAGTTAAATAATTCTTTAAAATATTTGTTTAT
Source organism: Stegodyphus mimosarum (assembly GCA_000611955.2). NCBI lineage: Eukaryota > Metazoa > Arthropoda > Arachnida > Araneae > Eresidae > Stegodyphus > Stegodyphus mimosarum. The sequence goes on from KK113398.1 coordinate 510,345, forward strand.
TGCAGTATTTACTTAAATTTTTTCATGTCACATTTGCTTGAAAAAATATTACAAAATGCACAAAGAAAACATTTTATTAACATTCTTTATCATTTTCATGTCAATGCATGTTATCTAATGCACCATTAAAAAAATAAGGTTTTCTGTCATTTGACACAGCATTTTTCTAATGTAAATGTGTGATTTAAATTCATCTTTTTCAATCTTAAATTTAAACATTTTTGTATGTATGAAAATAATTTTCATCATTTATGTATGCAGTAATTTACGTTTTGCTTTGCACAGTATAGTTATGTATATATTTGAACAGAATAACATTGTTTCTGAAATGCAGTTTGCCAAACATTTGATAACTCAAATGTTTTTTTAACCTGCTTTCTTCAGTTTTGACAGCTGCGTACTGCATTTAAAAAAATTTTAACATTTTCATTGTTGAATATAATTTTTTCAAGATAACATATATATTAATGTTTACATTTCAGAAGAAACAGCAACAGATAATGGTCCACCTTGGGGAGATCCTTCCCACAAATCAAATCGCACCTTTGGAAATTGGTCTCCTGTTTCAAGTGGAAATAAAAAGATGCCTCCATCTGGGTGGGAAGAAACTGCACCTCCCCCCACTACTTGCCAATCAGGACCTAACTATGATGATGGTACCGCAGTATGGGGTAATCCTGTACACCAAGCTAAAGTGTCCCATTGGAAAGAAATGCCACCTGCCAAACAAATGCCTGACTGTATTTTGCCGCCTGGTAATTTATGCCAGAGTGGCAATCCATGTGCTCCTCATGCTGGTCCTGGTATGATTAGGTTGCCTCAGGCTGGAGCAAACATGAATCAAAATGACAATTCGTGTTTAAAAAATCAGTCTCTCAATCGCCGCATGAGTTGGTCTGTTGTTACCCCTCGTACTGATCCTTCAGGACGTAGATTTTGGGTACATCTGGATGCAAATGGACATCCAATTCAGGACAAAAGTGTTCCAGGAACTGCTAATACACCAAATAGTGCCTTTGGAAATTGGGGAGAACCAGTCAATCCTGTTGGAAATTTTTGGGGTGCAAAATCTAAGAGTAATATTTGCAGCTGGGCTGATGGGCAAGTAGATACAAGTTCATGGGGTGGACCTATGAAACAGGTAACTATTTATTTAAATTTTTGGTATTCTTCTTTTAACTCCACCACATAATTCTGGATATTGCTAATTATAGTAAAAGTTGTTGAATATGATAGCATTTACATTTAATACATACACTGCATGCACTTAAATTTAATATATTCACTGCATGCAAAACTTCAGGAAAATAAAGAATTTCTTCAACTGAAATAGTCTGGCTATTGAAGAAGTCATACATAAGCATCTTAGCTAGGTACTTATTATCACAGTCACCTTGGTGGAGTCTGGCAAATTTTATGAAAAAAAAAGGAATAATTATTGAAAAAAATATATATATATTACATATAGACATACATATTATTACATACACATTATCTTTTTCAGTTAGATATATATTCCAAAAGACAATCAGTAAATCTAGTTACAAATGGACTTTTGTTTTTGCTGTGGAGAAAATTTTGTAGCAGTCTCTTTGAGAAAGAATTTGAAACATTGTTCCTTTAGCAATTTTGTGACAAAACAATGTATTCCTGCAGAAATTTCACGTCTTCTTCTGTTACATTAAAATTCTACGAGCACAAATTATAATATCAAGACGAAAATATCATAATTTTTTATAAAAACCATTGGAACTTGGAGTACAACCAAAAGAACATGTATAAAAATGGCAGCATTAGAAACTGCCTATCATAGTTACCAGAGTTTGTGTATTTTGAAGCTTTGGCTATTTCTGCCAAGCTGGTTGTAATAATACGTAAGTACCTTTAAGCTATATTAAAGTGATGAGAGAAACAGCATAATTATAGCAATGGAAACCAAAGCTACAATTGGTTAAAATGATATAGATATCTCTATGAATTGCTATATGCATGTATGTAAATTCTGGCATTAAACAGGTATTATTTTCAGTAGTAGCCTGATAATCTTGAGCAGTGATTCATGTGTCAGATGTTTTACTCCATCTGTCAGAAGTCCTCAATTAATTATTACAGTAGTTTTTATCAGTGCCATTTGAATTCTTGAATATTTGATAGGAATGTGTCATTAGGTATCCTCTCATGTATATTTAGGTTGATTTAGAATGGGGATATGAACAGGTCAGTCACTTGTTCAAGCAATGTCCTTCATCTCAAATAGGAATCGTCTCGCCAAAATAAGGTCTTACACTGCTAAATTTATTGTGTTCGTAGAAATGGGATTTTAGGGATGACATTCGGAACTTGGAATTTGCGTTCGCTATATAGAAGCAAGGGACTTTCTGCTTTAATGGAAGTAATGGATGATTATAAAATTTACTTAATGGCACTTCAGGAAATGAGGTAGATTGGACAATGAATTAAGGTTGACAGGAATTACACTATATTTTATTGCTGTGATCTTGGGAAATATGTTTGGCATGGTTTTTATTGTTCATAAGAGGATTTGGTTTATTGTTATCAATTTTGATGCCAAGTCTCCCATGTTATACAGGATTAGATTGAGACTTAGATTCTTCAATTTATAGTTAGTTTAATTTTAATATACATGCACCAACTGAATTATTTATAGTTAATAATTAATTTATTAATAATTACCATAATTATTTATAGTTAGTCTAATTTTAATATACATGTACCAACTGAAGATAAAGGCTACTTTTTAGAAAAAAGTCAATGCACTGTATTCTGCCAGCCCAAAACATAATATCAAGATTGTGCTGGGAGATGCAAAATGTTAAGATAGGAAAGGAAAATAGGTTCTGACTATCACTGGTTGGCATATCCTACATCACAGCTCGAATAATAATGATTAGAGACTTTTTGCTGTGGAACATGGCATAGTGGTTGCCAGTACTTGCTTTCCAGACAAAAGTATTCACAAAATGACTTAGAGATCTCCAGATTGTTACACTTTCAATCGGATTGACCATGTCTTAATTGATACCAGACATGCCTCAGGTATATTGGATTTAGGTCATATTGTAGAGTAAATTTTGTCTCAACCCATTGTTTGGTAATGAGGAAAATCAGAGTAAGAATTCCTAATGCCCATTAAAAATCTGGGGGGGGGTGAAATTAGAGAAATTTAACTGTCTACTGTTAAAAAAGAAAAATACAAAGCTGAGATCTCAGAATGAATTGGAAATGCGATTAAAAAAAAACCTCTCAAATTGGAGGAATTGGAATGTGTAGATGAAAAATGGAATCTGTTAAAAATGTCTATTATTGAAACTGGCAAGAATGTAGGGCTGTCACTGACCTTAAAAATAAAGCACATAAGAATATGCTTCAAAGAAACCATACTAGATTAGCTGTTGACAAATGTAAATGTGCTAGAAAAAATAAAAAGAACCAATGTGCTAAAAAGAGGGACTTTCATTAAAATCATCTAAGAGATGTTAAACATCTTAAAGGAGCAGAAGAAAGTAGAGCTTTCTTTTATGTCATCAGTCATGGATGGAGAAATTTAAAAAAAAAAGAAATCATGATTTAAAATTATAATATGAATCCTCTACAAGTTGTTGTTATAGGGAACAACAACTTGTAGAGAGAAAGACGTTTCTATCATAAATGATAGAATGACATTCTATAGAGATGAAAGGAGCAACTGGATAAGCTGCTGAATTCCAACATGCATGCAGAGAATAGTGAAATAACAAGCAAAAACCTAGGGCTTATTGACCCCCCTTCTGTCGAAGAGGTGAATCATGCTATAAAGAAATTTTTTTTTAAATTTCCCGAGTCAGAAAATATTACTTCAGAACTATTAAAAGCTTAATTAGTAGTTGCATTTTACTAATAAAAGGCTTAATTCAACTCATCTGGAATAACACTCCCAATAGAATGGAAACTTAGTACCATTTTTTTGGTGCACAAAAGGGAGATGTCCTTAATTGCAGTAATTATAGAGGAATTAATCTTACATGCAGATTCTATAAAATAATTTCAGCTATTCTTTTTAACAAACTTTTACCTTATGTTGATAACATGATCAGCGATTATCAGTGTGTTTTTAAGAGGGAAACATGGAGTACTGAGCAGATTTTTGAAAAATGCAGAGCATTTGGTATTGAAACACACAATATTTTTATCAATTTCAGAACTGTGTATGATTGCATTAATATGGAATTACTCATTGAGGCCATGCACAAACTAAATATTCCAGAAAAACATGTTACACTTGTGGCTTTGACTCTTAAGGAAACTAAGATACAAATTCGTTTACAAGGTGACCTCACAAAACAACTTGAGGTCAAGAATGGATTGAGACAGGGGGATGCATTGGCATGCCTCCTGTTTAAATTAATGTTGACTTTTTATGTCAAGTTTTAGCACAATAGTAGTGATAAAAAGAACAAATACTTTAAGAACCAAGTAGAAAAACTTACATACAAAAATGAAGAAAAATTATCAGTAATTCTTGGTAGAAAAATATTGTGTAATGGTAGATTGTTTCTCACGCTCATTCTGAAGAAGCAAACAGTAATGCCAAGTATTACAACATATCTTGAAATTTGTTAGCCAGTTCCAAGCATTAATGTCACATTGCGAAAACAGTAAAAATTACAGAAAAAGGACAAAAGTCTTTGAACAGAACGGGAAAGAAATCTGCATAAATAATAATTATATGTAATATTTGCTTTGTTTGGCCTAGAGATATCTTAAAAAGGTTGTCCGAGTTATACGGAATGTCAAGATATCGGGAGTCAAGTTTGCAGGGGATTCTACTCTACTTAAATTTTCTCTGTATATTATTCCTGATTACTCTTGTTGTTGAAATGGGCTGAATTATATATAGCTGCATAAGATGCTTTGTGATATATTGTAAATTTTCTTCGTATATGCATGTTTTGATTTATTGTGCAGTAGTTTCTTATTTTTTTAGTCTAGTACTTTTTTTTTTTAATCCTGTACTTTTTTTTTAGGGTGGAAAACCATTAAGTAAAGATTTAATTTGGGCTAGCAAACAGTTCCGTATTTTGATGGAAATGAATTTTAAGGTAATTAAAAAAAAAGTTCTTTGAAATTATTTGAAATATTTCTTCTGGAATTATCCTAAATATGAGTTTGTAAATGTTTAATGGCATTTATAACAAATATACTAGATTAATATACCTCAGAAGGTATGGCAGATTCCATTATTTCATTTAAAAAAGAAGTACTATAATTTCGGGTAGATAAGCCATGGGTAATAAGTGTTCTGAGACGTATCTGAAGGAATTTTATTTTTCTTTTGTCCTTAAAACTTCGCTAGATCAGATCGTAAGTTATGCGCAAGTGAAACAGTAAGAATTCACTGCAATATTCTAACCTCAGATTGCGCAAAGGCAGTGCAATAATTTCAAACTCGTCTAACTAAGGTAGATGGCGCTTTCTGTAAAGACATTGTAATGCATGTACTTTCTGCTAAATTCCATGGTTTTGCCTGCATTTTCCTATGACAAACAAAATTACGTTTTGTTTTAATGGAAACAATTATGTTTACTTGCCAAGTGCTGTGTTCATTCTTACACTTTTTATTGATTTGTACCTTGCTTTTTGCTTGCCTTATCATTCACGCTTTAAAAATATTATTATGGCTAAAAAAAAAAAGTTATGTAGCTGCTCTAAAAAAAAAAGTTATATAGCTGCTTTTAAGCTTTTGGCAGTGAAGAAAGCAATCGAAATTGAATGAAAAGACTTTTTTTACTTGTGTTTTGGGTTGTGCCGCCAATGTGGAAAAATTAATCCCTTTGATAATTTTCAAAAGAAAAAGAATTCTGAAAGGAAACTTCCCTAAAGGAGTTATTATTTGCTATAATCAAAAAGGATAAAGTGCAAAGAAGTGATGTTGTTTTGGCTGAGAGAAATTTATTAAAAAAGGAAAGATGCTTTATTCCAACTCTGAGGACTCGTTGTTCTCAATTCAATGCGATCCCATAAGCGGATACTGTAAGATCTGAATCCAAAAGAAACTTAGCACAGATGTCTCAGTGATATCAGGTGGGCTTACAAAAATTTTATAGCTGCTGGGTCTTGCTATCAATAGAATTTTCAAGCACAAACTATGAAAGCAGTGGGAGGAATGAATGCAAAGCGGGCTCTATTCCTTCACAAATTCCAGATAAATGAGAAAAACTTCGTGTGAGAAGGCTGTCTTATGGGTCGATAAAGCATGGCAGTCAGTCGTAGTTGATATGATTGTATCAGCTTTCATTAAATCAGAAATCATGAAAAAAAGGAAAGTGATGACATTGAAAGAAGTGATTTAGAACAAAATGATGAAATCGGCCTTGATGGTCATTTGTTAAATTTATTGAACTCTGACATCGATGAGTCGGATTTTGCAGGTTTTGTATAAATAAATGTAGTTTAATTAAAAAATTCTTTTTGTTTATGCAATTTACGTATTCTTTTTCATAATATGGTAATTTATTGTGATAAACAAAGTTTACTGAACTCGTAAAAATAATATCTATTAGAAATCATCAGAGTTCGTTTTTGGCGAGTTCCAAGGTAAGGAGTTTCTTCTCTTTTTATTCATATATTTCTGATTATATTTATGTTGTAAATGTTACAAAATATTATTGATGATTACATCAATATGGCAGGGAATTACTAAATAAATGAATATTAGGTGCCATGTTTCGGAATGCTTTGCTGTGGCGTATAAGGCGGTATGGCTTATCTGATAAATTTTCATTTTTTTTAGTCAATTATTATGTGTGTGGTGTATATGCCAGGGCGGCTTATCTACCCAAAATTACGGTAAATGAATCTTTTTTTTTTTTTTTTTATTAAAAGCATAAATATTTGTCTTTTCAGAATTTATCTATCAATTCCTTCCATCTTCAACAGATTTATTATTTTATAATTGTTTTCATCTATGAGTGTAAATTAAGTAGTATATTTAAAATATTCTTTCCCAGTAATACATATTATGTCTGGAAAAGGCCTTAACCTACTTTTATTTATGCAATCATTTGTTATAGATATACATTTCCAGTTACAGAAATGTTTTAAATAATGCAAATATTCAATTTGGCATTTTTAAATTTAAAGAAGTCGATTTTGTAGAATAATACAAAATCTTAACATTTTATACATTCCTCCAGTACCTATACTTATGTTGGAAAATTTGAACAGTCACAGATTCAGGGCAGGAAATTTTGATCATCGCGGGATCTTAAATGTATAGTTCGACCGCCTCATTCGCGACCATGAGCGCAAACATGCATGCATCATTTGGACTGAATTATTCTGAAAATAGAGTGGAAGGTGGGAACTTTCTTTCCCTTCGTTCTCTCTTTCCGCAGAAGAGAAGAATTTCACGTGACCTTTCATGTCGCAGCAAGTAATAACGCTCCTTTTGGACAAGTTTATGTGTTTTGGCAGAATGCCAGCCAGGGTTGGGTTTGAGACAGTTGAACTATACCTATCACTTTTTAATCAGAATAAAGAGCTGTGCATCTTTTTTTTTCTATTAAAGAAGTCTAATGCTCTGTGCTCTAATGCTATTAGAATATGCTATTAGATATATGCTATTAAATAAGTGTTGCTATAATATGCTATTAGATTAAGTGTTGTTACAATGTATAAATACTGTAAATTTCTCCCCCTTCCTTTAGATAGAAAACAGAATATTGTCTTCTGTTCAAAATTTTTTCCTTTTATTTATAATCATCAGTTGATTTTAATAAGAACAAATTGAAAATAAAATATAGATTTTTGCATTTATTAAGAAAGCTTTTCATTTACATGAAAAACAACATGCTAATATGAAAAATAGTACTGTGGGGCTGAAATTGGAGAAGCTGGTCACAGTTAATCCCATATATAAATTTTCATGCATATGTGTTTATTTCTTATGAATATGTTTTTACTTCTTAAGCAAATTGGTAATTTTACTTTGTTTTTGAAAATGCTTAAATTTTGTTGTTCACTGCATATTTTGCATTGATATGAATGCCTTTCCGGAATATTGGTGACAACAAACCAACTGTAAAGTGCTGGAACTGCGGTGCTTTAGGGCACATGCGAAGGAACTGCTGAACACCCCAAAGCACAAAATAAGACGACGATATAAACAGACAATTAAATGCCATGAGATGGAAAAGGAGTGACAAGAAACCAAAATGCTGGAACTGTGGAGCTGAAGGCAACGTACGAAGGAACTGAGAACACCCCAGGGTACGTAAAATAAGGTCATTTTCCAGGAACGATGCAGGAGGCAAATTAATGACCATATCGAGGAGCGGAGGTTGCCAGATAGTGAAAATCCCTGTTTTAAAGCACTCATGATTTCTGCAGTGAGTGGCAGCAGTAATGCCTTCATCACCTGAGGAATACATCCAAGAAGATGTCCCGGCCTGGTTCAAATCGAAGCACCGTTCTGCACGAGAGTGAGTCAACTTGGTGATGGAGAAGATGGAGACCCGCTACAGCACGAGAGCTACTGACCATCGTTTCAATGAAGGAGACAAGTTGTGGTATCCGACTTGATGGAATAGCCTGTGTCCAAAACTACATATCACCTTGGGATGGTGGGTACACAGTCCTAAACAGGCTGAACGACATTGTGGTTCGCATCTGTAAATCATCAAACTCTAAGTCTAAAGTTGCTCATTATGACAAGTTAGCTCACTATGGCCAGTACGTAGTGTATGTAATTGCAAATAGTAATGTAAATAGTATAAGACCATGGCCCTTTTTGTATTTAGCATTTGATAGTATTTGATTTGTATTTAGTATTTGATAGTATTCAATTTGTATTTAGTATCTGTTAGTATTTGACTTGTATTTGGTGTTTGATAGAATTTGATTTGCTGAAAGTTATTTATTGCAATTATTGTTTATTTTGTTATTGGTATGTAATGTTTATTATTGCATTGATGCCTTAGTTGTAAGTTTTGCTCCCTGTCCAGGGATTCTACTGCCCAGGACGTGCAGTCCTTGAGAAGGGGGTAGTGTTATGGATTTTGTATTTATTTAGCTATTTGTTTAGAATTGTAATTAATATTGCTTTCTGTGCAATGCAGACAATTTTTGAAGAGAAAGTTACATCAGAAAAGTAAAAATAAAAGAGTGCATGCATTTAATATTTAATAAATAAATATCTCGTAATTGCTGTTGCCATCCAGAAAAAACAAGAAAATAGGTTTAGAATGTTCTATTGAATAATTAAAAAGCTTATAAAAGCCGAATTAAAACACCTGAGCTCAGTTGTAGCTGTTTTAAGCGAACTGTTGTTTACTTAATGCTGTTATTGATTGTAACCAATTCGCTGCGAGATAGAATTAGTTTCTCTGTTTTAACTTGAGTTCTGTTTAACGTTTGAGATATTGTGATATTGTACGAATATCTCTGAGGAAGTATATCCATATTTTGTTTTATTTCTTGTGAAAAGAATAAATTTGATTAACTTTTTAATGACTTGTGCATTCAATCCATTACAAACCCGTACGCATGCAACAATATTTTCTCCTTGAATTTTATTTTTTTCTTAAATTGTTAGTTATTCATCTATAAATATATTGTAATTTAATCAATATAACAATGTTAACAATGTGATCATACTTCTGTAATGATGTAGTATGTTATTGATTACTTTTAGTCTTTTATTTCTTAGATAGCACCATTGAAATGGTATTTTTAAATATGAAAATAAGTAAAAAATAATATGTATGTAATCTGAAGGCTTTCTGATTTCATGTTACACCCAGAGGGACATTTTTTCACGGGGAGGTTCAAAATGGGATTTTAAAAATGATACAGGCACTCAAAGTCATTCAGTGCAAAATACCATTAAACAGTATAATGTCTTTGCGCTGCTACGCTACCAACATAATGACAGTAAGAAATGTAAAGAAACCCCGTGCATAAAATATCTGTGCTTGAAGATGCATGCAGTGTTAATGTTAATAGAAAGCTTTGAAATTGTTGAGTTTATTAACCAAAAATTCATTAAAATTTTACAAAATATGAAAGAGGTAATAAAACAAATTCCAAATTTGGGCTTCTATGTACCCATATTCTAGTGTAGGACTATATTATTCAAAATTTTATGTCTCTAGGTGTCGTTTTTTTCACAATGCAAGAAACGACATACATTCATGCAGACTCTTCAGTATTTTAATTTCTTTAAACATAATGCAGGGCTCTAATATTTGGTGGCAGCAGTTTGAAAAGTGATTCGGACTTTTACAGTAAATCAACGCAAAATGCCCGAACGAAATTAGTAGCCCTTCTGGGCTAATAATTAAGAATGTGTAAATGAAAATAATTCTGTTAATTTAATAACCTATTAAATTTTTAATTCCATTAAATTTTAATTCTCTCCAATTTTACAAAATAAAAGCAGTAATGGAACTTAAAAGGACTGTTTTAATAGATTTTTCATCTATATACATTACAAAATGTTGCACAGTATGGCTAAAAAATAATCATCACTTTTATTGAAGTATCTCCGCCATGTTTGTCCAAGATAATGTAGAAGCATTTACTTTGTGTAGGGTTCGTACAGTCCTTAAAAGTCCTTATGTTTTTTGGAATCGATTTTTGGTCAGTAAAACTTTAATTTCGCCCCAAATCGCAAAAATTCCTTAATTTTAGTCATCTGAAATTTCTGTCTGTTTTTACAACTGCCATTTTGACTGTGAATAAACATTTTGGAGGAATATTTTTGGTGATTCATTGACATGTCTTTTGAATAGTTCGTGGGTTATAATTTGTTCCTATTTCTAATATAAATGGTGCGATATTCGAGTTTCTGGGCAAGAAATAAAAAGATGAGCATATCGAAATTATTTCATTTTTTCTAATGAAGAGCTCTTAAACAGCTTTTCATTTTTTCGAATGTAAATTTCTTTATTAAACAGTTCTAAATTTGATGACTTATCAACATTTTGGCGATTTTGAAGATCAATTTCTATAGAATTTTTAATTCCATTATTTTTGAATTTTTCGACAATTTTTTAGAACATTATAATTTTAATTTTCATCAAAATAATTATAATATATTAATGTGATAATATAGCAAAACATACGCGTTTCGAAATTATTTCATTTTTTTAATGAAGATCTCTTGAACAACTTTTCGCTTTTAATTCAGAGATCTGGTAATTTTCGGCGTTTTTTTTTTTTTTTTTTTTTTAAACAC
>KK113398.1:521603-615305 GCA_000611955.2 Stegodyphus mimosarum
TTTTTTTTTTTTTTTTATTATTAAACACTATAATATTAATAGATTTCATTAAAATAATGGTAGTATATTGAAGTTATATTTAGAAAATTGCATTAAAATAAAACATTTTTGTTTTTTACTGTAATATTATAAGGTGACATTGCTTTCCATTTTAGTGACTTATTATACAACATTTTAAATCTAAAAAATAAGCAAGGTAATAAATAAATGCTAATACAGCATAATTTACAAAAGAAACAAACCTACTCTTAGCAAAAGAAAAATAGCTATGTAATTAATTAAAAATGTCTTCTTTTTAATTTTTTCACGGTAAGAGTTTTTCCCGAACGTTTTCGAATGTTCGCGAAGTTTTTCACGGTAAGAGTTCTCAGAATGTGTATCAGTTTTCTCCATAAAATTAATTTTACACTGCTTCCCACTGATTTTTTTTTAAGCCCTAAGGAGCAATTTGCCCAGAAGGGCTATTAATTTTGTTTTGGCATTTTGTGTCATTCACTCTAAAATGGCGTTTCAGTTTTCAAATTTTTGCCACCGAATATTATAGCTCTGTGTTATATTTAAAAAAATTAAGTAATGAGAAATCTGCATGAATGTATGTATGTATCTCTGACTGTGAAGAAATGGGGAAAAAAGTACTCGGAGACAGCAAATTTTCATTAAGTCCAAATTTGGAAATTGTTTTATTATCTATTTTACATTTTGTAAAACTTTAATGAATTTTTGATTAACAATCTTGATGATTTCTAAGCAAACAATGGCAGCTCTATTAAAAAAAAAAAAACTCCAGAATGCGAGACTGTGTATTGAAAATTCTAAAGATATGCTCTTTGTAAATATTTTGTGATATTCTTATTGAATTGAATTTTATGGTTAAGTGTGAAGAACATGATGTTTAATAAATAAAGGTAATTTACGAAATGTCCCTTTGGGCTTAATACAAAATCCGAAAGCTTTTCGATTTATAATTTTTCCCCCCCCCCTTAGAAACATTTCCGGCTTTTTGCTGTTTCAGAATTGGTAGGGGTAATATTTCTTTAGGATTTTAGACATTGCAACTTGGGAAGTTTAGAAGGATTTGAAGGCAAGAATTATAGACCCACGATTCTAGAAGACAAAATGGAAAATGTTTAGGCACAAGCATTAAAAATATAAAAAAAATATTTCTAATGTTATTACATGGATGTGCATTTATAGAAAGAATTTTTGTAGTAATAAAGAAATTAAAAACTGACAATTTAAAAGCTTCATCTTATATGTTTCGCTGCATCATACATAGGGCTTGCGATAGTTCTTTTCCCACCTGATGCTAAGTTCTGCTGCCTAGTGCCTTCCTAAATTCTGAAATTTTTGCCATTTCTAGATTTTGTTGGTTGGTGTGTCACTAAATTTGAAAAATTCTGCCACAGTGGCTGTGTAACTGGCCCATACCATATATGATTTCATATTTTTTCTGAGTGTTCGTATTACTAAAGAAATAAAATTAGCAGCTTTTTCTATATATTCTAAGTGCATTTAGTTTTTTAGAATAACAGAAATCCTTAATTAAATCCAAAAATTCTTCAAAATTAAATTCAAATTAAATTCAAAAAAGTGAGAAGGAGATGTATTGAAGAAAAAAATTTATACATAAAGAGAAAGAAAATTATTCTTCAAAGATATGTCCAGTTATTATTATGTAAATTAACCAGTTGTTTATAATTTCAGCATTTTCTATAACTTTCCCTTTGCTTTTCCCCCACCAGAATACAAATCATTTTGATAGTTTTTAAACTAAGGTTTTTGGATTTAAGATGGTGTTTGGGGCCTTCCCTGCTGCCAGCAGTAGTAATTTATAATTATTCATCTTTGCGTTATCACTGCCAACATTTGAATTTATTATGACAATAGAGTTACTGAGCCAACTTAGATTAAAATGAATTTGTATAGTCTTTGACTACTAGTTGACATTTTTAGTTTGAATTTGACTGTTCCTTTTTAATTACGTCTCCACAAGCTGTAGTGTATTTTGCTAGCATAAGAATGTGCCTTTATGTTTTAAGTTCTTTTCAAATAAGACTTATTTAAACCTTTATATGACTATGTAGTTACTTTCAGACATAATGATAATTTGTTTAACATCTGTAAGGGGTTTTGGACTATTTAACTTTTACCATATCAAGGAAAACCTCATTAGACATTATCGAGAGAATGACAAGTTAGGAGATAAAGACCGCAGAAACTAGTGGGAACACATGTTTGCATATTGAAATAAATTCCTAATTGTTTGAAAAGATGCTTAAAAAGAAGGAAATTAATATAGATTGACCAAAATGTCTGGGAAGGCTTCAAATAAAAAACGCGTAAATATTTTGTTGAATTTTGTTGCTACAAAACATAAGTATTTTGTAGCTTTTAATGTGTAATTATCCTATATCATTTAAAAATCAATATCATAAATTACACGTATTTTAAACTGTGAAATGGTGTTAGATTGTGAATTTAATAGTTCTTTTTTAACAAATAATTTTAAAAAATAAAATTTAATAGTGGTCATGTAAATTAAGTTAGTTATTAAAATAACTAAGGGTATCTAATTACTTAATTTAATTATTTGTAACTAACTCCTTACCTTTAAAAGTTATTGCTGCATGTTAAAGCTAGTTATAGCCTTTCATTAATCCTTACTGTGGTTACAAGGTACAGCAGAGAAATGTAAAATGTATTCTTTGCATCTAGCGAGACTTAAAATAGTACAAAACAACCTATCAGCTCTGGTACTTTAGTAGCTTATTAGAACCTTAAAGTATATTAACTAGGTTACAACTCTAGGAACTTTACATGATGCTATAGTACTAACTGACTGTGTCAAACAGATAGAGCATAACTAACTTTCAAAACTTGCCAGCAGTGCCTACATCAGACTTTCAAGTCTGTTCTGATCAGCCGGTCTTCTGTTACCAGTCATGCTGATTATGATTTTATTTCTCATTTTAACCTATGCTGTTTGACATAAAATCTACCTGCTATTTATGAAATCTCTAGACTAAGCAAATACATGACAAAATAGATATAAAAGAAAAGTTCAACATAAAACTAACTGTTACTAAAACATAAATAAAATGTCGCTAATCTTCTTTCAAATATCCCCAACTATTATTCGTGTAAAATATTTAATGCTACTTGATAAATTTTATAAAGTTGATTTTATTCTCAAATTTGTTTTATAATTACTTTTATTAAATTATGTTTAATAATAATGCATCCTGCTTATGGATGGATCTATTTTATTCTTTGGATGGTGTAACAAAAGTTAAATTCAGCCATAGATAATATCTTTAATTGAATTTATTCAGTTCCTTTTTGCTGGCAGGTCCTAATTTTTTTTTTTTTTTAATGGGCCTTAAAAGTACTTAATTTCCACGTGTAGAAATGTTTATGAATCCTGTGTGTGATACTACCAATTGATCATATCACAGATTCCTATTCATTGAAGACCTATTTTTATTTTTTTGGGGGAAGGAGAAAGCAATTTGAATTTTTTTTGCTATACAGGTATATGAAATACAACACTTTCATATGTGTTTTATTAGTTGAAAGGCATACAAGTTATGATTTTATTAATGAAGCATTTTTATATATAATACAATTACATGTAACACTTTAAAAAATGTTGTGTGTATTTTTAATTTCAGAAAGACGATATAGAGAATGCTCTGAGACGTAGTAATATGAACTTGGAGGACGCTTTACGTATGTATCATTTTCATCCTACTTATTTTGTATATATTTTCGCTACAAGTGTGAATCAACAGCTTGATTTTTGAAATATTTAGTTGTTATGCATTGACATTTGAGCATTTTACAGACATTTCTGTCAAACTTAAAGCTTATTTAAAATCTTTGTATAATGTTAAAATTTAATTTATATTTTACCATTTTTACAGTTGAACTTAATGCCATGTCTTCTAGCAAAGAGGGTTCTATGATTGATATAGATGGATTAACTGCAATGAATTTAAATCAGACCCGTGTGCCACATGGTAATGTTACTGACGATATAAATTTTGCAGAACATTCTATCGATAACTCGTTACCTCCTGGAAATATCTATGGTGGTAATGATTTTCCAGGAATGAGTATGTTCTCCACTTATGTTGCTCAAAATTGTAAAAATCAGGTAATATATTTCTATATCACTCTAATACTATTAAAATATGTCCAGACTTTTTTTTAATTATGCTCATCTTAAATTATATTAAAACTGACATGAATAACTTGTTTTACAGAATTTATATTTATTTTTCAGAATGCAGTGGGAAATAGCATTGCTCCAAACGTTCTTGGGAGTGCTGGAACAAATAATCAAGTGCTGAATTTTAATTTGAATAATGGCATCAATAACTTAAGCCCGGCAATGATGCGCAAAATACTTCAACAAACTCAAACTTTTAATCCGGTTAGTTTCTGATGAAATCTGAAATGACGAGCATTATATTCTAAGGGAATGACTAATATAAGATATTTTTTATGCAGCTGTGATTCTTTATATTTTACTTTTTTTATTATTTAGAGCTGCCTTCCTCAGAATACTGGACGTATGGCCCAACAGAACTTTCCTTCAACTGCTCAATTACGTCATCTTGTGCAGCAAATCCAAATGGCAGTACAAGCTGGTCATTTAAATCCCACAGTATGCATTTTTATAATCTATATTAAAATAAGAAACCTTTGAATTTCATTTAAAAATTCTGTTCTGTAATTAAGTATAGTAAAACTCTATTTAACTATGTAAGGTTATTATTTAAATTAACCACTTATTTATAGCTTTTCCTTTCCGTGTCCTAACCAGAATGTATATGAGTTATTTAATATTTAAACTGAGGTTTTGGGATCTTAAGACAGAGCGTGTTTCTAATGTAATAGCTTTGATAGTCGTAATTATTTAGCTTTTCATTATTCCGATGCCAACAATTTGATTTTGATGCTCAGGTTAGAATTACTGTGTCAATGTATTACTTAGAGTATATTTAGATGGTGTAGTCTTTGATTACTGTTTCACATCTTAAAATTGACTGCTTCTGTTTAGTTGCCTCACCGTGATTTATTGCAATGTAGTTAGCACAAGAAAGTGCATTTATATTCAAATTTTTTTAAATGAAAGGTTATTAAAACCTTATCATGACTTGTAGTTACTTCAGATTTATTGATAATTCACTTCATGTCTGATGGGATTATTAGTTTCAGATCAAGTAAAACCTCATAACTAAGCTATTTTAGATGAAACTGCTTCCCCCAAGATAACTCTCAATTGTTAATTCGGCAAAGGAAGTAAAAATAAAGGCCTATAACAGTGTTCAGCAAAAGTGTGCATTACGTTTAAAGATCTGTAATATAAAATATCTTCGTACATGTTTCTTATAACGATCTTCTTTTGACTCCCCCCCTCATGTTACTTTCTGCGTTTTTTTAGATCAAGCTAACCTGATAGTGTATAAAAAGCTAAAATAATGACCAAATCACTTCTTTTTTGCCTGGTTTTCAAATTATCTACACACTCTTGCAAGTATCACCATCTGCAGGTGTCTCTTCCCCCCTCCCCCACATTTTGCTTTAATGCTATGGTTGCTTTCCATACTTGAGATATTTGCTTAATGTTTTATTTCTGCTGAATATATCTTGAAATGGGTTGAAGTTGTAGTACCAGTATAGACATTCAATAGCTGGAGTTACCTGTTAATCCAGACTGACTTTCCCATAAACTCTTATTTTTGAAGACTTTTTTCCCTCACTCTCTGTCTTCACATAGTGTAGGAAAGAAAACATAAAAATAGTGAACTGAAGAAAAAAGCGAGATTGCTCAAGTCTAATTTTCTTCTAATTAACTAGATTTCTTTTCTCAATTTTGTCCTTTACACAATATGTGAAGCACTAGATCTCATGTTTGTTTAAAGTGATATGTTGCATCTTTTCTTTTGTTGGCATAGTAGGCAAGTAAGAAGAAACAAGTAGGTTTTATTGAATTTAGCTCAGGTAACAATTCAAATTGTACCCATCCTTAATTTTCTGATTTTATGTATCTAATTATTTTGTTTAGTCTGTTATTACAAATCTTATACAAGTTTTAGAAAATGATAATATCATTGTAATGTTTCCTCAAAACCATATATCCATCATTCACCTAATTGATATCAGGATTTTGCATGTACTAAAATCCAGATAAGTACATTTTAAAATTGATGAAGCATTAAGAACATCGATTCAGTTGGCGAAATCTGTAGTATGGTTTTTAAATCCAGAGTATATCATTATTTTGGGGCTTTGAGTCATGTTTTAATTTCAGGAGGTAGTTAATCAAATGTGGATTTTCATTCTCCAGAATATCTCTACCAAAAGTTACTAAATGCAGAATGCCTATTCTCTTTTTACTGGAACATAATCTGGATCGTGGTGCACCTTTATTTAGAAAAATATTTTCCGATACCTAATTCACTGAGAAATACTCAAGTGCATGCATAAAAATGGCTGCAGTTGTTAAAGAAATTGGTATAAACAAATAAATCTTCATGTAAAACTATATCCAATTGTTGTTCGTTTTGTTAGTCCAGAGTGTTCAGAAATTGAGTGGTGGTTGCTTTCTGTCTTGGCTTTAGGAGGAGATTCAACAGGCTTTAATATGGCACAGCTAATTATTAAGTCTTTATAAAAAAGGTCAATTCCTCTTGATAATTGCTTAGGCTTTGGTGCTGATAGCGCGCCTCTAATGGCAGGCTTAAAGACTGGTGTTGCATGCAACTTAAAAATTGAAAATTCTGAATGATTGTGAGCTTGTCAATCTCTTAAAATTAGAAGCTGAAAAAGAGGCAACTTCTTTACCAGTAGCTGCAGATGAATACATTGTTGATATTTATTTTTATCTTAAAAAGAGTTCTGAAAGAAAGAAAAAATAAGAATAATTCCAACAGCTTCATAATACTGAAGTAAGAAATTTTTTTTAAAATGCGTGTGCATGCTGGCTATCTTTAGAGAAATGTTTATCTAGAATCCCCGACTAATTAAACCCATTTCTTAGGGAAGTAACTTCTGCATTTGTAAACAATTTAGCTGATAAATCTCAAAATAAAAAATTTGCTCAAGAAGGGAAATGTATTTCAATTACTGTCAGTTTATCTTGTGAAGAATGAATATTTATGTTTTTGTCTTCGGACCCTTAACAAAGCTTTTTGGTGCAATTAATTTCACCATCATTTTATGTTCTTAACACAGTTCTACAAAAGCAGACTATCATTAATTCATGTTCTGCAATCAGTGATTTATGATCTGTTTAAAGATATTTTATCCAAGTTTCTAGTCTAGCAAATGCATCATTTTCTGCTATATTTTTTGAATAGATTTCCAGTTTTATTTCATTTAGTTTTGAAAGACGATGATATTGTAGCATAGATGACATGTTTGTACAAATGAAGAGGAAAGTAATCAAATCTCAAGACTTTATTATTCAAACTGAATGAGTAATCATTTATACATACTTGATGAATGAGCTGGAACATTTTAGACTTTGACAGTTCTAGAAAATGGAGAACATTTCTCCAATATGTGCAACATAAAAGAAGTGAATTACTAAAAAGTAAGTAGAAACAAAAAATATTTAGGTATTTTGCTTTTGATGGTTTCCGAATCCAACATCTTACTGAGCCACGAAGAGCTTGGTTCAAAGAAATAATTTTTGCTACAATATTAAAGTTGCATCTGGTAAATTGCAATTGCAGTTTACAGTTAAAATTTTGGATAAAGTTATAAAATCAGCAAGGTTGATACCCGTATTAATTTTAATTAAAAAACTAAAATATGCTAATGAAATTTTAAAGTACAGCGAATTATCTAGAATAATGTTGGCCAATTTCTTGTAGTAATATAGAGGGGGAAGGATTTTCAGTGTTATTACAAAATCAGGGACTAACTTCAAATCTAATATTTGTAATGATGTGTTAGAAAAACTTTTATGAACAAAAGCAGGTCTACATGGCAGTTGCTATGGGCAAAATTACAAAGTTCCTTAATGAAAGCAAAATCTGCTACTGTTCTTAGCATTTGTACGAAAACTGGTTAAAGTGTTATTTTAAAAGGTAAAATAATAAAATGTTTCTTTTAGAGGTAAATATTTTTATACTATTTGCATTTAGGAATTAGTAACAACTTTCAGATATTTCAGAAGTTAATTCATTATTTTAAAATATTCTTTCTTTCTATATATATTTATCATTTAAAAAATCTTTTTGTCATTAAGAAAATTCTTCCAATATTTTAGTGTTATAGTTTGACAAGTATGCATTTTCCTTTAAAGAATGAAATATTGGGGGAAAAAAATAGGTTTAAGAATGGCATGGTTAAAAATTGGTTTCCAGGCTTAACTGATTCTGTGCTATTTTCCACCAGTATTTCAATTAAATGGAGGTTTTCTGTAGTAACAAATATTATATTGTATTCTTATAATTATTATTTTATTAAAAAGTCAGATGTGGTAATCTATGTGTTTGGTATTTTTTCTTTAGATCTTGAATCAGCCATTAGCTCCACAAACTTTACAGCTTCTGTATCAACTTTTACAACAAATAAGATATTTACACCAGCTTCAACAACAGCAGATGTATCTTACTCAGCATGGAAGCAAACCAGATAGTCCTCCTCTGCAGCTCAGTGTACAGATTACTCAAGCAAAACAACACATTGTGAATTTGCAAAATCAGATTGCTGCTCAACAAGCAATATTTCTAAAGCAGGTTAAGTAGTTTCAGTTACATTCCTGGTGTGGTTGTGGTGATTCTGTGTGTGTAATCTTTTTCATAGTGAAAAAAAAAAGGTGTGCTTTTTTTTTAAAAGGCTTCTATTATGATTTCTCTATGAGTATTGAAATACTTAAATATTTTTCTCCCAGCAGCAAGTACAGTTGCCAGTGCAACATCCATCCCTCCAAACACCACAGCCGTCCACCTTTGATGTCGTAAAAACTAATTTGGATTCTATTAATGGTTTACATTCAGAATTCAGGGACCTTTCTGTGAAAGATCAAGCTTCTCAAGGTCACTCTAGATTAAACCAGTGGAAATTGCCTTCATTTGACAAGGAAGATAATTCTTCCAATGAAAGCAACAGAGACAGTGGCAACAGTGCTAGTGAGTTTAGTCGTGCTCCTGGTTCCATTACTAAGTCATCATCTGCCAACAGTCTGTCTTCTACAACTGCTTCTCATTCCTCATCTAATTTACAGCCATTGAACGAGAATACTTGGCCAGAAATGCCCAGACCTCAGAATGACAATTGGTCAGAGCCCAATGAACCTAGCAGTTCCAGCCAAGGGAATAATGATAGCATTGGTTCTTCAAATGGCAACAATTCTGATGGCAACAGCAACAAACACAACAGTGCCTCTGATAATAAAGACTCTCCTGCCACTTCCTCCAATCCCTCCACTTCCAGCTCTTCCCAGTCCTATAATTTAAATGATCTTGTGCCTGAATTTGAACCAGGAAAACCATGGAAAGGGACATCACGCATAAAAAATTTTGAGGATGATCCACATGTAACTCCTGGAAGTATTGCCAAATCTCCACTTTCACTGAACAGTATTAAAGACTCTGAACTTTTTACTTGGAACACTAAACAAAATGTGTCCAATCTCACCACATCATGCTTAACGTCAAGTACTTGGACTTTCTCACCACCACCATCTGCTCAGAACAGGTATAATGATTTTTTTTTTTTTTTTTTTTTTTTTTTTTTTTTTTTTTTTTTAGCGATTGTCATTGTTTACATATCAGTACATACATGCATGCTAATTCCAAAATTGACTTTCATGGTGATTTTGCGTGTTAAGTGATTTCAAAAGTTTGAATTATCTGATTGTAACAAAAGTTTTCCACCAAAAATTGTTCTTATTAATAGGGAAAAAACATGAAAGCAGTACCTTTGGTGAGAGAAGTAATCACTACCAAAATGTGTGATTTTCTGTCAATGTTTTGGTAGTTTTTCAAAGTCTGGCCTAGAAACTTGGTGACCACGAGTCCAAAAACAGATCAGCCTTATTTCAGACATCCTGTGCAGAAAGAAAGATAGCACCTGCAAGATGTAGCTGCAGGTGTGGGGGAAAAAGTGGAAGTCCAAAGGAGCAATGTCGGGGTTGTATGGTGGGTCTGGCAAAAGATCCCATTCCCAGCAGGTGAATGCAGACACATGTTATCTTGCATGTGTTGATGCATTATCTTGATGGAACATTAGTTTTTTCCGCTGGAACTCATTTCGACGTTTTTCCTTGATAGCAGCATCAACACTGACTACCATCTAGCTGTATACCTTACTGTTGAGGGTTTTACCTTCTTCCAAATACTCTTTGTGGGTAATACCATGTCAATCCCCCAGGTACAAAGCATGATCTTTTTGTGAGTCAAACTGTGCTTTCTTGTGACGCTGCCAACAGTCTCCTCAGCTGCAGACCAATCCCTTTTTTGGCCTGTGTTGTTGAAGTAAATCCACTTTGCATCACAGATGACGATCCTGTACAGAATTTTGTCCTTGCTTTGTTATTTGAGCAGATTAGCGCAGGCCCAAACACGTCTGTCCTTAGCTGCTTGAGTCAGCTCATGCAGCATCCAGTGATTAAACTTGTACATCAACTTTATGCGATGCGTAGCATGACTAAATCTGCATTCAGATAATGGTATAAGGGCTTAAGTGGTTTAAGCCGAGCTGCGTTGGCAGGCTACCAGTCTGTGCTATGTCACAAAATCTGGTTTAGGGCTCTTGTCATAAAGTTCGAAGTTTTCAACTTTATGCTGACTTGGGATAAGCATCGACCAGTCAGAGCAAACACGTGAAACCTGAATGGAAAAACAGGTGGGAAAGCTATAGACACATCCACGCATGTGCAAATTTAGCTTTTATTGTGTGTGGCTTAGACCCTGTATCGCAGGGGCGAACAGAATTCCCACATTTTATTCTTTGTAACTATGCCTCTGTGACATTTACGTTGCCATCTGAATGCAGCCTAATGGACATTGCACTAATGTCTAACACCTTAGCAAGCTCTCGAGCGGTTACTTACTGAACTTCTTTCACAAGTTCTAGCAGGTGGGCCTCATCAACATCAATAGGCCGGCTAGAGTCTTAAATGTCATAGTCCTTATTTTTGAACTTTCAGTACCAAATCTTCACAGTGTCATATGATACAGCATTAGTGCCTGAAGTTGTATGCATGGTCTAGTGACATTCTGTAGACTTCTTGCAACAGAACTGGAAATAAATCATGGTTCTAATCTGGTAGCTTTATTGTTCCATTTCAGAAGCCTTGTACTTAATGATAACAGTATTATTTTATAAATTTCATGACACAGTGTTCTAAAGCAAGTCTCTTTCTTTCAAATGCCGAAAATCGTTTGACAAAATATGTTTAAACATGCAATGTGAACTGTTTGTGTAGAGGATATTTTCAGTGGTAGGAAACTTTGTTAAAACCTGATATTTTTAATGTATGTATTTAATTAACATTTTAAAAAGGTAGTAAACATTACTCCTAGTATTTTAATTGCATCTTTTTTGAGGAGCTCTGTATTTAATTTTTTTAAAAAATCTTTTTAATCTTTCTAAACACAGTTTGTCATTAACATCAATTTTGACACTGTACTGACATTAACACTGACTGTTGCAGAAAGTTTCTGACTCATGAAATTAATATCTTTATTACTCATTCATCATTTATCAAAATCCACTGTTTGACATCCAGCATAACTCGAATTAACTAACAAGTTTTTTAATTTTAAAATGACAAAGTATAAATATTAGTATCATTTAAAGCATTTTTGGAATTGAAAGTATGTATCTATGACCAATAGTTTTGAAATTAAAAGACCAAGTAAGATTTTTTGTGAACATGATACATAAATGTTGTGTTGGGTATATGACTCCAGTTATCTGATAACTGAAATATTCAGCCATTGCTGTTATATCTGAATTGTTACTCTAATATGTTTGCTGCTTATTTATACATCACTCAGAATAGTTTTAATAAATTCCTTTAAGAAATTCAAACCCCTGTAACTGTTACAGATACAGAAAAATTCATACAGTTTTAAACTGTTTTGCTGAAATTGCAAGTTCTGGGGGGGGGAAATAATAATAAGAGGACAAATTAATAAGAAAAAAGTAGATGTAGTATTATATATAATATTACAGAAAAAATTTTTCAACAAAAAGGAATGTAAAGGAATTAAAAATTGGAAAGATTTATTTCAGAAGGTTTTGCAATTGAAAAATTCAGTTTGTAGTTACCAAAATTGATAAAACAAGCAACAATTTTAGTATTTTATGGAAAAAGTTCTGTATTTCACTTATTGAAAAGAAGCTGCATAATTCAACAACCTGTTTCTAAAATGTTTCTAAAATTAAAGGAAGACCAACAATTGACAAAATTAATGCTTTAAAAAATGGAAACTTTCTCTTTATACTGCAGACTTATAGATTTGCCAATTTATATGCAGTTCCAAAATTTAATAAAAATCTTGTCAAGTTTAGATTTATTGCAAATAGTCTAAGAAACTAGAAGAAAAATTTTGATAATATATTTACAAATCTGATTAAATCTGTATGTAGTATAGTTTTTGATAAAGTCAATACTGACAAACACTACTGTTGGATTATTAAAAACTTGCAGGTCATTGAAAAAATAAAAAATCTAAAGGTTCACATTATCAGCTGCTAATCTCCACACATCTCTTCCACTAAAAGAAATCTATGAAAGTCTTCTAGAACTTCCAAATTTTTTTCCTGAAATGCCTACTATACTAGATTTACAGAAGTGGAAAGATCATCTCTATTTCTCGCTTTTTAATATCATTACCAAGTATTCCAAACACTCTTTACCTGCAAATAAATGGTATTCCAATGGAAAGTTCTTATCTGACTCCTTTACGTAACATTTATTTATTTTCTAAAGAATACAAATTTTTCGAAAACCTTTCAGAAGGTGATTTCAATAAATTTGCACATACCTTCAGATATAAAGATGATATAATTACATTCGGTAATAATAATATTATTAAATAAACAACATCTTCCCCAGTTGTTTAAAACTAAGCAAGACTAATAAGAGTCAATTAATTTTAGATTAGGTTGCTCTTACCATTTAACATTTCTAAAAATTATTAAAAATTTAATTTTTAATCAGATTGTGAGAATTAAAAAGTATGAACCAAAATTGAACAACAAAAGCAAGAGATTCCTCTTCATACTAAAATTTTACGAGAAAATGAAATTCCAATTAACTTCATCAACAGTTAAAAAAGCTGAAGTCTCTACATGCTATAATTTTTTTTAAGTATTAATTTTTAACTGAAAGCTCAGATAAGAGAAAGATGATTTAAAAGAGTTTATAGCATAATTTGTACTTATGTAATTATTGTACAGTTTTTCTTTACTGTAATTTTATTAAGAGGGCCTTCTCTATTCTGGGTCATCATGATAAGCCCATGGCTTGAAAATTTTATTCTTTTCTGACATTCAACCTTTATTTCCTTTTCTAACTTGTATTACATTAATGTGTTCCAAATTAAAAATTTAAAAAATAATCTCTGTAAATTCACCTATTGGGAGATTTAAACCTATTCACTGCCAATCATGCCAAACAGGACAATCAGTAGTCTTACTTTGATCCTTTTGAATTACTCTTTTTTGTTTTTCCAACAGTTACATCTTTTCTTAATTTGATAAAAAAAATTTTTTCTTTTCAGTTAGTAATAATTCTTTTTATAAATATTAATTTTTTCTTCTATTTTTTGTAAATTATTATGCTTTAATTTGAATTTTAATATTAGTAACTTGTATATTTATTACTTTTGCTTTATTAGGCAAATTGAATTTATTTCATTTAAATTTGTATTTATGTATTATTATTTCATATGAAAGAAAAGCAGTTGCATAGAAGAGGCATTCTGAATTTTCGGATAAACTATTGTAATTAAATTGTTTAAAATGTTCATATTCTAATTCTGGATGAACAGAAACACAGTGGTTTTCCTATAAAGTGGGATTCAGTTGAATCTGGTCTATCTCCTCTTGATAACATTGAATCAGATTTCAATTGTATTCTTCCTTTTCTTCTATTTATGTGTTATGTATTTCTGTTGCTTTCAGAATTTCTTATGCCTTATAAAACTAAGTTGATGAGGTTTTTTACATTTTTTTATTGTGAAATTTTGGGATTATACTGGTTTTAAATTTTAAAAACTTATTTGTCTTTGTGGTTTTAGTTCAAATTATTTTACTTTTGGGGGGAAGGGTTGTATCTGTGTGTGTGTAAGTTAAAAAATGTAGAAATCAACAGAATTATAATTTAAATTAGCAATAGTCCTTAGTTCACCCGGCCCACCAGCGGCCGAAAGACGCTGAACACTGGTAGTTCGGTCCGAGGTTCGAATCCCGCGAACGGGCTGGCTGCATGGGCGTTTTCATGGTTTTCCCCATGTGTAACGTGTATACGAGCCAGTTTCCCTTAGAAAGTCCTCCACGAAGGCATCCCTTCCCTTAGGCAGATAGCCCTCGTGTGTTTTGCCATAATTGAATAACAACCTAACCTTAGTCCCCCTTCTTTGTTCTAAAAATCATAATAACTTTTCTAGACTGTGTCATTTCTAGATCAGTCCATCTCATATGGCTTGCGTAATGCAGATGATGTAGCTAATTCAGAATCGAAACTCAAAATTTCAAGAAATGAAACCTTTCTCTTAATAGACAACCGAAACCTTCTGTTAGTGAACTTACATATTGGATAATTGCACACTTTAAACACAGTGGCTCTCATGCACCCAAAACACTACTTTGCTCACTGATGTGTCACTTAAGCTCAACTAGCTGTTGTCCTTGTTTCTAAAATATAATCTGTATAAAATTGGGGGATGTATAGCACACCTACAATGATAATATGCAATGAAAAAGAATATGTGTCCTAAGAATTAGTTATGAAGTAATAAAATGTGTGGAATTAACAGCTGTATCTGTCTTCACGTGTCATCTTTTTCTAACTATGCAGTAAAGCCCGTCCAAGTTATATTGCAGAGGACAATCGCAAATCCATTGCAGCTTTCTCCAAGCCATCCTGTTATACACACATACATATATGCATGTGTGTGTATATTTATTTCATCAATTATCTTAATAAATCTAATCAAAGCTTCAGTAAAAACTTGCTTCAAGTTAATATTGTAGATTTGCATGTGTTTTATGATAGACCAGATGATAGCTGCACATATTCAAAAGGTGCAAGATGAAATTTTAAGAATCACAAGGAATACTATATTATGCTTGAGTGCTTGGTATTGTGCGTGCAAGGAGATGAGAATGGGAGTCAGTTTCTAGAGTTGAGGAGTGTGGGGAAAAATTGGAAACTAATATATTAGATGAATATCTATGTAGTAAAATATGCATAGAAATTACTTTGTTGCATAGCAATATACAGAGGTATAAAACAGTAGTGCTTAAAAAATAGACAATAAATGCCTTTCTGAAAACTTTTAATTCCATATATATCATGTTAAACGTTTTAATGATATTTTGTAATGAGTACTTTCGAAGATGTTGTGACACATAGTTTTTGATAAATTGCTTGCATATTTCATTTATCTAGCCCTGTAAAATCGAACTTTCGCTCGTCTCTTTTAAGTTAATTAGTCGTTACTCATTGCACTGTTTCAGTTACATTGAAAACAGTTTATTATGTTTCTAGACTGTCCTATCCTTAATCCTACCTGTCCAGTGGCTGAGTGAGAAATTCTGGGTCTGCTTGTAGTTATTGGATGGGCTGACTGTGTGTGTGAAGGGGATCATGCTTTTTCTTGTATATGTAGTATAAATAAGTTCAGTTTCCTGTAGAAATTCTATTGATGTCTTTGTCTTTCTCTGTAAGCAGGTAGCCTGGTTATATTGAATGGATAATTGTAATTAATTCTTCCATTCTGCACTTCTAGATTAGATAGACTAATCTTATGCATTATTTTCAGAAAGGAAATTCAGAACTTGCAATGAATAATTTAATGTTAATTGTAGCTATTTCATTTGTTCCAAGTTAACTACTTTTAAGTTGTTTTAAATTTTACTTTAATGCTTTAAATATACTTCTTTATGTGTGTACATATATTATCATACACATATTAATGAGGAGAAGTTATGAAAGTGCAGTATAGAATAGTAAATTCCCGATTTCTTTCATTTGTATAAATGTAACTGTTTTCTGAAAGTCTTAATAGAAGATTTAAACTTTAACCTCGATGTCAGATAGTTATATTTTGATACTCTTCATTCCATCCATACACAAGTATCATTAACTGCAGTCTCCCTCCTTATTTTGGCAGTAGCACATCACACTATCCTTGGTTTTTAAATCACGTAGCACATACCAGAATTAAAGCAACTATACCAGTAAGTAAAAACTGAAATAATAATACAAAAAAAACTTAAAACTATAAGCAAAAATGTTGAATTTAAACATAAAAGCAGAGTTTGTAATAATTAACACATGCAAAAATTTAGAAAGGTAACAGAAATTTTTAATATTATTTAGAATATTTTGAAATGGGTTAACCATTTCTCTTTTCATGAGTGCAGCTAGGTAGAATTCCATATGATGATGCAATATTTCTGAATGTTTCTTGCACCAATTTGTATTTATAAGTAAAATGATATTTTCTTTTAATTTAAATGTATATGTTGTCTAAAAAATGGAAAAATATAGTCACTAACTTTAAGGGGAGGTAGAGCACATCATAAGAATTGAAAACTGCATAGCAACCAATGACCAGAAATGTCATCTTAGCCATTAGGTGGTATTGTCCATGAGAGCACTGAAGGAGTGAAAAAGTGAGGATTTCCTCATTGGGTACCCAGCATACAAAGAGCATGCAATGGTATATGAATGGTGAGCTTGCCAACATGCGTGGAATAGCTGAGGGGCGTGGGCGAGCCTCTGAATGAATTTATCCAGAATGCTTCCTGGACAGACATCAATCTCACCACAGTGGGTTTTCACATGTGCATTGAAATTTGTGCGTGTATGTATCATTAAGAAGTAGCAGAGTGAGTGAGCGTAAGCCACGATCTACGTGTTTGGTCATTATGTATGAAAGTGCATAGGATGCAGTGGAGAGTAATCTCAATACCAGCATACATGCCAGTGCCTTTGCCTTAAAAGTGTCTCATTGCAGTGTATAGCATAGTTTGAACACTAAATACTTATGTACCTTTAATCTCCAAAGAGTTTAGTTTATGTTCTCTGATGATGATCTCATGTGTGCATTTCTCACAGTGTTATCTGTGACAAAGTGTTTGAAATCGGGATTTCCCAGTTTATGTGTTGCTCATTGATGAGGCCACGTTCAATAGGAACTGCATATTCAATCATCACAATTTGCATTTGTGACGTCAAGAGCACCCTCATGGTGTGTGGCAACATGCAATACAACATTGCCTCACAATTAACTGTGTGGGTAAGTTTGGTCAGCGACTGCTTGGTTGGGCCATACATTTTGCCATCCTGCATGACCACCATGAGTTATTGGATGTTTCTGAAGCAGATTCTTTCCACCTTACTTAAAGCTGTTCCAGGTTCTAACACGATGAAGTGCCTGCTCATTTTGGATTGGCTGTTTGTGGGCATTTGAATAGGTCATTACCACATTTATAGATTGGGTGTGGTGGACTGATTCTCTGGCCCCCTATGCTCACCTGATTTATTCAGCCTTTATTTGTTTCTATTGGGGCCTTCAAAGCTATTATGATATCATGATTCTGTATAGTCTGAAGTGGGTCTTGTACCAAAACTCGTCTGCAGGGCTACTACAATCAAGTGTGTTTGTCTGTGTCCAGCAATCAATGTTCCTTTGGTGTCAGTCATGCTTGGCATCTGAAGGTACTTATGTTTATACTCATGTCAAAGAAATATTTCAAATTAATTACTGTTTTGTGTCTTTTCTGATGTTCTACATCTGTTACCACTTCCAGTCATAGGTTGCTATGCAATTCTCAATTCTGATGATGTGCTCTACCTCCCCTAAAGATCTGTCACTATATTTTAGAGATCCCCTGTATATGTGTACATATATACACACACACACCACTAGTACTGCTTCTTCCTCCATTATAGATATTTTCAGAACTTTTGAGGAAGTGTTTTCCCAATTCTCGAAAATGTTGAACATTTGGTAGATTTGAAACAGGCTTGTCAGAAGCACAACCCATAAAAATGATAGCACTTTATTTGCTTTCTGTAAAATAAGTTCCTCAGCAAGTCTGCATTTTCATAAAAATTGGTCTTGGGCCATGTATTAGTATTTTATTTTTTAAATAATCAAATTTTACAAACAGATGGCAGAGTTGCCAACTCTCTCGATTTAGACGGGAGACTCCTGATTTTTTACCATTCTCCCCGCCAACCCGATTTACAGTATATTTCTCCCGACTTTCTCTTATTTTTAAAATTTTTCATGATTTTTATGTAACTGGGCTTAATGCTTCATTATTTGCAACCCCGAAAAGTGATTTGGGGTATCTGAAAGCGCCTGATTTTTCCCGAGACTACATACAAAACCAGAAAAGTACAGTAGTTAAAAAAATAGTTTCGTCAGTGAGAAATTCTGGTGCATTTCTGCTTTGTGAGTGAGAACACATGTCCAAAAACGTCATGTTCTGTTTCTCCAATGAGCATTGAATGCCACTGTGTGCCATCTAGCACATATTAGCCAATGAGTACAAAGCAAGATGGGTTGTTATTTTGTTCATCTTGTCGCTAACCTGTGTGAACGTACTTGCTTTTGAGAAATATTTTAAGAAATTACAATATTTTGTATTAGTTATGTCTGTGAAAAAGGTAAAATAATCAGGTACTTTTCAAAAATCGTACACAGATGACTTTTCTTCTAATATTTCCTTAAAGAAATGTATTGCATTTACAATGTGTACCGTTTGTCATTGTGATTTTTTGATTTTGCACAGTGGAAGGGCCAATGTTCTCAAACATGTTCATATGCAAAAACACAAGGACAACATGAGTTCTATTGAAAAAAATGAAAAGTTACTTTTTTCTATGGAAAAAGGACCAAAAAGTTATTAATGCAGAATGTACTGTTTGCATTTAAGAATTACAAACTGAACTTTCAAATATTAATTAGTAATGATTTGAAGTTAATTCATTATTAAAAAATATATTTTTATCATTTAAAAGTCTTATTGTTGTTGAAAATAAATCTCCCAATTTCTAAAAAAATTCTGAATTTTGAGTGTCGTACATTGGCAAGCATGATATGGTTTTTAAGTTAGCTAGATTTTAAAAAATATGTAACAAAAAATAGTTTTTTCTTGGGGGGAGGGTCTGGGGAATATTTATATTTTAGCCAGATAATTAAAAAGTGAATAAATTTTATATTTCCCTGATGACTTGAAAAAATATAGCCTAGCACTGAATAGCTGAATCGTTAAAGCTCATTTTTCATATTTTCTGTCATCTTGTGATTTGCTGTGTAGACATTGACATAGGTGGATTCATACTTGGATATATTGCAGATTAATCATGCATTTAGTAATTATTGTTTACAATTTAAATCTGATATAAAATATAAGTAATAATCTATATTTTATATTTAAAAAAAGAAATCAGTTAAATATGCTTAATAGTGTTGGTTTAATATGTACAAAGAAAAGCATTAAATGAAATTTCTGTAGACATTTAAATAAAGTTATGTAAATTCAAAATTTGAGAAGATTATTCTAAATTAAACATTAGCATAATTGTTTTATTTTGTTTATGCATTCATTTCTTTTATTCAACCTCCAATAAAAGTTCGTTCATGTTTCCTTTCTTCCATTTCTAAATGTGCCTTAAGCCTTCTGTAAAGTGCATGCATAATTTTAATTTATGTAAATTGAATAAATGTAATTAACTATTTAATAAATAAAAAACTATTGATATACTGCTGAGCATTAGTTTTTTGTAGTTAATGTGATGTCATATATAAGGTATTAATAATCATTATAAATCATGAGGCCCCCCTTTTTTTTTAAATACTAAAGACATATTTTTTTATTGCGATCACTTTATATATCTGCTATTTTTAGTGGTAGCTCATCTGGAAAGTCTGGAAATTCCAGGTCATGGGGAAATAGGTCTTCTGAACAGGAAAGAGTACCCTGGAAAGGACCATCACCTATGCCAAAAACTTCTCGTCCTCCTCCTGGCTTGAGTGGTCAGAATAAACAGATATCTTCAAATTGGATGTCTGGTGAAAGTGGACCTCAAGGATGGTCAAACTCTGGTGTGTGTGTAAAGTAATAATATAAAACATATATAAATATATATACTCCTACAAAGCAGATATTTTCATTACAAATTTTTATTTGTTTTTAGAGGAATATTAATTTATTATGTAGTAAATTTTCAAGTATTTTATTTTAAAATTAATTTAGGGATATATTGTGTTGCAAAAGTAAATTTATTTTTAATTTATTTACAAACGTGTCTGTATATAGGAAACAGCATTATGACTTAATGCATTCTGGTTAATATTCCATGTGCATAAAATTTGCATTTACGTATGTTATGAAAAAGTAAAGATAAATTTTAAAAAACTGACATCTTTAATGCGGTCCTTAGCAGTCTGGTACAATTTCTTTTACATAAATACTTTTCTCCAATGTTTGAATATGGCAGTAAAAACATTAATGCCTTTCTGCTGCAACCTAACGTTTTATTATATTCATTTATTGATTTAGAAAACAGTGAAGTATTTTTATGTTTGGGTATGTTTTACAAATTTAGTACAAGTAAGATGCAGCTTAGTGCTGCTGTATGTAACGCTGTTTCAGTGTTACACAGTGGTATTGGGATTCCCCAAAATCGTATGCTGTGTCAATATTGCTGGATTGGTTTAGGATTTAATGCTGAAAACATCATTTAACACTGAGTGGTAATGCTGGAGACTTTAACTTAAAACCACAGCTTAGATATCAAAACTTCAAGAGCGTTGAAGGGAATTTCAAAATCATCTTTACTGGTTTGGGAGTCCAATAAAATATCTTGAATCAGTATAAAAATTTTCAAGAATTGACTCTCCAAACATTTCTGCCTGTCTGTTAAATGCTACTGGAGATTTAAAAAACTAGAAACTAAAACTCTACTTTTGATTGATAATTCTCCAAGCCATCCAACATATTTGTCCAGCTTAATAGTGTAGTTTAGCATTTCAGTAGAAGTGTTTTTCATGCTGCCATCACAACTTTGTTAATCCAACCAATGTTTCCAGGCATAATATCAGATTTTCGGCAAGCATTGATAAATCCGATGGAGAAGATGAACAATCCACTGGGAAAAATTACGATATCACGGAAGCTGTAGACAACAATTATCTCTCCTGGAATGAGAAATGTTTGAAGTGAGAATGTATGGCTGGAACTCAACATTAATGTTGACACAAGAAAATCCATTGTTGACATCAATGAAATTGTCAGGCTAGCTAATGAAATAGGATTGGATAATGAGACAATCTTAAAGAGTTAGTAAAACAACAAGTGCACGAAGATAATGAAATTAGCATATCTGAAGCTGAGGGAAAAAAAGGAACGAATAAAAAAAAATTAAGCCTCATAACAGAAATTATTATACAAAATGATTCAAATTATTTTAGAAGTTCAAAGGCAATGAAGTATCATTGATGCAATGTGTTGCTATCAAAAAATAATTGCTGAATGAAACAGGAAAAGCAAATGAAGCTAAATGACTTACCACACACATACACACACAAACAAACAGTTTTAAATTACATCCAAAAGGGTTTTTTTTTTTTTTTTTTTTAATTTTTTATTTTTTTTTTTTTTTAATGTTTTATGTGTTACCTTTATTTATTAAATATCATGTTCTTCCCACTTAAACCATAAAAATCAGTTCAACAGCAATATCACAAAATAATTTTAAAATGAGCATATCTTTAGAATTTTTGATACACAGTTCTGCACGCTGAAGATAAAAAGGTTTCCGCCCCCGGTAGAATGTTACCATTGCTCACCTTTAAATCGTTGAGTTGCAAGTTAAAAAATTTGTTAAAGTTTTACAAAATATGAAATAGATAATAAAACAAATTCCAAATTTGGGTTCTAGATGCCCATATTTGGGTAAAAATGTACGTTATTCAAAATTGGATGGCTCTGGCTAGGTACCATCGTTTTATCACAATGCAAGAACACATACATACATTTATGCAGATTTAATTTCTTTAAATATAATACAGGATGATAATGTTTGGTGGCAATAGTTTGAAAGTGAATCAACACAAAATGCCAAAATGAAAACAATGGTCCTACAGGGACAAAAAGCCTCTTTTGGACCTAAAAATGAGGAAGAGCTTTCCTCATCACAAATATGAATCCTTTTCTCAAACTTTTAAAAATTTTCATTAATGTTTAGGGAGAAAAATCTCTATTAATAAATAAATCTGTAATTAATGTAATAAAAAAGTATTTAGCAATAAATGTTACAAAAAAATCTGAAAGGTTTCAGATTTTAAATTATGTCTAAAGGGGTGTTTTTTAACGTTTTGGTGTTACCTTTATTTATTGAATATCATGTTCTTCGCAATTAAACCATAAAATTCAGTTCAACAGCAATATCGCAAAATAATTTTAAAATGAGTGTATCTTTAGAATTTCTAATACACAGTTCCGTGCGCTTTAGATAAAAAGTTTTTTTCCTCCCCATAGAGTGTTGCCATTGCTTGCTTTTAAACCGTTTGAGTTTGTTAATAAAAAATTAATTAAAATTTTACAAAATATGAAGTAGATACTAAAACAAATTCCAAATTTGGGCTTCCAGATGCACATATTCGGGTGGAAACATACGTTATTCAAAATTGGATGGTTCTAGGTACCATTGTTTTATCATATTTGGAGAAATATTCGTACATTTATGCAGATTCTTCATTATTTAATTTCCTTAAATATAATATAGGGCTGCAAGATTTTGTGGTAACAGTTTGAAAAGTGATTCAGTCTTTTAATGTTTTCGACGCAAAATCGTAAAACAAAAACAATAGTCCTTCAGGGACAAAGCCCCTTTGGACTAAAAACTGATAAATTTTCTTAGTTTCTGTTCTGTTTCAGTTATTCCCATTTTTACATTGGAAGATACTCACATTTAACGCTGTTTCATCAAGTGCCGGAACTTATTGAAATGTATCTCTCACATTAAGAAGAGTCTTACTGTATTATGCATTTTGCTTTAATATTAAAAACAGAAGTAACATTTCTTATTAGTTTCCTGCTGCTTATTTTGTAATTATTTTTTAGGTTGGGAAAAACAAAGTAGTTCGAACTTTTTAGTTTTGAAAAATCTTACACCGCAGGTAAAGTTTTTATTTCTTGACTGAGTTATTCATTGAAATTATTTTGGTATTTTTTTGTGTGACTTATATATTAACTGATACCATTTGAATTTCTTTGGCAACTCTAGTACTTTTTGTTCATTGATCTAAACAACTAATTTTTTTTAAAAAAATTCTCTGCTAAATGATTATGCTAACTGACATGTACCACTTTTAGTTTTACTTGGCAGAATTAATCAGCGTTAGATGAAGTATATATTTGTTATACATATTATAGATTACTCTTAAGATTAGTTTTCAACATGCAGTCTCGCTATTTGTTTATATTTAAAAATGTTGCACTTCTAGAAGACCTTATATATATATATATATATACATACATACATACACACAACTGTATTTGATTAGTGAATGCATATGCCTCTATCTTGGAAAATTTGGATAGCTTCAGTTTTATTTTTAAGTAAATATTAGAGATTCATGATTATACAAAAAATGCTATTAAAATTAAGTGTAAATATGTAATATGTATGACAACACATTGTATGCAAGTGCTGTCATGAAATTAAACAAGTGATCTGTACAATTTTTAGAAAACAGGTGCATGTAATTTCTAGTTATTACCTGTATGAATGAAAATGTGTTGCAAACTTTAACATACTCTATGTATATTTATAAAATTTAAAAAAAAAAAAAGACAAACTGTTGGCACATTATTTGAATAGAATGTCAGTGTTGGTGTGAAATCTGAAATTTAGCTAAGGTATCAGTTAATAGTTAAGTACTTTAGTGAATTTTTCCTGTTGTCAACAAAATAGAGATTTTTTTTTTAACCTTTTAGATTGACGGATCTA
Source organism: Stegodyphus mimosarum (assembly GCA_000611955.2). NCBI lineage: Eukaryota > Metazoa > Arthropoda > Arachnida > Araneae > Eresidae > Stegodyphus > Stegodyphus mimosarum. The sequence continues at coordinate 545,836 of KK113398.1, forward strand.
CTTTAAAGACTTTGTGCCTGCAGCATGGGCCATTGCAGTTATTCCATTTGCTGCTTAACCATGGAATTGCACTTGTGCGTTACTCAACAAGAGAAGAGACTGAAAAAGCTCGTTCTGCTTTAAATAATTGTGTTCTGAGTAACACTACTATACTTGTTGACATTCCTACTGAGATGGAAGTAAAACAATACCTCCAGCTAGCCAGTGGTCAAATGAATTCAAATGTGTCTTGGCCTTCTAGTAACGGAAACAATGAATCTACTTTTAGTTCAGGGAGTAGCTTCCCAATCAGTGGGACTACTAGTACTACAGGCAATGGGAATACCTCAACTAAAATTGGTACTAATAATTGGAATAGCACAAGTCTAAATCTGCAAAGTTCCAACTTGTGGTCTTTTTCTGGTTCAGGCAGTAGCCTGTGGGCAATGCAGTCATCATCCAGTGAACATGATCAGTGTATTCCTTCTTCTCTCAACTCATTCTTGCCCGGTGACCTTTTGGGAGGTGGTGAATCAATCTGACCTTTGTGATCTGTCCATCGAATATTGTGATTTGGTGAGGACCATCTTAAATCTTGTTGTCCCTCTAATGATTGTAAACCTGATTTAGTGTCAGAACATATACTACTTTCTACTGAAAACTTTTCTTTTGCAGTATTTTTCCGACCATTGCAGAGATTGAGATTTCAGAGAAAACTATCTACAAAACATTAAGGGAAAAAGAAAAATTGTGTGATATTGAGATATAGCTTAATGTTTTAAAATATTCTACTTATAAACTCTGAGAAATGTAGTCCGTTCATGAACGCAAAGTTTTCCATTATGTGATAAACTTACAATTTTACTTTTAAATTTGTTCCCAACTGATATTTACTGCTCCTGAAAATGCTCAGTTGATAAATTGTTGTGTAGATGAATATTGGTGTCATGGTATCAGACATACATCTGTCTAGTATTTTTTTTGGTGCCAGGATATCTGTCTGTATAAAGAAATAGAGATATATAATGTAGGATATGTAAATATAATTTCATAGTTACCTTTACAAAAATGCCAAATATGAGAGAACCTCATTAAGCACAGTCAGTGTTTTACTTGCAAACACATCGTGTAGTGTGCATTTAAGCTAGATATATTTAATTATCCCTGTTAAAGTTTGAGCCTGTGTTTTATGGTGTAATGCATTAATAATGCAAGTAAAAATTGATTATTTAATATTGTCTGTGTATGTTGTTTACTTGTGTCGATTTGGTAATTATACTATGCTATGTTTTCTCCCTGGTGTGTGAAATTGGCACTTTTTTTTTAATTGTTATATTCCTCTATGTTAGTTTGACAAAAATGCCTTTGTAGTATTATCTGTTTTATATGGATCCCTTATAGTTGTTTCATTGTTAAGGAGTGAAATTTTTCATATGCTTTTTTGTTATGTGTTTTGTTAAATTATGTAAATATTAATGACTTGAAATGTGGGATTTGCAGATATTCCGTTTGTTTTTGTTTGATTGAAAATATAAATATGTATTAATACCAATTTTCTATGCTTTTTAACTTATATTTCATTTCTTCCTGTTTGGGTATATATATATATATATCCTTCCCAAGTGCTGTGATCTGTAGAGATTAGTAATGCCGTTTTATAATTTAATAATTTAAAGAATATGGTCCTGCCTTCTTTACTTTTTTAAGTATTTAGATTATACTGCTAAAGTGTTTTTACCCCAATATCTTTTAAGTATTTTTCCTTTTTTTATTGTGTTCAAATAGTCTCTCCTGACGTATTCAATTTTAGCTGTAACAAAATGTTTCAGACTTTTCTCTCATCAGAATAAAATGATTTTTAAAATTAATCAGGTCATGTGTAATTTTACATTTCATATTAAAAAATCCATTTGCAGTTGCATATATTTTATGTAAATTTTAGGCAAAGCTCAAACTATTGGGGAAAAAAAAAAAAAGTGTTTTCTTTCTGAAGTTTTCATTACATAATTGCTACACCTTTGAGAATGCCATGTTTGATGTAAAATGAAACTGCTGAAATTCTTTAAGAAAATTTTTACCCACTTCGTCATTGGCTTCACATTTTAAATTTTATAATTTTTTTATGCTATTGAGGACATTCACAGTGTATACTTCAATAACTAATAGAGTAGGTGCTCTTTGTGCCTTAGAATGTGTAAAAATATAATTTCTTAAAAATTGGTATTTTATCTGCTTTTATACTTCCCATTTCAGTAACCCCTTCCTGTGCTATATTTTTCTAGCCTTTAGGGTCCAAGAGGTCTTTTTCTATAATTTAAAATTGCATATTACTGAGAAAAGTATATTTTTATGGCATAATATGAATTTTTTATTTGAAATTATTTTGAAGTTTATATTTCAACGCTTTAGACAAATACGAATTGTTGAAGTGATAATAATTGTATATTGATTTTAGTGTATTTTTTTGTGTATTATTTAAAAAAAAAATATGGGCTTGTTGATTGATCTCAAGTAATACACAGATGTCAAAAGTAGTGGTCTTTCTGGTCAAAGATGGTTAAATTTAGCCTAAACCAGACTAATATTGCCCAGTTTACAATACACTTCTTCATTCATGTAGAATTTAGAATTGCCGGGAAGGGGTTAAGATGTGTCAATCGTAACTGTGTTTGCAAAGGAAAGTATTGATTCTAATAAATTCAAGGTATATTTTGGAGACTGAAAATGTAACATTCAAGTGTATTTGTATATGAAGAGATCTGAATTCATTCCATGGGAATATATGTGTGTTTGCATAAGTGATGCCATATGTTTCAATGTTTATCAATATCATATTGTTGTCATTTTTAAATCAATACGTCAAGGAGTGAAATGCTTTATGGATTTTGTCAAAAATGTGTTTTAATACGAATCTCACAATTCTTAGCTCATTCATCTTAACAAGTTTTGCATCATTTGTTTATCTTTCAACTTTGTGTTTTAACTCTATCTGTTGATGCAATATCTCTATATTCATTACAGAACAAATCACTGATATGTTTTAGATTCTACAAAAGTACTTATGGTTTTAAAGTAGGAAGTTTATAAACTTTTACTGGTCTAAAACACTTATCTTCATTAAGTTCTGCATATGCAGGAGATCATGATCATTTAATTTTCTGTGTTGAGAAAATGGGATATGACTTACTGGACTATCAAGAAACAAAAAACTGTGGTAGACTGCCTTTCTTAACCATTGGAAACTGACATGTTTTCTTGAAAGAATCATCTCTCAAAGTAATGCTTTTTTCAACAGTTTGTTTTATATTCAGATCATTTTTGTGGCAATTGTTTAAAGCGCAGTATTTATTCAAATTTATACTAATCTTGAGAATTACTTTAATGTGTTTTTAGGACAAACATATTGTTTAAAAGTTTATAGATGTGAAGGAAAACCCATGAACACAAATTGTAAAATTTAATTAAATTCAACCTTATCTTGATATAATTTCAGAAGGAACACTCTTCATTGCAGGAGAGTCACATCAAGGTCATGGAAAAGCATAGAATATTTCTTTTGAAATGAATGCTGATCTAAAAATTTTGCCTGTTATTTAAAAGGTATTCATTTTTCTAGCCATATCTGAGTTGAGAATAATATGCTAAAAGCATTTAAATGAAATTTTCCAGTTGATGGGTGATTTTATGCCTATTTGTCTTCAGTTTTGAGAAAGATTATTTAGTTTAATGGTTAAAAGGTAGCTTGGGGTATATATTCTACCGTCCAGTCATCATATCTCTTAGTTTTGGACCGATATGTCACATTTCTACACATTCTGAAGTGTGCATCACTTGCAACTGAATCAGTCGCATTAACTGAATGGTGCTAGTTCTGTACTTTGTATGTAAAATTGTGCAGAATGACAAACAAGTTGTGTTCCTTTCTCCAGCTTCTATATGCTTGGAACCAATTCACACATTTTACGTGTGTTGTACATGACCTGTAATAGTTGGTCTATTTCTAGTGATGTATGGTGATTGTTTAATATTGCTTGTTTTTCTTAAAATTCAGTTTGTTTCAGTTGTAAAATTTATTGGAGTGTTCGTAGAGTCTAGTGTGTTTTTGACTTAGTATAATGATGCACTAATGATAAAGAGCTTGATGTTTTTGGATATATATTCATGTTGCCATTGCATTGGAAATTTGTGCACTGCTGAATGTTAGGGTTGATTACTTTGTATATAAAAATTGAAGGTGTTTATTTAGATCACTAAACTTTAAATATATTTTTAGTATGTATAAGCTAGGATGCTGGTATAAATTTGAATACATGCTTCATACAATATTTGTTGTTATTCCAAAGACTTGCTTTCCTTTTGAGACTTATGAAAGTACATCTTTTGTATAATGTTTTAAATTTGGTTTTATGACTATTTTGAATGCTAAAGTAAACACTGTGTAATTCATTTATATATTAAGCCAGCATAATTTTTTTCCAACTGTTATGTACCTGACTGTATAAAAAGTGTTAAACCTTTTTTAAAAGAAATGTTTCAATATTTTCTTGTGTGTACTTAAAAATACTGTTTTATATCTTGAGCTCTAAAAAGTGTTCTGGATTATTTTTATAATTTTCACATGATTTTATCAGGCACAAGTTATAAGTATGTTGATATTTCTGGAAATGAGATATTTTACTAAATGGATTTTAATAAGTATTGCAAAATCATACTAAGATCATGAATTTATGTTTGTTGAAATTGTGAAGAAGTCCCTTTTGATAATTATAACTTACATTTAACTTAATGTTTTAAAATTATTAATACAAATGTAAGTTTCTAAGGGGGTTCACATATCAGAGAAAATGTTTTAAAAATATGCTGCCAATTTATGTCGTATAGTCTCTCTAAAATTTTTCTTAAATATGTGTATGTGCATATTATCCACATACATAATTGTGTTTAATTTTAGAAATTAGAAACATTTATTCTAAAAAAGAACTGAATTTCCTAGTGAATCTAATTTTCAGATTGTATTATATTAACAGATAATGAGGATAACTAATAAGAAATGCCATAATTTGTTAAGTGTGTGTGTATATGTCCTGTATAATTATAGAATCTGCGAATATTACCAGAAAATCTCAAGAGCTTTGTTTTTATAGTATGTGTTGTTATTTGTAGACAGTAAGCAGAAATATTCATGAAGATTTCTGAACTATCAAAGAAACTTTTCAAGTCTTTTGATAAGATTTCTTTGCATTTAGTTGGTACACAATAAATTTTAACAAAAAACACCAATAGCAGCATTTAATTTTATTTATAAATTGCTATTGCTCCCTGACAATCATTAGAAAATAACAATGCTAGTGACATCCAAACACCCTTTGCTCACTGCCCCTTGTCCTCACCTATATACTAGTAACATGCTAACTTCAGCAAATTTTACATATGTGAATGTAGTAGTGTTTATTCCTAGTCATGTTTGTTTCAGGGTCAATCTGGAAATATCACAGAAGATGTGTTTGATCTATGAACATTTTTATTTCTAGTCATACTAGTACCCATAAACAGTCGTTGATAGTGTTTATTTTCTTCCATTTTCATGTTTGTTTATTATTGATGTGTATCATTCTTTTTTCAGTAATTAAATTTATCCCAAAAATACTTGTTAAAAGTTAACTTTTATGTAGAACAGTATTTTTTTATAGAAAATCTGAATGTACATTTTTTTAATATATGATTTGATTGAAATTTCATTTTTTGTGTATCAGTAGAGAATCTGCTTAATTAAATTTCTGATTATGATAATCTCTTTTTATGTTAAGGTAGTCACTGTTTCATATAAACATATGTAAGATAATACTTTGCTGTGTCACATCAGATTTTTATTTGCCACATTTTTCATTTAAATTAATATTATTAAGCATGTAGTTTATTATTTGACTATAACATAAATAATTGATAGTATATTGAATATCTTTAGTCTACTTCCATTATGATATGAGGATATGTGCATTTTGCAGAATTGTAATTTATGTATACATACATAATATATATATATATCATAGTAATTTTCATGAAAATGTTTTTGTAATTGCTTCTTTTGGTTTTGTGTCTGTTTAACTTTGGTTTACTTAAGTGACAGTTCCTACATATATTTTTAAAATTATATAATGTAGTTTATTAAAACCACATAAATGTTCTTACATTTTAAATGAATGTTTTACAACATTGAATGAAAAATTTTCATTATTTGGGTAAGTTTAGTTTTGATGTTCAAAATTTTAATTCACAGTTTTTCCCTCTATAGTTGGTATCATAACTATTAGATTATAATATGTGTGTTTTCATTTCTGATTACCATTAAATAACAGAAATGCTTAAAAATTAGTAAATTGGCTTTACAAAAGTAATGTATATGTGATTTTTACAGATTAAAAATTATAGATATATTTGATATATTTCTGGTAGTATTTTCCTACATTCAAATACAGTTTGTTTGCCTGTAAAATTTTTAAGACATAATCAGTGTTACAAATTATTTTTGTTAGTTCTAAATTATGCTGTATAGCAAACTTACAGTATGAAAATATTAACATTCTTAAATTCATACTTTTACCATGCAAACTTTCAAAGAACTTTTTAAACTAATTTTTGTGGCAGACTTTCATATCTTCAAAACCATTTTGCTATGTTAACAGTATACCTGTGGAGGCCTATATAAATATTACAGTACTTATACATTCTAACGAACTTAAGTGCTGGTGATGCAGTATGTCATAATTATAATCACTCTCAAGAGGAAATGATTCATCTTGGGCTGTAACCGAAAAGAGACTAATGTTAAAATTTAAGTGGACTCCAGAATTACAGCAGCAATTAAAATATGGTGATGGCAGCATTGCACAATGTTTACAAAGGCACTTTTCTGTAATGTTGTGTCTTTAATAAAGCTCTGATGAAAACCATACTTTGTTTGTTAATTTTAATACAAAGGTATTTTGGTAAATTATATAACACAATTTGAGAGGTACAGGAATATTTACGGTTTGTGTGTGAAGTAGAGTGTCATTGGAGATGATTTTGCATAATTTAGGTACCAGAGAAGGCTGAAATCAAGATTTAGGAATAAAACAAGATTCTGCACTTTAAGTTTTATAGCAAATATTTATCAATTGATTTTATAGCAGTCTGGAATTTTTCTTGTATAAAATCAAATATAATCTTAAAAAACAAATATCATTTTCAAATTTCGTTTTTGAACATTGGATGCAATGAATTTTATTCTATAACATTTCTCATCAAAACAATGTGTTTTTAATTATTATACTGTTAATACTGATTTGATTGTGAATACATGTAATATTTGAGAATGAAATTATAATTTAAGGAGAAAGTATTACAAAAGAAAAATTGCTATATTTGAATCAAATTTAGTACACTTGCTTTTAAATACTTATTAAAAAAAATATCCACTGAAACGTTTTTAGTCTTAGTGTAACTCCAAAAGTAATTGTATACTAAAGATGAAATGATTCTTAGGTGTAATATCTGCATTGCTTTCTGTGCAGAGCCTTAGAATTTTAATCCATGAGTAATAGATCTAGAAAGTTACTCCATATTTAAAGGTCATAAAATCATGAAAATCTTTGGCTTGACAATTGTGAATCATGTAGGTTGTGTGAAAGAAGCTATAATTCACTGGGACTGTCACTGATAATGTCTTGAACATATTCTTCGTAAACATTTTGAAGATATCAATTAATTATTTTACTCAAAACAAGATTTTTTTTTTGGATGCTGTTTAATTTTAAGAAAATTAATGCATTAATTAATCTCAATTTTAAGGCATTAAATGATACATTTTTTGTTTTGTATCCCTCGTGCAATTCATCTGAAAGGACTGGAATATCACATAAGGTATGAAAGAATTATTGGAATTTCATGGTGGTAGGCTGTGTTAGTATATTAGCTTTAAACTGTATCTGTTAATTTTTTAATATGAAACAGTATAACTGAGGTATGATGGATATTTACAAACTAAGAATTGTGCTCTTGAAGTCAGTATCCCCATTCCTTTTCCTGCTAAAAAGAATTGGTAAGGTTTACAATGTTGAGTCTGTAACTATTAGCATTTTATAAAATTCTATACCATGTCTTAAAATACTGTTACTGAAAATTATACCCAATATTAGTGTTGAATAAAGGTTATGGCTATTTTTAATAGCCTGTTTATGAAAAATTTTGAGAATCGATCTTTTTTCACACATCCTTTAATATTCAACTTGCAATTACCTTCCAGGCTTTCCATTTGGTATGAGTTTTAAATGTATTTTGTTATTACTGCATTTACTCAAAATATAATTTAATACATTACACGTAGTTCTATTAAAAAATATTAATTATATATTTTTAAACCTACATCTGCTATAAATCCCATTCCAACAGTGCTGTATAAAAATTTACCATTAAATAGCGTAGAAGTACTGCATAGAATTGAGTTTTCAGAAGCTAATAATGCTCAAAAGCTGCATGGAAACAGTTCTTCCTTCTTCAGCCCTTGCAATGTAGTTTCAGTCTCATAAAAAAAAAATGTTAAACTGCCTCATTGCTTTTGCCCCAACAACTGTTAAGTCTGAAACAGAAAATGGAAAGGTAATCTGTTCTCGCTGACAGCTGTAGCAATTCAAAGATTTTCCCCGTGGCTGAATGTAATTATCATTTTCATTGCTAGTTCGAAAATTCTTATTTATTTGTAAATTAATTTTAGAATGAAATGAGTTTCCATGTTTTTATATTTATGAATTGCTGAGAATGAATCTCAATCTCCTCTGTTGCCCGTGATTGTTTACTAAATAATAATACAATCTTTATCCTTGAGGTTTCAAAATACAAGCTGTAATTACTATTAGGAGACATTAGAAATAATTTTCTTGATTGGTGAATAGTTTTTTGCAACTTTTACCATAAACTTAACACATTTGCTGCCAATCACACGCTGGCGCATGACTGGCATTGTTGCTGAAGAGCCAATCATGTTGTGTAGTGCATAGTGTTATAAGGTATTTCTCCCGCCTTCTTCATGTAGTAGTCAGCATGCTCGATGCGTAACCGAGAGGTCTGTGGTTTGATTCTCGGTGAAGGCATTGCTAGCTTTCATCACTTCTGCTTTCAAAAATATCGTAATGACTGTACAAGTGGCGCCTAAACCAAAAAGGGTGGTGGATGATGATTCTCCTCTACTAGGATTTGGCGATTAGGCCCCCCAAACCCCAATCACCCTTTAAAAGGAGGAGTGTATAAGGTATTTCTCCTGCCTTCATGGTATAGTGGGTCAGCACGCTCGACGCGTAACCGAGAGGTCCATGGTTCGATTCCTGGCGAAGACGTTGCTCATTTTTCATCACTCCTGCTTTCAAAAATATCCTAATGACTCTACAGTGTGTTATGGGGTCTCAGGTATGGGAAAAGCAACATATCATTGTTTATTTTGAAGTTCAATTGGTGTTACATATTGAATATGTATGCTGGTATTGGCATAGAGTGAAAGCTTGAAACTACTTTTCAGTGTATGTCGTTTGGAATGAAAATAAAGTTTCATTTTATGTGAAGTCATACAAGAAAACATTTTGATATAATATCATTATAACTATCTTATAATAAATTCACTTGTACTGTATACATTTGTTCGTGATACAGTTTCATGAAAATAATGCATATTGTTACTTATTCATTTTTAAATGCTATGCACCAGTGCATAATGCGGCATTGCAGAAATAGTTTTACCTTTAGTGCAGATCTTGCTCTGGCACATAGTCATAAAATTCTAAGCTCAAAGCCTTAGCAATCAGTGTGTTACACATAATATTTTATTATCTCTTTTAAATCGTATTTTGCATAATAAGTAAGTCGGCATAATCTATTTCTGTGACACAGCATTAACTATCAACATAATTTCACTTAACGAGCAGCGAAAATATAAAGTGCCATTTGTATCAAAATACACACAACATATAAGCCTAACAGGCCACTTACTTTAGTTTTGGCACTGTGATAAGCATTCAAATTAGGCAGCATGTATTCTAATGGAAATGCATTCTATATATAATCAAATGAAATAATGGTTTTAGATTTCCAGTGGTGCATAAAACTTTGGTGAAAAAAAAGTACGCACACCAGTGGTAAAGTCGCTGAAAACTGGTAGTTTGACCCAGTGGCTACATGGGTATTTTTGCAGTTTTCTTCATGTGTAATGTAGGTACGACCCAGTTTCCTTTAGAAAGTCCTCCCCTTAAATGTATCCAAATGCATACAAACTAATTATAGTCTAAAAACATATAAACATACAAAACATATAAACATACATGTGTAACAAATATATTACCTGACCATTAGGGAATATTTATGATGTATTGATCAAAAACAGGAATGTTGCCCAAACCACTTTTATATATGTATGGTGGTATTCACTGTGTCAAAAGTGTTCTCACGAAATTGTCTATGATGGGAGGAAGGCACATGCCGTAATGCACAATCTTTGTTGTTGCACCAGAGCTGACACTAGGCATATCTCTGTGTAATCTGTGCATGTCCTATCTGTGGTGTTCAACATTTAAATTTCACCACCCAGTCACTCACAGCAGTATTGTGTTCTGGGAGATGGTAGAGTATGGGTGTAGAAATTGAGTAGCAAATGAGTTTTTGCAGAGTTGTTTCAACATTCAAATATTTGGAAGGTCAGTAAGAAAGCAGACAGCTTATTTGTGAAACCTTCCGTTTGTAAACTTGCTTTCAGCTTGTAAATCAAAAATATTTCAAATTTATTTAATCATGTATGCTAGTATATTGTTCAGTATTTGAAAACTGTTACTAAAGCTTGTGTTTCATATTGGTCACTTTCTCCACTAGGTATGTGAAGAACATGCACTATTTATCATCATTTGACTCATGGATGTCTCCAATGATTTTGTTTAGGAGTCTTGATATATCTTTCAGAAACAGATTGAAATTTCGTGCTTTTATGGGCTGTGTCCATTGTCTAACCATACTTAAATTTTCATTTATGGATGGCTGATTAATTAGCTGTTATTTATTTCATTGTGTATAAACATCCACAGAGACTTATGTATATTATTAGGGTTTTTTTCCCCCTAAATCATTTTTATTATCTACGTGCAGTGAAACCATTGATAACTGAAAATTATGTAACTCTAATACTAATGATAGATTAAGCAGAATTAATAGAAATATTTGTGGAGCTGTATATGAGCAGGTACTTCTAGAATCAATGCAAGAGAAGAATTAATGATTCCACCCTCCTGCCTGTAAATTAAAATTTATTTTAGAGCAAACTCTTATTTACTATTCTTAGTTAGGTTTTATAATTGTTCACATACCAAGTAAAACCTTTGACTTTTACAGTTACATAAGGGTATATAATTCAGAAACAGCAGAGATTATACAGTACAGCAAAAATCCTGGCGTCAAATCTTGTAAAACTACCCGAACAAGCCCTCCAGTTCCAAATGATTTCTGGTTCCCGTGTCTTAACAGAAGAAGATTATCAGTAACACTGCTTGCTTACATTCTTTGAAATACCATCCGCTTTAAGAGGAGGTTTTCATGAATTATTTCACAGTATGTATTATTGAAATAAGTGAAAGTGAACTCCAAGCCAAAAAAGTGTTTTTGCTAATTCTCACTTGTCTGACCTACAGTTAGGCCAAGCCCACGAAATTCCTCATAGCAAGGAGCGGAAATTCACAAATGTCGTTGGGAACAGCCTTGAGCACCTTACCAGTGACACTGAGATTTAGCTCAGTTCCACTTTGAATTTTGATGCAGAGCACTCTGGGGAGATGAGTCCGTGGATCTTTCACTACCTCGAATGGACTTTCAGCTTGTCGTATTCGAACCCGGCCCTTTGGCGTGGCAGTCAGCGATGCTAACCACTATACCAGTTGGATGGCATTTGTTGCTATAATTGTTTTCACAAACTGCAGTGCATGTATTTGGAGATTTGAAATTCATTTTAGATTTATACTCGGATAATTATTTAGCAGTTGTTCATACTAACTGGAACTCAGGTATTAATGTTATAAATGTGTAAAAAAAAGGATTGAAAAAAATTTCAGTTTTATATTCAGATAATTGTTTAATTTTTCAAGTAGTTCAAGTCTTTCTAACTATATTTCATCGAGTAATTTATCAGAATTATTTTGAAATTTCAAGTTTCTGCTATATGTTTGCATAATTTGGAGTCATCTGGAAAGTTCTGCAATTTTCAAATTGAAGCACGTTTTCTTCTGATTATTTATACTGCTGATCAGGTATGGATGTTTAAATATATTCTTTTCTACTCATGCTGCATAATTCTAGCATGTTGGCGGAAGAAAATTTTTCTTTGAGTACATTGGTCAAAATGGAGAACCCAAATATTCATTTTTGTTTTATTATGTGCTTTATTAAAAAAAAAATTGCTAGCCAGGTGTTCTTAAATTAGTGCTAAGGACACTTTTGACCACACAGTTCAAAAGTGGTCCGAGAAGTTTAAGAGCAGAAATTTGAACTTCAAAGATGATGCTACTGTTGATGACCATCCTCTGTAAACAAGGAGCTATTAAAAGAATTCACCACTGAAAATTTTTCAAAACCTGTCAAACAAGATTAAATATTCCAAAACATACAGCATATGATCATTTGAAAAAAACTAGGTTTGTAAGCTGCTGCAGTGTCTGTACTTCGTACTTTATGCTTAATCAAGTTTCAGCATGACCTTTGATGGAAGGAAATAAAAGTTCCTTTTCTGAAAACAGCTCATTACTGAAGATTAAAAGTAGAAAAAAAAAAAAAAAACTCCTTCAGTTAAATTCAAAGAAAACTGCATACCCTCCCCCCAAAAAAAAGTGCTTTGTGGGATTACGAAGAAATAATATACAATGAATTTATGAAAATTTGTCTCCAAATATTAATTTAAAAAAAGAAGGCACAGCCAAACTGTAATTGTCATAGTATTGTATTCCATCGTAACAAGGCTTGGTTCTGCATTTTGATGAAGTTGAGATAGTCTATTTAATATAACTGTGGTATTTTGTGTCACCCCCTCCCTATATTTACTAGACCTGTCTCAGATTTTCATTTCTTCAGTTCACTATTTTAGAGATTGCCAAATGGCATTTTAATAATTTTTTTATAAATAAACCTAATAGCTTTTTTAAGAAAGGAATTTTCAGCTACAAGAGATAGAGCTAAAAGCCATAGAACAAAATCTACATCTGTCCAGCAATTCAATTTCAAAATGAGGGGACAGATTATACAGATAGCTACACAATATATATATTAATGTGATGAATGAAATTACAACTCATTTTTAAAAGTTTCTTAAATTCAAGTTTGAACTGAAAAATTATGCTAACTGCTTATCTGTCAGTCTGTTTCTAATATAATTCATTTTATGTTTTCTTCATTATATATATAATGAAGTAAACATAGTACTGATTTCATTAACGTGAGATATTAAATTTGGGAAACTTGCTTTCAATAATAATTTTCAAACACTGAGAAACAGCTGCTTGAGAAGATAGTTTAATTGTAATTCAGTTAATTCAAGCTGCAAATTCAGCCTTACTACTATAGTTTACCTTGAAAGGCATACTGAAAATATCTAATTCTTTGTGAATGACCGCGAAATCTGCATTAAAATTTAAAATGTAGTTTTCACTGAAAGCCTCATTACTTTTAACAATATAATGCTTGCAACTCACATGCATAGCTGCTGCCTGGATACTGTTCACTTTCCTAAAAATAACATGTCAACTTGCTAATTGATAGATTTTCTGCTTTTTTGTTATCTTTCATATTTGGACATCGCTTTGTAATAGCTATAAAAACATATTTTGAGGTCTATTCATCTTTTAAAGCATGACACTCCACATGCATAACCCAAATAAGCACTAGCAACACTATACTTTTTAATTCATGCCTATTCACAATTACATGATCTTTACAGACAATAAGACACAGTCAGTAATATTAGAACCAGAGATTTTGTTAGAGCTCATGCCCACAGACAAGTACAGATATAAATTCATCTATTTGCTATATGGCACCATCTGTTATCCTTCATCTATATTTGCTATTAGAACTTACTGTGAACGTAAAACTTCCATGTTCATTTAAAAAGAAAGAAAACGTACTTTTATTCATTTAGGAAGGTAATTAATAAATTGCTTTCTTCAAAATTTTCAAGAGGAGACACAAGTCTTGTTATTCTTGCCCGTGCTCACGCCACAACAGAAAGACAATGGGTAGCGCTTAAACTACACAGTGTAAATTCCATCTCTCACATCAATTTGCATTAATAGAATTGCTAACAATCTTAAGCAGCAGAGTAGCAAGTGATACCAATAAATCCTAAAACATCGTTAACATATCCAAGCTGCCTGGACATCAAGGCATTTTGAGATATTATCCTAAAAGCTTAAAGACTGCAATAACAACTCTTCAAAAAGTTTACATGAAAATTATGATTCAATTGGTCCTCTCTTTCATAGGAAAAGTTTTTGAAAAGGTGATCCACAATAGACTGCAAAATTTTCTGCACTGTCATGGCCTTGGCAGTGCAGAAAATTAAACAAAAACACACTCTTTAGTTCACCATATCATTAATATTACTGAAAATATTGGTGAAGTTTTCCGATGTTGAAAAACCATTTGGGAATTATGGCATGAAGCTGTTTCTTTACCTTCCACTAACAAATGTCAGAAGTCACAAATCACACCTCCAAAATTAAAATCAACAGTACTTTCTCTACTCAAAAACCCATGATAAAGATATTCTACTACCTCCCTGGAAGCCAAAATTCTAAAATATTCAGATGCTGCCACAACTTTGACCTACTCTATCAATCTAATTCATACATTCAGCAAAATGTCGTACATCATTCAAAATAAACCCTGCCAAATGCAATGCAGCCTTTTCAGTAGAAATAATACAAATATTAATACCCCTCTAAATATGATTGTAACTCAAATTCCAGCAGTAAGAGAAGTAAAACATCCTGGCATTACCCTGGATATTAAGTCATGTAAATGAAGTTAAGAAAACAATACAGCATTCATGAATATTTACCCATATGTAAAAATCCCAAGTTCTCAGCTGTAAACAAATGCAAAATTATACCTTACTATTATCTGATCATTTTAACTTATGTCATTCCTATATGATCCTGATGATGCTATTATCCAAACTCAATGGAAAAAATTGGCAAATTCTCCAAAATAAAATCCATCACCACATTATTGAAGCTCCTTGATTCCTGACTAGTGAACAAATTCATTATAATCCTAAAATCAACTCCAAAGACATGTACAATTTTTCAAAATTTTTTTAAATGACCGAAAACCATCTTCCACGATGTAAATTGATAATGCTTGTAAAATACATTGCAGCCAACTTTTTACAAATATACTATTCTGATTCTAGCTTCAGCAGAATTGTATGACTACTCTTCTTATCCAACTGCCATTAAATTGGAAATTAAATACGACACAAGCTTTCAGCCTCAAGGATTAGAGACTAGCTGAAACAGAAATGCATTCGATTCAAATGAATCAAGATTATTAAATACTCTAAATGAAAATTATTATGTTAAAAGTATCTCTCTTCTAAAAGTCAGTCTGCATTCATAATATGGTAATTTATAATTTTTTTTTAAAGGCAGACTGATTCAAAACTTGCAGCTGAATACTTGAAGGATGAACTTGTTGCTATATTGCTATGCACACGTACAAATCCCACAACAGCCACCCTAAAGCAATTAAAACATGTACCTATAATGATGTATTAATTTAAATCAAATGTGTTTTCTGAAATATGAAATACAAAATAAACATAAATAAAACAAAATTGGATAAATTATTGTTCCCTTACCAAAAGGATAACTGTAATTTAACTTCACAAGAAATAATTACATTTGCCCAATATTCTCTTGTGGATAACAATCCCAAGTAAATAGGCAGTTTTGTCTCTTAGCTATTTAAAAAAATTCCATAAAGCAGCATTCTTATAAAAACATAGTAAGGATGCAGAATGTAGATAATGATAACACTGCTTCTTTACACATTTGCAACTGCAAAATCCATGATTCACGTCCCAGGGAATAAACAAATCACTAATATAAATAATTGCATCCAGTTTCTTATTTTACATACATGCTTGAGATACCTATTGAACTAGTTTGCTGAACAAGATCACATGATAATCATTTATTTAGGATTTATACCATTCCTATGCATTTGTTCCCAATTATTTTCACCACACTTAAAACATTAACTGCTTTGTTTTATGCAACAAAGCCCTTCAATCTGGGTGTATCTACTTTTATTTTTATAGCTACATATATAACTACAAATTTCTAAGTCAGTTCTAAAAAATTTCAGAGATCCTGGTTAGTTTCCAACCTTGGTAAAATAACAGAGTTCTCCCAATTACAGTAACTTATAGACACCCTATTAAATTACAGCAAAACATTATATGAACAGATTTTTAAAATTTTAACATAATATAAAAAATTTTTTAATTCATATTTTAACCTAATTTTACATCAATCCTAAAACACTGAAAAATACTTTTTTCGTCAATAGCCAATGCAAATCCATAAAGCAGGTAACCCTCCTGATACATTCCTACAAACAATAATCTAAAACAATTTCTTTTAATAGCACAAATAATTTCAAAAACAGCTCCTTGCTTCATCAATTATGAAATGTTACAATTTCATTTTATCATACAATAAATGAAACTTTCTCAATAAAGAACATAATCCAATTAAAAGTTTTTGTGACTACTACATAACTTAGGAAATAAATTTAAAATATAATAAAATTCAAATACTACTTCCTACCACATCTTTAAATTTTTACACTTACCTTTCTTTTGTCTAACAGTTAATCTTTTTACAAGCTACATCACTTTTGAAGAAATAAGGGATATCATCATAAATTTAACTAAATACACAATTTATTTCCAAAGAAAGATATTTTATTATATACAAGAAAACATTTAAATAAAGTTCATGTTATGTACAAATGTATTTACAAAAATGGAAAGTACTTGATTAGCTTTGGTCATCTGGTTAAATTGCACATCTGCATGTTCCTGCACACAAATTAACCACATAATTTTAATTTACATAAAGTTGAGAATGAATTTAAGTTTCAGGTAACAGTTTTCTCACCACTTTGTAGTCTATTCACATCTTGTGTACTGTTTATCTCCGTATTTTTAACAGTTGGTACATCTTTATTTTCTCCTATTTCTTGAAAATCAGTTCCTATTTTTGCATTAGAGTTATGAACAGAATCCGATTCTTTACAAAGAGGTGTATCCTGGTTTAGAATCAAGTTTGTGCCTGTACAACTTGTATTAGACACACATTTAGTTTCTGAAGTGGATGTATTTTCTTGCACTGCAGGAACACTTTGTGCATCTGCTTCTCCCATCTCTGCATCACATGAACTTTCAGATGGTTCAACACTTGCTATCTGCGACTTCATAACTTCACCATCAGTTTCTACTAGCGTAACAGTAACATTCTTACTTTCTTCCATCTCTACTTCAGGAGAATTGAGAACTTTATTTCCATGATTTATTTCTTCACTTCTTTCAGCTACTTCTTTTATTTCTTCATCTTTACAAACAGTGTTATCGTTTTCTTCCATTTCCACTTCAGGCAGTTGAGAATCAAAAACTTCTTTCCCATCTTTCATTTCTTCTTTAATCTCATTAGATGTTTCATCCTTCATTTCTTGATCTTTCTCAGATGCTTCACCATTTACCTCCTTCATTTCTTCGTCCTTAGATTCTTCGCATGCCACTTCTGTCATTTCTACATCTTTATTAGATGTTTCTTCCCCTGCCTCTGTCACTTTTTCATCCTTCTGGTTATCTCCTTCTAATTCCTCATTCGGTGGAATATTTTTATCTCCTTGAGAATCTACAAGTACAGTACCTTCTTTTGCAGAATCTTCAACAGGTGACACTTTTGATTCTAAAAGATCAATAAACTGCTGAAGAAACGAACCATTTCATCACCCATAGTATCAATATCATCAAGTTTCAACATGCATCTTGTCAACATTTCATCTAAATATCTGTACTGCTTATCTTTAACGGTTCCACTGAAATTCTCAACACCAATTTTATACATTTTAAATTCTTCAAGGATATTCTCAATCTTTTTTAAAGGAACATTAATATTGTGTTCAGATGGCTTTTCTTCATGCTGCACTTTATTATCATCTCTTCTTTTTGAAATACAGCTGCCATTTGGCCTTCTGCTTGCTTCAGATATTTTTGAAGAATTAGAAATTGGACTTTGAGGAGAAAAAGGACTTTTTGGCTTTCGAATATCAGGCCTTCCTTCTATCTGAATTGGAATATTACACACACGAGGTCCACTTGGAGATTTTATTTTATTTGGACTAGACAGATCTTGCACTGACCTTTTCGTAGGAGACAAAGTCTCCGGAAAATTAAGCTCCCTTTCTGGCAGGCCATTCCTGACAAGTCCAGCTGGTCCTGAAAATGTCCTTTGCCTAGCTGCATGTGGACTACTAGCTCCTTCCACTTCAATAGGGATAACTCTCACATGTGGTTTCCGGCCTCCATCTGATGCATTCTGAGAGTCTACAGCAGGTTTTACTGGTTTATCAGAGCCTTCAACAAATATTGGAACTCGATGTTGAAGCCTTGGACTGCTGGAAGCAGAACTCGACTCTCGCATGCCATTTGTCTGAAAACAAAAATAAATTTTAGAAAATACAATAAAGTACTCCTCACTCATACATTTAATCCTTAACTAATCCCTTGCCATCTCCAAGAACATTTCATTCAAACTTTTTTAAAAACATAGTTACTTGAAATAATTCTCGTATTAAACTAGTCAACATTTATGCACAAAAAGTTTGTAAGACTAGCTAACATAATTATGTTACAATTCAGTAATATACCACTGTGATAACAGCAGTAGAATGTTTCAACACTTTTTTCATTATATCAAACACATAATTTAACCACGATAAAAGTTAAGGAGCATTTTTTGGAAGTACTTCCACAGAAAACCCGATAAATGCAAACATGGCCAAAAAGTGGCAATGGTAATTCAAATCAGATTACTCAATAGATTCTCTTGTTTAAAGGTAGCAATGGTTTCTCTCAACTATTCTTTTTGGCATTTTCAAGTTTCTATTGCTGTTTGCAATTTTGCACTCTCATCATCCACATGTGATTACCTCTGCAGCTTTAGTGTAGAATTGGGTGCCCTTTCGATTGGGGAAAAATTTTGTTCAGTTTTGGCGATGAAACCCCATTTCTGGTTACCATGAGAGTTTTAACTTGGTTTCTTGATTTTTTTAAGTGAAAATAAATCGATGTGCACATGGACAAAGTCAAGGCAATGTGCAATGACTAGTTTGTGCAATACTCTGATGTTTTTTTAAGTGAAAATAGGTCGATGTGTACATAGACATGGAGTTTGTGAAATTCTTTGACTTCTTATTTTGGTTTTGTGTAGCGGCAATCTTTAAATTGTGCTTTCCTGGCTCCGATCTTGGCGTCAAAAAAGAATCGCCAATAAACAAGGGGCACCCAATTGTAAACTTTTACCAAGTCTGCACTTATTTACTATTATCTTGTCCAATTTCCACATTATATTTTATTATTTTTTAATAACAATTTAATGGAATTATTTTTGTTTAATTAAGCAAACAGATCTGTGGAGATTCTTATACCACCAATTAAGAAGCAGATGACAAAGAAAATAACTTATCACCGATGAATGGCAGGCATCTGTATTACATATTCAGACGCTTAGTCATTCCACAAATTTTGTGATGTGGGAACTGATACATATAACCAGCCTGCGGAATTGAAAAGAAAATCACCAAAAATATTTACAATATGGTTGAGGTGAAGAAATATTTAGAGAAAAAGTAATATATATTCAACAAAATTAAACAACTTTGCAAAGGGGCAGCGAATTAAGACCAAAGACATGAAATGGCAGATATTTCAATTATCTTAAAAAATATTTACGTATAAGAACACTTTTGCTGCAACATTTACTCGAATAAAGATCTAATTGGCTATGGTTGAGCACAAGTCCAACGTTTGTTTTGTCGTTTTGAATTGCCTCATAACCTTTTAACAGTATTTTGTTACTAGTATCGGGATCGATAAAATTATGGTTAACGCAGAAATGTTCATATTCGGCCACTTTCAGTTCTACAGTTTGATACCCTCTCCAACAGTCTGCATGTATTGTACTGTCATTCACAATATTTTCTTCTATGACTTTAAGCACATTCTGGGAAAACAGAAAGGCACAGTCAAAAAACACTTTCATTTCTCAGGAAATCCCATCATACACCCATTGGATCAGAAGGATAGCATCAATATTGTTGCTTCAATGAAGAAACTGATTTTCTTCAATTTAACATTTCCAGTGCCATTTATTTCAACTGACGGTCTAGAACTTAACGCATACCCATACTATTCCAATCAACAACATTGTAATGATTCATACTAAGTTGGTACTGACAAAATTTAAATTAATTCTAAACACCCTAAATAAGTGAAACAATTTGACATTAAGAAATTGATTCTAGATCTTTCAAATTAATTTTGAGAATGTAACCTTCCACCTTCAGCAGATCACAGTTTCACATCCTTATTTCCATATTTCCTTCAAATCGAAGTAGAGCTTCATTATATAATTTTTCATATACTTTCTTTCACAATGAATTTTTTATTCCTGAAGATATTTTATGGCAGATGGTACATCATTAGGTAAGTCCCACATTTTCATTTCTTTAGTAAACAACTTGTATTCTCGTCGCCAATTTAGAAATGGCATATTAAAAATGCAACAACTTTAAAAGAAAACACTTGTGATTTCACATGAACCTATCAGCAAGTTCAGCAAAACATTTGATAATGCCGCTGGTTCCAGCAACAAACCAGTACCTATGTTGAATCAGAAAAAATTTGACTTAATGTCATGTTATGCACTACACAGCATGTTTAAAATACTAACTTCTGTACACTTTACATTATGTTTTATTTCAAAACTTAGCTGTGCACCGCTAAAACAATTATTATTGACAAGCTTGGCAACTAATGCACCGACAGCCAACAGACAGACATTTAATTGCAGACATTTAAATGGCTTCTGTGCTGAATAAAGCCACGTTTTCAATTACACTAATTAAATATGGATAAATTTAATTCTGTTATCAGGACTGGATTCAGAAATCTATGAACGTATGCATGTGTGTATGAACGTGCATATGTATATATAAACATACATTTATGCTTACATACATCGCTGGATCTGGTCCTATCAACAGAAAGTTCATTAATCTTAGTTCTCACATATATTTCTTCAAGCTAAGGGAAAACAGACAATGTCGCTTACATTGTTTTTTTATTGATTCTTTTAAAAAATTCTTTAGCATTTACCACAGGCTTAATACTTATTTAGACACAGCCACCAAGTAACAATTTTTGCAGGTCAAGAGTTTATGTGCACTATGTAAGATTAACGGATTTTATATTACGTTTAAAGCAAGTTGCTGCTTAAATGATACATTTAAAAGATTAAACAAGCAACAATTTATCACACTTTATATCAACATCACACTTTAAAATTTAAGTTCATGCAAACTTTGTTCTTCCTATTTTGTTATAATAAACAGTAAATCATCTTATCAAATATTTACCACCACCTCATATCCTTTTAACTTGTGCATATTGTTTGTGCAAGCAACATATTATGGAAATTTGTTATAAGGTTCGACTTACAAACTCAAATTTCCCTATTAGTAGTATTATCATTGAAAGGAAAAAATTCTACAGATTAAACAACAAGCACACACATTGATCACAATTTCTAAAACAGAAAATTTCCCAAACTGTTCCATTTAAAGGAGAAAAATTCTTAAATTAACAACAAAGGATTCAAACTAATGAAAACATAAGAAATCATCCACATCTCCTTAA
Organism: Stegodyphus mimosarum; assembly: GCA_000611955.2. Taxonomy (NCBI): domain Eukaryota; kingdom Metazoa; phylum Arthropoda; class Arachnida; order Araneae; family Eresidae; genus Stegodyphus; species Stegodyphus mimosarum. The sequence goes on from KK113398.1 coordinate 567,857, forward strand.
AACTCTTAACCACAATTCCTTCCGATTTGGATAAACGAATTGGTAGATATGCAGAAAAATGAAGTATTAGAAAGATACAGCTTTCATTATGTAATTTAAAAAATAATATGTTTCATAATAAAAACTGAGAATACACTTGTTTATTTTGACAAAGAAAGATCTGTTGAAATGAAAAACTAGTTACAACAAACTAAGGAGTTCAACATTTAATATCCTTTAGTATGCAGCAGCCATACACAAGTCCATAAACATGTGCAAAAATAAAGCAATTTATAATTTAATGACATACATTAAAACAATAAAATAGAGAAGCAACTTTAGATGGGTCTCGTAATTGTGACGTTAAATTGAAGGTGTCAGACTGCAACTATAGCCCTGATGTTATTAAACTAATAAGAACTTATAATTTGATGAAGTTTTCTGAAACTATGAATTACGAAAGTAAAATTACAATAGAATGTAAAAAATTAAGTCCTTAAAGCCTACGGATGTCCAAAATTTAAATACAGAACATATTAGACAATAACTAATTAACACATTGGACAATTAAAAATAATTATTATAAAATAGAATAAAAACTATAACAATTCGTTTACGGGAAACCCTGGAATTCTATAGAATCAACGAAATGTTATAAAGTCAAATTTTTTTAGGACATTAGTTTTAACCTTATCATAAATTAGAAATTAAGTTCTTAACAAATATTACTGTTTTCCTTAGATTACGAAATTATAGTGAACGCTAAGTTTTCCAAACGACTTTTTAATGCATCCTAGAAAACCTACATGAAAGTATCGTCATAAATAATAAAACGAAAATAGTGCCAAAATAAACGTTGCATGTTACATACCATATATCCTGGATTTGAATCAACATACATATTTCTCGTTGGTATACCAAATCGCTTTTCTAATTCACGTTGTCGCTCTTTAGGATCGGTAGTAGTAAACTGAAACGGAATGCGTCGGAAGTTCATTTTAAAAACCTAGGAGGAACCCGCTAGAAACTTCCAGAAAACACAGGAACAAACGCGAATTATTCTAAGGACAGTGCCCACGAAGCGATCGATGATTGTAAAGTAACGAGTGACGTCATATGTAAACCACCCACGAGTTTAACCAACCAATCAAGAACGTCTGTATCAAAGTATGGTGCTTGTTATTGGATGAATCGTTTTCCGAATGAAGTTGAGGGCTAGATCTGCTTTTGCCGTATATTTCCGTAAATGAATTTTTAAAAATAATTTTTTATAATAAAGTTCTAATTAAAAAATGTTGTCTAAAATCAAAGCTAAATCTTGAAATCTAATTTATTTCAAAACATTTCCGATTTATTATTATTCTAATTATTAGCTTCGGCAGGCATAGAAATATTTAGTTTCAGCTGGCGTCGGCATAAATCATATTGTCAATATATTAAAAATAGTTGTTGTCGGTACTAAAAAGTATTTCCGTATGTGTACATTTCTATAGTTGATATAGGAAGTTGAAAATTTAGACAGAATGAAAACATTACAATATTTATTTACTGTTGTGTTTGCGTCGTTGTTTTTCATGAGTGTGTCATCAAGGAAACATCAATTAGTTCTAGATGTAAGTGAAAAAAAGAGATCCACCGATCACTAAAGCGAAGCTTTATGATAAATTTAATATCTTTATCAGACTATTAATTCATAATATTATTGGACTAATTGATTTCGGGGTGTATAATTTAGTAGTTCGTTTCTTGCATATAATTATGATCCTTTTTGTTAAAAAATTATATAATCAGATATATTTCACACTAGCAACATTCCAATAAATTTCCATTAAATTGCATGTAAATGTTTCTAAGTGAATATCAAACTATATGTTGTCAATTATCAACTGTGCTAAAACTTTCATAGTAAAGGATGGTTATGATAATGCCTCATCCAAGCATAGTTGAATAGAAAAAGTAGAATCCCTTAACTGTTTTCTTTTTTTGTACTGATGTATTTTATGGTGAAAATTCAGAACATTTACATGTTGTTCTCTTTAAATCATAATCAACAAACTAATCTTGCGTGCTCCAAATACTTTTGCTGTAGGTAATCTCTTCAAAGTACTAGCTAATGTTCGAGAAGTGGTTTAAGGTTAGATTGGGATATGACTGTTAGCCCAAGAACCTGAAGACCCAAACTTGTTAGCTCATCATGGAAGGGAGTTTTCATTGAAGGCTTTATTGTATTTTTCTTTTTATTTTATGAATTCTTTTAAATTATCTGAAAATCATGCTGCATTTTTATGTGTATGTTAAAAAATTCATCATACAGTTGTACTAATATAAATTGTAGTTTGTATTACTTAGAAACTCAGTTTTAGAAAAACTTGTGGACCTTATGGCATTACTAATAGTATATTTTATAATTTACCAAACATTGCATTAGCAAAATTTGTTAGCATTATTAACATTTCTGTGGTAAATACTTATTTTCCCTATTGTGTTATAATTATTAGATCATAAAACTGTGCTAGCACTTTTCTGCTTTCCAAATCTGGAAGATGAAACTCGTTAGGTTGCAGTGTTATTTTAATCTGATGTAGAGTTAACTGGGTTTTGGAAACAACTTTCAGTTATCAAGCAACTCATAAGACTAACTGAGTGTTGAAGAGAAATATTCAATACTTATATATTATAGCAACCATCATGAATGAAAATCACCTAACAAAATATGTAGTATGAAAAAATTTCCAAACACAAAACACATGAAAGTAACAAAAATGGTAAAGAAAAATTAAATCTTACAAAACTACTGTTACATTTATTTCTTGCATACAGTGGCTCACTTATATGTATATCTTGTTTACTAGTTCCAGGTGATATGTTTGCGTACAATTGCTGTTGACATGGCTACAAAAGGTTTTTCATTTCTTATGTACTTGCACTGCGTAATTTCTGCTAGGTCCAAATCTGTGTGGTAATGACTTAAATGTAGTATTTTTTAAAAACTAAGAGGCATTTTATGTCAACTCTTCGATATCTTGTCGATCCACCATCTGTATGAACAATTGCAGCAATATGCATGGGAAGGTTGATGAGGCTCTGAAAGCAAGATAATAGTATTGTTGACCAGCAATCCCACAGTTTCCATCCTAAATCCATCATAGTGGATCCAGAGATTGAAGAAAATGCTGCAGATTAGAAGATTGGAACCATGAAGGCCAGATGACTATTCCAACCTCGTTGTTTTGCTACTTGAACATTTCTGTGTACCTTGTAGGTGGTGCATTACTTGCTCGAAGGAGTGCATTGTTTTGTGAAAACAACTAGTACATGAATGGGTTTAGATGATCAACCAGTAGTTCAGTGCTGGCCTGATTTTAACAGGGTCTATCCATCTTGACCATATATAGATGTCCCAGACAGCTACACCACTGCCTGTTTGACGTGTGAGATGCAGTGTATTGTGCAGTTTATATCCCAATGACCTCTGTCATTTACTTACAGAAGATGTAATCTTAATTCATAAGATCAGATGATACATTACCAATCTCTTTACCGTCCAGTATCAGTGCAGTTTAGAAAACTAACAGTCACAGCACTTGATTGTTCTCTTTAGTAAAGGAACTTGAGGTAGTCATCTGCTGTTATAACCGAATGATGCTAGTTATCAATGAATAATCCATGTACAGGTAAATGTTGGATAAAACACCTGCATTTGTCATAGTCTAATGTAAGGTTGCGTTTCTTGCCATTGATGTTATACATCTGGGTCTCTGAGCACATCACTTGTTATTTTATGGCTACATTTTGCACAATCCATACTTCCCCCCCCCCCATTTTTGGGATACTTTTATCGCATGCTGGGCAACAGTGTGAGCAGTTTAGCAGTTATTGGTATTGAATATAGAACTTTGAGTACTGGCAGTTGGTCCACAGCCAAACTCACTTAGACATGTCTTTACCCTTGATAACAATTTTTGGCATATCCATCAAAGCTCTGATATTTGTATACCTTTGGCTAACAGCTCGCAAGTTGCTTTCTATTATGCTCTCGTGCATAGTTGCATTGCAGGTATGTAGAATAATTTGTCGTTTCACTTTATAAAAATCATCACAAAATGCACCTGTATATCAGTGATATCTCAGTCTCAAATTCTGTGAAAGAGCTCTTCATTGAAAATAATTATGCTGGCTGTGCAGGGTTAAGTAATGTTCTAAATTAAACTCTATAATAACTTTTCATTTTTTATGAAAGATCCTGTCAGCTTAAGGGACTTATTTACAGATTATAAAAATGAAGTTAGTCAGGAAATCAAAATTATTTTATAAGTTGTTAGATGTTTATATAAAAATGTTTTTGTGAAATGTGTTGAAAGATTTCTTCTATGTTTTGCATTAAGGGATTATCTGCAAATTAATAAAAATGAACTGTAGTCAGAAAAAATATTTTGTTTGCTGGCCATCTAGGTACAAAAAAAAAAGTTTTATTCCTCGTATATTAAATATCATTTAAGAGTTTGATAGGCAATATTTCTTACATACATCTCTCCTTGCAGAAAGTTTTAAAAAGTTAATATTCAATCAAGTTTTCATTAAATATTATTTAAGAGCTTTGTAGACAATACTTTTTACTCTTATCTCACTTTGCATGAAGTGTTAAAAAGTTAATATGCAATCAAGTTTTCATTGTAATTGTTATTGGTCAAAATTTTACATACAATAAACATTAAATGGCTGTCTCTGAGTTAGACCACCAGATATCCACTAGGCTACAGAATGGTTTAATGGAACGATTACTTTAAATGTAGTCTTCAAGCAAACAGACAATTTCCACTAGAATACGCACACTCGCCAAGAAAGAATGAAGTGAAAGAACCACTTATTAATAGATTTGTTGCTTAATTTTCAGGATAAATGTTTAATTAAAATATAAAATAATATGTATGTAATAATTTATATTTTTTTGCATTTATAAATCAGTATTAATTTTTTGCATAAAAAATTGCTGTATTTGTTTTGTGGTAGTTCAGCTTCTGTTAATCATTGTGTCATTCAGACTAAAGGGTTTTTAAAAACATTATGTAACTGTGGGATTGGCTGACTAATGAAAAAGAAAATGTTGGATTTTTTTTCAGGAATTTTCAAGTTTGCATTAGAGAATATGAAAATTTACGTTCTTTATACTTGTATCCGAAGGACAGAATATTGCAAGAATGCAATATCAAAAATTCCAAGCAAAGTATTAGAAGGTGAATTGAAAATAGTCATATTTTCTTTACAATTACTCAGTTAAAAGTCATTGAAATTCTGGGAAGCAAAATTGGGATTATAACTCGCACAACTGTTAAACTATTGTTAAGACAAGTGTGCGTTTCTTATGTGTATCTGACAAGCGTGCATGTATTATATGCAAAAAAAAAAATTAGCAACTTTTCATGTAGCTGCTGATAATCAGAAACTATTCAATTTTTTTTGTCAAGATATTGCTTTCCAATTGATTTTTAGCGATTATAATATTCCAGGAAAGAAAAAATTTGATTTCCTGGTAAAGATGGCTGCAGAATGAGACAGCAGCATTTTCCCTTGCCTTTTATCTAAGCTTGCTGTCAGATAATAAAGTTGATACAAAAACTTGTCAATATCCAGCATTAGTTAGGATTCTGGAGAAAAGATTAAAAACGTCTTTCTTTCTTCTGTTCCCGTATGTATCTCTTTTGCTGGTTTTACTATTAATGTTTGACTTTCTTACTGTACGTGACTGACAAAATCACCTCCACTTAAATAATGTGGCCGACTTTTCTGTATTCATCTGTAGAATCAAAGAATTTAAACCTGTTATCAAAAGGTATTATCCTGTGTAATACGTATGATTGCTACCATGACAACTATTTCTAAGGTTAACCTTTATTGAGTTGAAGAAGTTGATTGATTAGTATAACTGATACCTTGATATAGAAAAAAAGTGTGGTACTTTCTGATTAGTGCAGAAAAAAAAGGCACAAAAAAGAATTCATGAGGGAAAGCAGTATGTCACCGAAATAGTTACGAGGCAACCCATGGTGTTGCTAAAAAGTAATTATGTGGCAACATAAGTGTATGCATAGCACATGGCTGTTTTGTGAATGGGCAACTTCGAAATGTACAGATAATGAGTTTGCAATTATCCAAGTTTTTTAAATGAAAGATTTCTGTGTATGTTAAGAGAACAACAGTGTAAAAAAAAGGATTTCTAAAAAAAAGGTAAGTGCTTTATTACTGATATTTCTTGCTTTTTAATTTTATTTCTGTACTTTCTGAATAACCACACCTCCTACTGAAAAGTTGAAAAAATTATTTATGAGGCAAAGCAGTATATCATCACAACAATTATCTGGCAACCCATGATCTCACTGTGAAATGTTCATGTGGCACCAAGGTATACATGTAGCACTTACCTGTTCTGTCTAGTGTTTAATCCTAAAGTTGTATGGGTTAGAGTATATTGAAGCATGCCCCTTGGATTATCGTAAAGTTGTTGTTTTATTTATGGTAACCTGAGTAGCTGAATGTTATGGAAACCCTATTATGATGTTATTGGTTACGCGATTGCAGCAAATTTGACTTATGTGATTTGTAAGTGTTGGATGTTGGTTAGAAAGTACATTGCTTATTTTATGGTTTACATGGTCAAATGGCTGAATGTAGTAAGATTAATTTGAAGTTTCTGTACAATTTGGTTTGAAAGGGGGAAAAATCATTGATTGACTTGTGTGTAAATGAAGGTTTACTTAGTAACTATTATAAGTGTCCTGTTTGTAGGAAGGAAATGCGTATGGCCGAACGTCGGAGGGTACAGGCACTATGGAGGATATTTTTTACTCTTATTTTTGTGAATTTATGTGCCGATGCCAGTATACAGATTCTAGTTCAGATAATTTTCGGAAGTTTTGGATGTTGTTAAGGAATTTTTTTTGACTGAAGATACGAAATTTGTAAATAAGGTAACTGGATATTTGCTTTGTGTAGTGCTATGAATTTCCTTTTTTATGTTATTTCATTGTTTGGTTTAAAATGCAGTTTATTGAGATTATATATATTTTTGTTGGCTGCTCCTTTGACTTTTTAAGTGAGTATAAATCAATGTGTACATGGACAAAGACAAGGGCCTAGTTTGTGCAATTCAGGCTTTTTTTTTTTTTTTTTTTAGATTTGTTTCTGAAGGAGCATTTACCACAGCGTTTTAGCATGTTTTGATAGAACACGTAAAACAGTGTAGCATATATATATGTATATACACTGGTGCTCAAAACTTAAGCAACAGCAGGGTTTTTTGCCATAACTCCACGAGAAATCAACTGAGAGACATGAAATGCAGAAATGAAGGAGAGTATTATGTATGTAAAGGATGACGAAAGCATCGGAGCTGAAAAAGGAATGCAATGCATGCGGTATGGAATCAAACAAAAACAAGCTTTATTGAACGCATAGTATCATGACTCATGATTGTCTATCGAAGAGGAAGAACAACAAGCAGATTTTCCTTAAAATGGGATATCCCCTTCCCTCACTGCAATGGTTGCTTCGCACCATCTCTGCATACTCAGAACCAGCTAGTGGAACATTTCTTGCGGTAGGAGTGCCCATTCCTCAATCAGCATCTGTTTTAGTTGTTGGGTGTTCTCTGGAGGATGTAAGCGTGCTGCAGTGCGTCTCCCCAAAGCATCCCACACATGTTCGATGGAATTTAAATCTGGGGAGTATGCTGGTCAATCCATTTGAGTGATATCTTCACTTTCCAGCAGCTTCTCAACAGCAAGAGTCCAATGTGGCTGTGCATCGTCATCCATAAAAATTAAGTCTGGGCCAGTGGCACCTCGGAACAGACGCACATGGAGAAGGAGTACCTCCTCACAATAGCAATCTCCGGTTACAGACCCTCTGTCGAAAACGTGGAACTCAGTTCGCCCGTTCAGCATAATGCCTCCCTAGACAAGAACTCAGGACCACCGTTACGGTGTCTTTCCTTGATGTTACTGAGATAAAACTGGGTCCCAACCTCTCTCCAAATCCAAACGCGTTGAGAATCACTTCTGGTACTGAATCAACTCTGAACCGTTAAAGAGGACACGACTCCATTGATCAGTTTTTGTGCTCTCTGCACCACTGTAAACGATGGTGTCGGTGGCCAACTTTCAACGGGAGGCCGTGTTCAGGACGGCGGGCGATTAGACTCCCTTTGTGAAGGCGTCTGGCCACAGTGAACTGCGACACTTGTTGCCCCGTTGCTGTACAGAGTTGCTGAGCAATAGCGCTTGCTGACTGCCGTCAGCCTCTTTTCGCCTGCAGGACGATATATCAGTCATCCCCTGCAGATGTCCTCCTCGGGCGGCCACCACCAACCTTTCTAACAGCTGTACCTGTGGTTTGGAACGCTTTCCAATCGCACGAAACGACACTTTTGTTAATTCCGAACTCTGCTGCTATACTGGTGACAGTACACCCCTCCTCCAGCTTTCTGATCATTCATCCACATGTGAAGAAGTCCAGGTGATTTCTTGTAGCCATATTTCACGAACTGACTCACTGGCACTTGCAGTGAATATGTTGAATTGCGTCTCCGTCCTTCCTTTTATTCTACTGTTGAGATGCGTGCGCAGACATCGCGCGTTTTGTGTACGCTCACATCTCCTCTGACGTTTCGTTCCTGATATTTGCATACGCATGACGTTTCTACTGACTTAGGTGTTCATTGTACTGATCTCCAGACCTCCTTTTCTGCAATTTCATGGCTATCTGCTAAATTTTTACATTGTTGCTTAAGTTTTGCACACCATTGTATTTTGGCTTTATGTAGTGACGATCAAGATTCGCAGCTACACAAAGCCAAAATAACAAGTCAAAGAATTGCACAAACTTGGTGTCCATGCACCGCCAATTTTCACTAAGGGGCATCCATAAACCGTTGTATGTTGCTGAGTTTGTACAACTTTGAAAGTTTTTTTTTTTTTAAACATATTCAGATGGTTCTGTAGATCGAAAGATAACAGCTAAAAAAAAAGGATTTCTCTTAAAAGATAAGTATTTTATTACTGATGTTTATTGCTTTTTTAATTTTATTGATTGATTGATTACTCATTTTACAGCTGTTTAAAAAATAGCAACTAGCTATTGCCCTTTTTTGTATTAGTTTTGTGGAAAAATAATCACTGATGAGTTCACAATTTTTCAATGGGGGTGCTTTCAAGATATTTTCTGATTTACCCTCAGGGATTGCAAATAATCAGAAAGTACCCTGAAAAGCTATGATAATTTTGTCCAAAATATTGTGTACTTAGAAATCCTTAGTTTTTTTTTTTTTTTTTAAATTTTGTATCCATTTTAATCAAACATATGTATTTAATCACATGTACACTGCAATAATTTAGAAGTATTTTAAATATTTTATACATAAGTGGTGGTTAGTAAATTCATCATTTAGATGCATAAATGAGCATGTCTTTCTTGCACTGATACCAGTATTACATGTTTGGCAGCTTCACCCCTTTCTGATAACTTTAGTTAAATCTTGCAGATGTAATTTTTCAGTACATTTTGTGTTTCTTAAACTGTGACTGCAGTTGGTTAGTGTTGTCTATAGTAGATCAAATTTCTGTTAGTGTGATTTCATAAGTGTTATTAAACTAAAATATAAGTTAATTATTCAGGTTTTCAAGCAGAAATTTTCTATTTGCATGTAAATGAAAAAAATAATAATAACTATCATAAATCTCATTATTGTTCTGAAGATTGAACAAATGTTCAAAATGTTGATTAAATTTCATTTATGTGTATTTTTTTAAAATATATTCAGTATTTTTAAAAGGCTTTTAATATGTATATTAATATTTTAATCTCTTAGAATGATGTAAGGAGTTACTTTAGGATATCTACATTTGGTTTCCTGAAAGGTGGAAAATTAGAAGTAAAGCTGAATCATTTGACATTCAACTCTAAATATGATGCTAAGGTAATTTTTATGTTTGTATAATTAAATATTTAATTAATTAATTTAATTCATTATTTAATTGAAGCTACATTATATTTTGTTAATATGTAAAGCGATACTATGAGAGCTCGTAATGCGTACTATTTCCATAATAAGTGTATATTCAAAGCTGACAGGAATAAATTGAAACTATGCCAGAATAAAATGGTAGTATTGAGTGATTCTCTTAAGCAAGACATTAATCTTCATCATGTTAGAAATGAAATTGGAGATAAATCATTGAGTGATTGTGTAAGGATATATAATGCACATATAATTAAAACAATAAAATCTCAGCAATGAAGCAGAAATGGCTTCTAGTGAGCTGAGCATTACACAAATAAATGGATTGAAAAGGCTGAAGAAAGGGGGATAATCTGAAAGAAGAATAAAATCGAAAATGCTGGGAAAAAGGAAAACGTGAGTAATTCCATTTCATTTAAATTGTCCCAATGTTACAAACCAAACACAGGAGGGATCTTTAAAAGGGCTGTTTTTATGAATTCTTCATCTATATACAATAAAAATGTTGTGCAGCATGCCCAAAAAATTATCAGATCTCCGCCATATTTCTGTTAGATAATGTGGATACATTTGCAGTGTGATACTCCACATTTTGTGTAGAATCTTTAGTTTCAAAATCTCTCAGCATTATTAAATTGTTTGACTATTAGTACTGTCTGCATGATTTACTAAGTTCTTTTTGGTGGTTTGCAGTTCAATGGATCCTAATTGGGTACGACCGCAAAAGTAATAGATTGAATGCTACATCAGTGCTGAGTTATCTACGTACAGTGACACATCAGATCACAAATGATTCACTTCATGAACGTCTCAGATGATGAATGGTTTCTCTAGCTGCGAACACTAAAGGCAGCAGCATATTCGAAGGTATTTTGATGCAATATGTGCCGCATATTCGGGTCCATTTTGAAACATCATATTAGTATTTTCCGTTGCTTAACTGTGATAACAAGGCCTGCAGCAAGTGACTAAAAGTGGTATCACATCTGCTACCCTAAACAATGCTTCGAAAGAAAACATTTCCCAGAATTTGTGTTTTTGGATACCTTATATGGAAACCAGTTCTTAAGAGAAGTTGTACGAGGGACAAAGTTTCAAGCGAAATATTTTCAGCTCAGTTTCAAAAAAAAGATTTGTGTAACTGAGCAGGACAGTAAAACATATTTTGGCTAGGGATCCTGCAGTGGTGAGCAGCTTGACACTTCAGACTTTTTTTTTTCCCATTATCTCTGATGTTTGTGTCTCTAGGCAAAACCATGGGCTTTGATGTTAACAATAAAATCACGAGAGGACTATGACAGTGAGCTCTACAAGAATGAACTACAGTAACTGCAGAAGTACCAATAAAAGACCATTGTGAAAAAAGTGTGTTCTGCAGAACAGGAAGATAAAAAAGTTATCTGAATTTTCTTATCTCTGAAGTTTGTGCAGAATGGGATAAGATGCAACGTTTTCAGGTAATGTTAGCAGCTTGATAGAGCACTTACTGGCTACAGTGTAAGCAGTGCAATGACATGTTTCATTTTAATAACGTTTTTAATTGTCGGCAATAGCAAATCACATTGTATAAAATTTAAATAAATCTGATGGTAATGATGTGTAGTCTTCTTGTGATCTGACCCCAAATTCCAGTATTTCCATAGTAGGTTAGATGAATTCGTTTCAGCAAAATGCATAAGGGCTATCTAAGAGAAGAAATGCCTTCATAGAGAACTTTCTAATAGACACTCACTTTCACATGGATAATCCAAGAAAACTCCCATGCTGCCACTCATTCATTGATATTTGAATCAGAATATAATGAAAAGAAAATGTCTTTGCGTGTGCTAAATCTAAACTTTCTTCTTTAAAGTATTCTTTTGATAATTTTAGATGTTTATGAAGAGATCTCAATAACTCCTGTATAAAATTGTTTTTTGCATTTTTATTTGAAGTTTTGTGGATGTTAAATCCTTCATTTCTTCCGATGAACTTGAAAATAGCTGCCAGCTGAACATACTTAAATTCTGTATCTCACTTGCCTGTGTAACTACACTCAGGTCCATAAATTAAGGATAATTCGGAGTCACGCGGAAATCGAACTCTAAAATAAATATATCACCTGTAAAATCACTACACACATCTTCAAGAATCATATGCAAATTTCAGGAAGTAACCAGATGATACCGATGGTATGTCACAATGACGAGAGTGTAAGAGAGTGATATATAAGGAACACAGGCAAAGAAGTAATATTGTTCGCATACGCTTTATAAGCATTTCAGAGCAACAACCGAATAGTTATGACACAAAGGACGCATTTGGATGATTTTTTATGTGGTAGAATTATCGGCCGTCTGGAATGGGGGCCGAACTGGAAGTATCAGACGAACTTGGAATTGCCCAGAGTGTCATGACCAGGCTTTGGCAACCATTCCAAGATGATGGTCATGTGAGTAGACATTACAGCACAGGTCGCCTCAGAGTTACAACGCCGAATGAGGACCGGTATTTGGCAGTTACTGCCAAAAGAAACAGGCGGAGTACAGCCTCGGACCTGTCTCGTCAGCTCTCTTCGGCCACTGGTACGACAATTTCAAGGCAGACCGTGTACAGACGCTTAGGGCAGATCGGTCTATATGCTCGTAGACCTGTCAGATGCGTTCCACTTACTGCAACTCACTGTCGCCTGCGGTTAGGCTGGAGTAGAGAGCATGCATTGTGGACACCGTAACAGTGGGCTTCTGTGATGTTTTCCGACGAGTCCAGGTTTAGCTTACAGTCTGACTCTCTCCTGACTTTTATATGGAGAACTCCAGGTACCCGTTACCACCAAGGAAACATCATTGAACAACACCGTTACGGTGGTGCAGGAGTGCTCGTTTGGGGTGGAATTATTCTGGGTTCCAGAAGTGACTTGCATGTTCCAATTGGAACCATGACAAGCCAAATCTATCAGGACGTCATTCTGGAACAACATGTACGTTTGTTTCGGGGCGCCATGGGCGCACATCTTGTGTTTATGGATGACAACGTCCACCCTCACCATGCAAATATCGTAAGTGAATGCCTTCAATCGGAGGATATCACTCGTATGGACTGGCCAGTATTCTCACCGGACTTAAATCCAGTAGAGCAGAGGGTGTGGGACATGCTTGGCTGACGAGTTGCAGCCCGTCAATCTCCTCCTACATGTCTATCGGAACTTCGGAGAGCATTGCTTTTTGAGTGGTGTAATATCCCCCAAGATCTGATCGATAATTTGATACTCAGCATGCCTAGGCGTTGTATGGATTGTATTGCATTGTGTGGGAGACATACAATGTATTAACAATCATACCAACCATGTAATATTGGTTTTTGTAAATAGGTTGTTTTTTGTAATTTGCTCCAGGGAGAAAAAATCGCTAATTTTTTTAATAATATCAGACATATAGCATCTTTTAAGCCTGCGGTTAACCTGGAGTATAGAGCATGCATTGTGGACACCGCAACAGTGGGCTTGTGTGATGTTTTCCAACATGTCCAGGTTTAGCTTGCAGTCTGATTCTCGCCGGACTTTCATATGGAGAGCTCCAGGTACCCATTAACCAAGAAAACATCACTGAACGACACTGTTACGGTGGTGCAGGAGTGCTCGTTTGGGGTGGAATTATTCTGGTTTCCAGAACTGACCTGCATGTTCAAATTGTTACCACGACAAGCCAAATCTATCGGCACGTCATTCTGGAACAACATGTACATTTGTTTCGGGGCGCCGTGGGCGCACAATTTGTGTTTATAGATGACAACGCCCGTCCTCACCGTGCAAACATCGTAAGCAAATATCTTCAATTGGAGGATATCGCCCGTATGGACTGGCCAGCATTCTCACCGGACTTGAATCCAGTAGAGCACGTGTAGGACATGCTTGGCCGATGAGTTGCAGCCCGTCAACCTCCTCCTACATGTCTACTGGAACTTCGGAGAGCATTGTTTTTTGAGCGGTGTAATATCCCCAAAGATCAGATCGATAATTTGATACTCAGCATGCCTAGGCGTTGTACGGACTGTATTGCATCGCCTGGGAGACATACAATGTATTAACAATCATATCAACCATGTAATATTGGTTTCTTGTAAATAGGTTTTTTTTTTTGTAATTTGCTCCACCGAGAAAAAATTGCTAATTTTTTTAATAATATCAAGCATATAGCATCTTTTTTTGCTCTTTACCTTTTGTTTAATAAATAAGCTTTACAAATAAGTCAAATTTGTTTTCTTCCAACTCTTCCTTTGCCTGATTTTGCATTATCCTTAATTTATGGACATGAGTGTATTTACCGTCCTTGTTGCTTGCCTGTCCAAGCAGTCCTTAAATTCTGTATCTCACTTGCCCATCCAGCTGCTCTCCTCCTTGCTGTTTGCTTATCCAACCAGCCCTGTAATATGTACACACACACACGAAGACTTAATGCCATAGGTGCTAAATTGTCCATAATCCTGCTCTAGTAATATCCTAAGCGTCATCAAGACTTATAGTAACACCTTGACATGTTGTCTTAATTATCAGTATTTAGATTACATTACTATCAGCATTAAAATTTATGTTTTGCTATTATTTGGCTACGATTTTTAAATATTTAGGATGTTATTCAGAGAGTGAATATTCAGTGAATATTGCTATATTTATCAATAAAATAGGCATTAAATTGGTATAAAATTTCAGTTTTTATTATTGTAATAACTTTTTGAACTATGTTTTTGCTACATATTATTTTTGTTATTTATGAAAATGTAAGTGTATATGTTTTATTAACATGTTTAAAACTAAGCTAAAAACTGCTTACAATAAATATTATTCTTTCACAGAAAATCTTGATTCATTCACAATAACAGAAATAAGCATACTTTTCTTTTAACACCACTTTGAGATATTTTATGTTAATCAATTTTTATGATTTGGATCTTTCCTACAGCTTCTCCTTTCCATTAGTTCTCACCAGGATACAAATGAGTTAAACAGGGGTTGTCAGCCTATTTTGCTCTCTCCATCCTTTCACCATTGCTAGATCATCCTCCCTCCTTCTTTTCAAAACTCGAAAAATACATACATATGTTTATTTGCTGCCCAAACGGTGTAATGGTTAGCACCACTGACTGCCATGCTGAAGGGCTCAGGTTCGAATCTTATAGAAAGCATGGATGTTTTTAAATGTATACTGTCCATGCCATATGGGAGCGCTCTAAATGTATGGTGAACCGAAAGGCCTCTTAAGAGGTTGGTGTTAGGGGAAGAGGGGTGGTAGACCCTCTGACCCATCCCCCTGGGGTGCTCTCTATCAAAGTTGGGGGTGGAACTGAGCTAAATCACACTGTCACCTGTTAGTTGCTCAGGGCTGTTGCCAACGACAGGTGTAAACTTGCACTCCTTGCCAGTAGGAATGTCATGGGCTTGGGCTGACTATAGGTCAGATAAGTGAGCATTATCAAGAACATGTTATTTAGATGTAGATTATTTTTAACATGTTTTATAAACTACAAAACATATAGAAAATGTTGATAAATATCAGAATTTGAATAAAACTAGTTTTTTATATTCATAAACTAAAACTAAATACTTAACAGCTAAATAAAAGGTTCACAACATCCCTCCTTGAAGCTATGAAACAACTTGCAGGCAGAATTCATTCCTGTTGAGAACCCCTGAGTTAGTATTTAAGGCAAGTGTTTTGAATATTTTAAATATAGAAATTTTGGCAGTGACTCTTGCAGCTTCGCCTTCTACCCCTAATTCCGCTGGTTAATATTCCAGTATTAGATTTTCTAGCCAATGTTAAATCACACCAGTAAAATTGAGTCTCTTTACTTAGGCCAAATTTGTGTAGTCTCCTACAATACTTTTAATTTGTAAATTCAACTTTATGTTATTTTTATGAAATACCTGCTAGTGGCAGAGGTTTGATTACTTTTAATTTGTAAATTCAACTTTATGTTATTTTTATGAAATACCTGCTAGTGGCAGAGGTTTGATTGCATGCACAAGTGGTGTTTACTGTTTAATGAAAAGGTTTTTTTAAAACCTTCGCAGAACTTTGTAATGTTTACATTGATGGAACAACAACTTGCCAGTCTAATAGAGTCTGAATGATTTTGAGTTAATCTTGCAGAACTGGATCCCAGCACTGCATATTATCTGGTATGCTGATTTTGCTGAGTTTGGCTCTTCTCAGGTTTTGGTCAGCAGTGAATGTTTGGTTATAGCAACACTGCTCAGCAAAGTGTGCTACTTATTTTAAAGCAGTGGGAGAAAAGTAGTACTAAACAAATCAATTTATTTAATTACAAACCAGTTTATTACCATTTATTTAAGTGTTTCTCAGATGAGTAAAATGAAAAAAATAAAAGCATAAGATGTATAAAAATTTTCATAAATAAGTATTTAGCATATAGTATTATTATAAAATAATATAAAGTTTAGGAGTCCACAAGTGTTTTTTACCCCCCAAAAAAACATAGTAAATGAGAGATTTGTAGTGCCATAATAGAGCTTGTTATGCTATTTTAACACATTACATTCTTACACATGTCGTCAAACATTGTGATTTAGCACTAGTAATAGATAAACATAATGTCATAACACAATAATAATAACTTCATTTTGGTTTAATGTAAACTCAATTAATTCTTGATAATCCATGTTAATTTTTCTAAAGGTGTTGTGTCTTTTTCTCACATTTTGAAAAAATGTTTAATACTGAGTACAGCATGCAGTGACATATTTTCAAAGTTGTAGGATCCAGACATTAAAAAGAAACAATGAACACTACTTTGAAAATGAGAAAATAATGGCATTGCAGTGGGAAAAATTGTGATAGTTTTTATATGCTATATCCGTAATGTGTGTCTGTTTATTATCTATTTAACTAAACAACAATCTCTTGGTTTAAACTTCCACCAGAACATAACATCTCCACTAAATTTCATGTTCGAGGGGTTTCATAATCAGATCAGATGTTTTACTTTCAGTTTATGTTCTATGAAGTAAGTCTGCTTTTATATCAGAAACAATTTTTTTTATTGTATATCTTTAAATGTGGTATTTCGATATTCAAGTTGGTAACAAATAAGATAAGATGATAATTTTTATTATTTTAGAGTGGAACTGTTTCCCACTCGATTCACTTTCCAAATATGAATTCCATTTTTTATATCCTCAGTTATCCAGCATTGAGCATTTCCCGAGCTTTCCAGATAGTCAAGCTTTTATTGTATTTCCTGTTCCGCCCCCCTCTTACCCCAAGCTCTTGCATGTATGATTTAATATTGTGTTTTCAAAAAATTCTTATTTAAGAGTACAGCAAAACAACTGTTCTTTTAATCACGATAAACAAAAACGTGGTCTTTCAATCACATGCTAGAACAAGCTGTAAAATTTACGAAAATATACGGACAATGAATTATTTTGATGTTTACTATATTTAGTAACATTTGTTGTACACAAGCAACAGCACTGGTGATTAAAAATAGTGTTAATAGAAAAGTTAAAATAAGTTTCTGAAATTGTGATTTTTCTCTCCCAGTGTACTATTGAACTGTATATGAGTAAAGTGCATTTTGTATCTGATTTTATTTTAATGTAATTTTTCAGCTGGGTTTAACGCTTACCAAGACAATTAGTGATAGTATTTCTCCTTATATGGTAAGTAGATGCTCATTTCTATATTTTATGAATATTATGATATGTAATTTCTTATTATCCACACACCCATGAAAAGTCAGCAACTTTGTGAGATGGTGAAAAACATTTATTTGCCTATCTTTTTATGGCTTTTAACTACTATACTCTTCATAAATAATAATAAAAAGTTTTATGAAGGAAAAAAATATGTAACCAATATTTACAGTTTTGCAACCAGTGGATACCATATTGTTAATTATAAAGCATATGTATAAAATATACCATATGTACTCAAACATGTGTGGATTGGCTATGGTTTTGCAGCAAAGAAACTCCTGGTTAATTAAGAGAGAGGGTTTAGCTTCTCCACTTTTATAGCATTTTCCCAAAAATTGTGTTTTAATGTTTTGCCTTGATAATAATTGCACATTTTGTCTATTTTTTCATTATAACTGCCATGTGTTGATTGTTCTTGATATGAGGATCATAATAAAAACTGTATAGCAACAAATCAGAATGTTTGACATCATTGATTTATGCTTGCTGTGTCTTGCAGCACATGAAATCTGGCTTCATGCTGTTCCATCATCTGTGGCACCCATGGCATACTTGCCATTTCTTGCATTACCTAAACATTTCTTAGTGCTTGCTGCTGTCTTAGCTCTTTTTCACATTTCCTGAAATTGTCTTGTGTGTTGTTCTGTTGTCTCTCTGACTTGTACAGTTCATCATTTATTGGGACTTTGATGATTCCAGATTTTGAAAATTTCTTGATTTTAGAACATAAATTGAAATCTAGTAAAGCGACTTGTAGAATTATGAAACTTAAACGCGAAATGGCTGTTTATGAAACAGGGAACTATTTTGATTGCCGTAATGGGATAAAAATTTCCAAACAGAAGCTCAGTGTTACCATGTATTTTGTTTTATTAAAATTTTCTTTTGATGCAAGTTTTTTTTTATGTTGTTGTTGTTGTATAAATACTTTCTCTTTAGTTTTATAGAGAGATAGAATTTCTTGTTCAGTTGAAAAGTTTTTTTCTTTAAGTAGCGTAATTGCCATGCCGAGAATTTCTGCTAAATAGATAATTGAATTCTTTTCATTCTCAACAACGTCTTTCTCACTTTATTATTGGCAATATTTTTTGCATTTAAAACTATACAACAGTCTTCACTGTGCACCATTTGATTTATTATTGGAGCATTGTGATTGCAATGGAGACATCAGTTATAGCATCTTCATTTATCATTAATTTATATTTCTTCCCATATTCCATTCATTGTAAAATTTTATTGTGTAACCAAGATGTTTTTTAGAAATCTGTAACTTATACCACATAAAGCAATAATCAAGCTATCGTAAGCTAAATGAATGTGCATATATATACTTTGTATTTACTGCTCATGAAAACAAGAGTAAAGTAACCGTGTAACCAAATGTTAGATAAAAGTCTCCATTTTGTGGGCAATTTAAAAAAAAACTAACTACTCAACCGTTAATCTGAGTTTCAATGGATTTTTGCATGGACGTAACTTTTTCTCTTGTTCCCGAGTAAATTTCTTAATGTTACTTGCATTAATTTTGTCATGTAATTTTTTTATGTAGTGTTGTGTTTTGATTAAATTTTTGTTAATTGTACAAAGTTTATTCTTAGATTAAAATTTTGTCAGTTACTAACAATTTTCAGCCTGCTAGTAAAACAGCACAATGTTCTAAAGAAGGTGGCAGTCCAGCAATGGGCTTCAAAAATTTAAATTATTCAAAAAAAAAGTCATGTTTCTTGCCAAAACCCGAGCTCAGTTCTTCTAGCTTTTCCTGCATTAAAGAAAAAAAAATCGTCATCCTGGTGGTATGAAAAATTTTGATTTTTGTCACACTGATAATAAATAGCCTAATTTATCTAATGTCCTCAGTTTTATTGTAAAGCAACTACGCAAAAATAATATGTAAGAATAAAAAGGAAATAAAACAACAGAAGGAAAGATTGAGGAGATGTCATTAAAACTCAAAGTAGTTGCATTGGATGAACGAAAGAATAAGTGTGGCAATCTTCCAAGTCCTAAATTCAATATTATTAGGCTCACTTATCATTGCTTAGGAAAAGAACATGAAAATCTTTTGAAAACATGTGAAAAAGTGAAGCAGGGCACCAAGACTTGGAAGAAGAAAAACAAATCCTTGATGATAAAAGGGAAGAAATGGTATCAAAACTGAAAGGCTCTAGTTCTACTACAGATAGTCATCTGTACTAGTAATTCTAGTGAACTTTTTAATACTCTTGTAAAATTAAGAGACTTTAAGAAACAAAATTCAAATTTAGAAAAGGAAAATAAATGCTCAAAAATGTGTTACAGGAAGTGCAGTCATTTGGCAAAAATCCTAATATTTCCAAATATTAATTTCACCTGTACTGTCAAGTTGCCTTCTAACAATTCTGAAACTTCAAAATTTTAACTTCATTTTACATGAATGTTGTATTGTGATTTTTTAAAGGGTAAAGCTGACTGAAAGAATTCAAGAATTGCTTTGAACCAGGGAAGATCCAGCCTTATATAGTGATTTCATTTAATAAGGAATATCATTTTTAATCTAAATTATATATATTCATGCAATGGTGATATGTAATAAGTATAGCATTTATGTGAATGCATTGTCAAGAATTTTCAGACACATTTATAGGAACTTAATGTTAATACTATAATGTGATATTGAATAATCTTACAAACTGTAAAGATTGTATCTTCATTGTATGTTGTGTAGAGAATTTCGTCATGGCAAACAGTTGTTGTGGGGTTGCGGATGCAAGAATTGCAGTGTTAAATTGGCAAAGCATTCAAATTGCAAAAATAATTCATAACTCTTTTACGGAAATTGGAGGAGATATGAAACAGTGGTTTCATTTCGATGCATATTTGAGAACCTTTCAAGAGCACGAGCTGCAACAAAAAAATATTGAAGGTCCTGATGATCTTGAAGGTTGGGATCAGTTTAATGAAGTTTTAAGAGAATAACCCTGATTCTGGGTGGTTTGCAGTTTTGAGTGAATCATACTAATTCAGTGAAGTTTCGAAGAATCATCCTGATTCAGTAAAGTTTTGGAGAATTATCCAACTCTGTTGAGTTAAGTGAATCATCCCGATTCAGTGAGGTTTGAGAGGAATTACCCTGAATCTATGTAGTTTTGAATGAATCATCCCGATTCAGTGAAGTTTTGAAAAATCATGCTTATTTTATACAATTGGGTGAATCTTCCCAATTCACTGGAGGGCAATTGCTCTGATTCAGTGCAGTTTTGGATGAGTTGCCCAAGTTCAGTGAAGTTTTGAAGAATCATTCTGATTCTTGGACTATTCAATGCAGACTCTTTGTTGAGTTGTCGTTAGACCCTGAGAGGGAGTCTGTAACCAAAATGTTTCTCATAAATGTGTAATTTATGTTTATAGCATATACAGAAATAAGCAAGCTATCAAATTAAATAAATGTGCGGAAGTTTCTATGAAAACCTCAAACTCATGAATACTTAACAGTAAAGCAACTTTGTGACCAAACACTAGAAAACAGCCTCCATTTTCTGCAGCACCACTTTAGGGGTCAATAATAAAAAAAAATTAAAAAAAAAAAGAAAAACACTCAAACATTAGTGGTGGATTTTTGCATGGACATAACTTTGACACTTGTCCCTAAGTAAATTTTTTTGTTACTTTTATTAATTTATTATTCTAATATGTAGTGTTTGTGTTTTAATTAAATTTATTTTGTTGAATGTACAAAGTTTATTTTCAGATTTAAATTTGTTCAGTTACTTCCAATTTTAACTAGTCGGTAAAATAACACTACAATTAGTTTTATTAAAGCCATGTCATTTAACACTCTTTTGGTGTGGTGTTAATTGATTCCTAATTGGGGCATTGTCATAAAAATGGAAAACTTCAGTTATGTCACTTTCATTCAACATTTCTCACATATTCCGTTAAACGAAAAATTTTACATTTTATGTGTGATATTTGAAAATGTTCTAATTCATGGTCATTGTCATCATGAAATTTTGTAGCTTTCTACAAAATATCCCTAGCATTTTTAAAAATAGCTCTACTCATGTCCTTTTGTAACCTATCAATGCTACACATAGCAGATTTTATTTTAAAATATGTCAGGAATTCTTCATTGGTCTTACAGCTGCATCAATTTTGAAAAAAATTACTTTATATCTGCATTTCATGTCAAGCTTATGATATCTGCTGGCTTAAGATGTAAATCTTCGAGGAAAGAATAAAATGGAGACATTATTGCTTATTAAAATTTTAATTTTAATAAACAATAATGTCTCCATTATTGCTTATTAAATTATTATAAATTATTATTATTAAAATTTTAATTTTAATAAGCAATAAAAATTTTAATTTTAATAAGGTTAATAATAGCCTGGACAAAATAATAAGCTGCATTAACCCAAAAGTTAAGGAACAGCATCTTCGTAATGATCGCTAGCTGAGCTTCGTTCTTCCCTGCTACACCAACAAAAGAAACCAGTATGTGCAGTATTCCACTCTAAGCAAATATGATTCTTTCACTTATTGTTTACAGAGGTAAGGGAAAAATGCTACTTCCATCCGCTCACTCAACAGCAAATAATTAAAATGTTGTTCTGTAGTAGGTAGGCATTTAAAAGTGAAACAATCTGCCCATTGATTTAATTCTGACTTAAATAAGGATTGTGGCAAAAGAAATCTCAGCTAATTGGGGAAATTGCTTTTCCTCGAGTATCATATTTTCCATTCCTACCCTTTAAAATAAATAAATAAAAATAAAAGAAAATTTCTTTAAAGAAAAGGAAAATTAAGGTCTAGATCACACATGGCCAAACTCCGGCTCTCCGACACCTTAACTGCGGCTCGTGAGCTACACTGTTGTGCAAAACTTAAGCAACAATGTAAATTTTGATCAGATAGCCATGGAATTGCAGAAAAAGGGTTCTTGTGATCAGTGCAATATATATACAATTCAGTAGAAAGGTCATGCTTATACAAATGTCATAAACAAAATGTCACAGGCGACGTGAGCGTACGCAAAACGAGTGTGGTTGGCACGCTCAACTCCAAGACTATAATAAAAGGAATTACGGAGATTTAATTAATGGCATTTGCTGCAAATGCAAGTGAGTTCTGTCGTGAAATATGGCTAGAAGAAATCACCTGGTTGACTTCACACGTGGAAGAATAATCGGAAAGCTGGAGGAGACAAAAGTGTGCCAGTATAGCTAAAGAGATGGGAATCAACTAAAGTGTCGTTTCGCACACTTGGAAAGCCTTCCAACGACATTGCACGGCCACACCGGACTCCTGCTGTTCAGAAGCTACTGGAAAGTGAAGGTATCACTCTAATGGACTGGCCAGCGTACTTCCCTGATTTAAATCCCATAGAACATATGTGGGATGCTTTGGGGAGACGCCTTACTGCACGATTACATCCTCCGGGGAACCTCCAACAACTGAAACAGATGCTGATTGAACAATGGGCACTCTTACCTGAAGATCTGTTGAACAATCTGGTGCTGATTATGAAGAGACGGTGCAAAGCAACCATTGCAGTAAGGGGAGGGCATATCCCATACTAAGGAACATCTGCTTGATGTTCTTCCTCTCGTACAGGCAATCATGTGTAACGATACTATGAGTTCGATAAAGACTTTTTTGTTTGATTCAATATTGTATGCATTGTATTCATTTTTGCACAACTGTGCTTTCGTCATCGTTTAAATACAAAATGCTGTCTCTCATTTTTGAATTTCATGTCTCTCAGATGATTTCTCATGGAGTTATAGCAAAAAGAACATCTGTTGCTTAAGTTTTGCACACCAGTGTACTTGTGATCCTACGCCATCTGAAATGCGACTGATTCTGAATAAATATAGTTAAATTTTTTAATACAAATGGAATTTGAAATAGAAATCATGCAGTGCCATGTTTCTTTATTATCTCTAATTTAATTTCTGATAAATTTTATAAATAAGTAAAATCTGATCAATTTCGAACTCTCCACTGGTGGCTTATCGTCAGAGCAACAAATATGCAAAATTACAAATAATTCCATTTCTGGTAAATACTATTTCGGTTATGTTACGTTTTGAAGAGGTAATGGTCATCGGAATACATACGAAGTTAATCTAAAACGCAATGCTAATATTTTTTTTTATTTAATTATTCTCCCTAATATTTGTTCTCTCATGTTAATTTTACTTCTGGCAGTATCTTCTTGCATTTCTATATGATTCTATTGTTCACAACAGTTGTGATCTACCTGGAAGATTTTCTATTCATTGTAGGGGAATACTTTCAGTCCTTGAATGGCGTGAGTAGCTACTGAAGAAACCTGTGTCATCTTGCAATCCATATAGAGCTCTTTTAATTTGTGGAAGAATTTTATGAGGATTTTATTTTTGGTGGAGTGAACCTTCATCCTCTTACTTGGTTGTCTCAATTTTCTGGCAAACTCCTTCAAAATTTATTGCCTATCCCTAAGCAAGTCACGCATTTTTATGCCAGTGCTTCTCAGATTTCTCAACCATTCACAATAATATGCTTAATGAACACTTTTCACACATGAAACTCCATCTTTCGTAATAATTTCTTGGTAATCCTGGGCAGAGATCATAATTTATTTCACCAATGGCTGTGGATGCTGAAATATTTGGAGTTGTGGGAAGAATCACTGGATTGACAATGATTTAAATTTTAGTCAAAAAGGTTTAATTCCCATCTTATCAAATATTGTTATTCCCGATAGAGAAGATAGAGATCTTTCACCTTAATCATCAAATCTTCATATCAATAACGTTGCGTCAAGCAATGAGGGATCAACAGTACCTCGTACTAGGTTAGAGCCATTTTGCTGCCTGGCATATCTGAACATTTTCACCCTTTAGTGCTCCCGCTCTTCAGCTGCCCAGGCTGTGATGCAATACATTTACATTAACAGCATTATGTTTCTTTTAATATGTTGATATTTTTTGTCTTCTAATTTTTGGTGATCATGTACGTTTGATACGTCCTTCATGAAAGCTTAG
Source organism: Stegodyphus mimosarum (assembly GCA_000611955.2). NCBI lineage: Eukaryota > Metazoa > Arthropoda > Arachnida > Araneae > Eresidae > Stegodyphus > Stegodyphus mimosarum. The sequence continues at coordinate 592,551 of KK113398.1, forward strand.
TAGCCAAACGAGAAGTTGACAAAAAGTTAGATCAAGCAATTGTACAAAGTTGTGAAATTTTGCTCCCATAAATGTTTTTTTAAAGTCTGATCTTTTATTTTCTAAAATATCTTCTGCTTACAGACTCAATTTCAAATCAATTTGAGATTTATTTTCTGTACACAGATTAGATAACCCAATGGAAAGTTGTACTATGTGCCTGTTCAGCTGACAATAATTTATTTTAAACTTTCTTCTGATTTATTTAATTCAGAATTTCAAGATGAGACATAAGTCATTTGACTGCTTTTATGAGTCCAACATTTAGAATGTGATGGATCTGTATACCTATTCAGCAAGAGCTTTGGAACTAAACTATTGTGCAGGTGTCTGCCTTCTTACGAAAGGCCTCCACATCAAACATCTGTGCATGTCCATAGAAATATGAAGAGTTAAGCATTCATATTATGTCTACATTTGTAAAATAAATTCATTATACTAGTGACAGGTATGTTTTCTTTCTGTAACATAAATTTTGATTTGCCGTGTATTTGAAAAACAACTCAAAATTAAACAGCTAAGTTGAAGAGTTCGGCTAGTAGACAGATGGAATATGTGCTCACTGAAGTGTTTATATAGCCTGGCATGAACTACTAGATTTATTAGCAATAGGCTGTGTATGTCCAAAATTATTGTAATGATTCAAGAGATGGTTTCGAGGATTTTCAGTGATGAGCATGAATTTTGTTATCTATTTCAAAATTATAAAGAAATAGTTTCAAGAATTTTCCTTGATGTACATGAACTTTGTTATATGTCCAAAATTATCGGGACGATTTGGGAGATAAATTTGAGAATTTTCAATGATGCACACTGTACAGATTACTAAAAAATTCTGGCAGATTCCGTTGGATGCCATGCTGAAATACTGTATCAGTCAGGGCCATCATGGGAGATGCTGATTATTCAAATACCACTGAAATTGTATTCCTATATTTTTGGGGGGTGAATTCTTCTATACTGGGCATCAGTAAAAGCAATTATTCCAAAGTTTTGAGGAAAAAAATTGTTTAACACTTTCTTAGGTTAGGTTCTAAGAATCATCTCAGTATTTTGAACCTTATGTTAATTGCGTGGAGAATCAAAATTAATTTTTAAGCAAAACCCTAAACAAGTTAACAGTTTATTTTTAAATAAATATTTTTCTCGAATGACAGTTTCTGTGCAGCGCACGTTAGCATGTATAATTTAATTTTCACTTTCTGAAAGACTGCTCATAAATTATTAAAAAAAAAAAAAAACTCAGTTTTCTTTTAAATAATGATTTGTAATTTACTCAAATAACATTTTTATGTAATTGTAGACCAATGAATATGCTCCCGATTTCTTTTACTTCTACTAAGATAAAACAACAATAATTATAAATGGAGAGCTATAAAGGAAATCAGTTGAAAATATTTGATTTCTGTACCTGAAGAAAAAATGCTCATTTGCTGAGTGCAAGTGTTAAAAATTTATTTTCTTGGATCTTAAATTTTCTGAACACAAAATAGTAGCTATAAAATGTATTTATTGATATTTATATGTAACTATGTTAATCACATATACATTAATTTTCTTCAAAAGTTATATTCAAAATTTGTCTCATTATTTTTGAAACGATATAAATTTAGACTTGCGGCTCTCGAACATCCATAAAAGCTATCATGAGGCTCCCATTGTCTTGAAGTTTGGCCATCCCTGGTCTAGATAGTAGATCACTCCATTTATTGAATGTTCAGGTTCCAGATTTTACACTATATTAATTTATTGCAATATTAATTCTCTTATTAATTATATTGATTCTTTGCACTATTTTAATATTAGTAGCACTTGTCTAATGAATTTTTATTTTTTTCATTCTGCATTCAACAGATTAAATAAAAATATTTGAACTAACTATTTAATAGTTTATCATTATATGATTTATAATAATTCTTAAAATGTTTCTGTAATTTATTTATTTAAAAATTATCATATAAAAACATTTATGCAAAAGGAAGTGGGAGTATTGCAAACACAGACTACCAACAAAGAACTCCCATTCTAATTCTTTTGTTTGATGTTGATAGTTGACTGGTTAAAAAACATACAATCTATACTTTTTTTATAGACCAGAGGAAATTATTGCACTGCGATAAAACCAGGGGAAAAATTGCTTGTTTGAAGCAGACAGATTGTAGAGACATTGGGTATTTTTTGAAAGCAGAAGATGTGAAAAATGAGCAATGTCCTCACCGGATCTCAAACCTTGCACCTCTCAATACTCGCCGAGTGTGCTGACCACAAAGGCATGCTAAGAAGGTGGGAGCAATACCCCTTTAAAAGGGGGAGTATATAAGGTATTAACTGGGGATTAGGGGACCTAATCACCAAATTCTGGTGGTGGAAAATCATCATCCGCCACCTTTCTTTGTTCGGGCACCACTGTAGAGATATTATGTATTTTTTTAAAGAAGGAGATGTGAAAAATGAGCAATGCCATCACCGGGACTCGAACCTCGGACCCCTCAATATGTGTCAAGTGTACTGACCATTACACCATAAAGGCGGGAGCAATACCTTATAAGATGTAGGATAAATATATCTAAAAATGTGGTGTACCTTAGAATTGATGCATCTTGGAATCAGATTTTTCTGAATTACTAATTATTCTCAAATAATACTTTTGCCAAATGATAAATTTAAATAGAAATGTTATCGTTACTAATGAATCAAAGCTGATTAATAAAAAAGCTAGGTTAATTTTTTTATTATTATTATCTTAGAATCGAGCCTATTTCAGTGTTTAGTGGTATTACATTTTTGTGTTAGTGGTGTTCTTAGGATTAAGTCTTTTTTCTGTGTCAATGGCGTTGAGTAATGAAGTGTGCATTTTAAAACCAATGTGATATGTGCCCAGGTGGGTCATATGCATGTATATTACTTTATATTAGCATATTGAGTTGTTTTTAGAAGGATGCTTTTTTACCACCTGGGCTTAAATACTTTTGAAAATGGCTTATTTGTAACTAACAACATTTCTGTAGGAAAAAAACAAATGAAAATAAATTGTTAAATCATAACATAGATTGGTAATCTTAGGTAATTTGTAGCTGTGAGTCAATTTGGAAGAAGTGACATTGATTAAAAGTTGTTATTTTTCATTTAAATTTTATCTGTCAAATTTGTAATTTTACAATGCAGCATCAAAAATTCATAAACGAAATTGGTCATTGGTTACTAAATCACAATTGGTTTATATATACAGTGGGACATGAAAATGTAGCATGTCTTCATTACTAGTGCCACACTCTGTGGAAGAGGCTGCAGTCCCTTGCTTTCTGTCTGCCAGCTGTCCATTCACTAAAAGTCACTAAGTAAAGCACTATGTCTAGCTTTCTAATTGAAATGCTGGAAACTGTCACCGTCTTCCTATTCACTCTACCTGTGCACATTGCATCTGAGAGATGTCCATTTTATTGTATTATGAGAGGCAATTTGCTTTTCACTTGCATACGTATATACATATACATTGTATCCATAAAATTCCTTCTGCAGCCTTTATTTTTACAGCTGTTGGTTGCAGATATGTATTTTCAGTTAGTCATTCATCAAGTATTTCATCAAGGAAGATATTCATGATGTAGCCTTTTCTAGTTTAAATAAATCAATTTTGTAAAAATTACAAAATCTAACTTTTTATATGGCCCCTCTGTCTCTGTCGTTATAATTTGAAAAATGTATAAAACAACAGGTTAGGCTTCCATATAGCAGAAACTGACAGACTTATTTAATCTTAGTATATAATTATTATTGTAATGATGGTGCAGGCCATAAAAATAGGGTACTAATAGGGTATTATCACATCAAGCGATGAAACTTCCCATGTAGCTTCATTTAGCACCAGTTATAGATAAGTATGATATCGCACCACGCTCTAAACATCTGCACTTCTGTTTAATGTAACTGTGGCTAAACAATGGCAATACAATGTGGAAAATTGTTATCACATTTGTGAATGGACATCAGTTCATCTGTAGTTGGCTGGGAAAATTAATCTTTGTTGAATGGGTGAAAAGAATATCTGGATATGGCCAACAAAACATTAATAGATTGGAACAATTACCTGTGAAATTCGCTAGAGCTTCCAGTATAATTGGAAGTTTGAAGGCTTAAAAAAATAGTAGAAATTAATAAGTTTATATATATATATATATATGTATACTCAAGAACAGAGGTCGACAACTTTGTAAGCTGTGGTGTGCCAAACCAATCTACCAATATGATTCAGGATGCTGCACATCAGGAAATATTTGGAATACTTTGATTCTTGCAGCAAGAGTTACAGAACAGAGGTCAAGAATACAAATTTAGAGTTTATTATATATTAATTATGCATCATTTAAAGATAGTTGTTAATTAAAAAATAAATGACAAAATGTAGCTATTCCTTCATTATAATTAAAAAAGTTGAATTATATAATATGTATCTTTTTAAAATATTTATTAAAATAAAAAATGAACAACATAAAATATAAGTATTCTTTCAATATAATTAAATAAGAAATTAAAATTTTAATGTGAACCTTGTCCCTGCACTGCTCTACTTAATATCACAATATCAGGGATATAATTTGTAACTTTCAATTTGACGCTATTCTGAATGTTTAGTTATTAAACTTCTTTATGGCCTCAAAATATTTTTCATGTGAGAAAAGATTTGTTCACATAGATAGAAGCAGAAAGCAGAGCACATGCAATTTTCTTCAAACTATTAAATCTTTCTGGCAGTGACTTCCAGCAATTTAAAATAGCTATCAAGTTATCGTTAGAGTTATCTTCCAGATTTTTTTGTAATTTCATAAATTTTGCTATCCATAATTACAACAGGGTTGCCACGCTACCTGGAAAACCGGAAAAAGTCAAGGAATTCGGAAATTTACCAAAAAAGTCAGGGAATTTCATACAGCGATCCGCCAAAAAAGCGAGTTTTGCACCAACGTTGGAAGCCGATCAATTTCTTGGCGCACATTAGCTTCACTCGGGCAGCTAGCGTAGAGCCAATTCTTGCAGCTCCAAACAGATTGTCTTTTAGAAAGGCAAAGCAAGTTTCCAGTAACTTTGGCTCCTAATAACCTTGAGAATCGAAATACTCACATGCGCATGTGCAATGCATGTTGAACTATAGAAAATACGCATTCTTGTATCAAACAAAATCGGTTTAATCCTAGTATAGCGGTATCATGGAGGTTAGAATAGCCACGGTGGACGGTACACACGGGATTTGGCGACATTGTGATGAGCAGCTAACAGGCCATTTTGGTGTTGGCGGCAATTTCAAAATCGTGCCAAGACCTTAGCGTATAGTAGGATTTTACCGTAAAATCTTTTAAATACTTTTTTTCTTTTTAAAAAATGCCTTATTTGTCATTTTGCAGTAAAATAAAAAAAATAGTAATCAATCATCTTGGCTAACCATTTAATAAAACTATATTCGCCAAAATATCGTTGATTATTGTAATTAGTTTTTGAATTATTTTAATATCATTTATATCATTTAATGTTGCTTCTTCCCCTTAAATTTATTTATCATTAGTAAATAATAATTTCAAATTTCAGGAAATTTTCTGTGGCATAATCCTGAAAGTAATTCTAGCAGTATGATGACATAACATCACGAAATTCAATGCACATATTTTTTGCTTATATATCCAGCTAAATAAATATAAAATACCTAAATTTATTTAAAAATATCATTAAATAGATTTTTTTCTTTTGTTTAACTGCAAAATGTCAACCCCCCCCCCAGAAAAAAAAGAGACTTTTTTTTATCCACATTGAGCAGATTCTGATCTCAATTCTTCAGTGGAGAAAACAACTCCTATTATAGTTTTAATAGTAATCTTTGAGGATAATATATAAGTCATATCTAATTGGCAAATTTTTGTGTTTTCAAGTGGTACCATAATTACCTTTTAGCACAGCCAAAGTGGATTATGCGAGTATACCGGAATTTTTTTAAAACACACCTGGAAAAGTCGGGGAATTTCATTTTCCTGTTTCAGTGGCAACCCTGTTACGAAGATGTTAGTTCAGTAAGTCTCATTTCAAAATTACCAACTTCCGACCACTCAAAAATTGACAAATCAGATGGGATTATTAATGGGTCTATTATATCTGGTTTCATTAGATAGGAAAATATGGGCATACTCCAAAGTCAAATTCATTGCATCTTTTCAAAAATTCCTCCTTAAGTGCTGTAGCATAGGTTTGAAGTTCACCTTTGTCTATGGTCGATGTATTTGCAAGCACTTTAACATTTGGGAAGTATTTGTAGGTGCTAGTAGTAATATCGCAGGAAGATATATTTAATTTTGTAGCAAAGCCTTTTCAGTGTTCAAAAAGTTCAAGCAGTGTTTGCCTGTTTCCTTGCAATCCTCAGTTCATTGAGATATTTATTTCTATCACTCAGAAAAATCAATTTACATAACCATTCTTTATCGTTGAATTTGGGGAAATGTTGTTCCTTCTAATTAAGAAAAAAAAATTAATGTGTTTCATGTACAACACAAACTTATCAAGATATTATCTCAATTAATCCAATGGACATGGCTATATAAGTGGAGATCCACATATTCACTTTCCACTCCTTTTAAAAGAGATTTAAATTGCCTGTGTACCAGTGAAGACCAAGATACTATGAAATTAACTATTTTAACAACAGTGTTCATTACAGAAATTAAGCACTGTGACAAAATTTTGACTCCTTAACTTTCCTGGGTACTCTTCTGTTATTAGGACCGGATTCAGAAATGTAGGCATATTTATATTCATGTATGTGTTCATGTATGCATGTACATAGATGTGTATGTTTGTATATATACACATATGTACATGACACATATGTACATGCATTCATACATGCACACATTATACAATTTTATATTTCTGAATCTGGTCCCGATAACAGAAGAGTAACATTTCGTCCAATATGATTTTCAAGAATTTTGATAAATCCTCTTTTCTTACCAATCATTGTAGGAGCACCATCAGTAGTTACACAAAATATTTTATTTATATTATTGTTTTTACTTTCAAAATAATTTATAAATGAAAAAGAATATGCTGCCCTTAGTTGTCCCAAACAGAGGAATCAAGCTGCATAATTCTTCATAAACTCGGATCTTTATCACAATATCATCCAATTGCTGAGAGGCACACAACATCATTCTCATCAGTACTTTCATCAAGAGCAACACTAAATGCAACAGTTTCTTGTAATCCAGAAACTCTGTTTTGTTGTTACCTTTTCTGCCATGTGAATTATTTGTCTTGGTAGTTTGCTCAGAAGCCAGTATTTCTTGAATTTGGGATAGTATTGTTTGTAGGTTTTGTAAATCGCTGAACAATGTTTCAACACTTTTTAAAAATGTGCACTTTATATATTCTCCATGTGTGAAAGATTTGCCCAGCTACACAGAGACAATTATGAAACTAAATTTGGTCACTCTAGGTTTGGTTTCAGTTGTTTGACAAAAAAAAAAAAAGTGTATTTCTCATATCCAGTAACAGATTTTTTTATAACTTCACATTTCTCATTGAAATTCTGAAATGAGAATGAACTGAAAGTTTAGTTTGAAAATGGCTTTCTACACTTGATATGCAACATGCGATGCTTTCATGACTTAATACATCACGATCATTTTGTTGTAAGAATCTGTATTCATTCGTCCAAAAGTCTTAAAAGCCACAAATGTCAAGCTTTCCTTTTTTAGCAGCCATTTGATTAAATATGTAAGTAGGAATTGTTACAATAATTAAATAAATAAAATACAAGTTTTTACAATAAATCTAGGAAAGTGTCGTAAAAAGTAACCTATAGCGCAGGGGTCGGCAACCTGTTTTGGCCACGGGTCAAAATCAACCAAAACGCGAGTATTAAAGAGACGTTTGAGTCAGAGATATTTTCATATTAAAACAGCATTTCAGTAAATAATAAGATATATTTTATTAAGAAAATAATTACAAACATAGTTGAATAAACTTTATTTATAAACTTTCTCTACGATGTCAGTGGCTCCCCTTATGTTGAACTTGTGACATCAGTTTAGTCAAGTCTGGTTTATAGTTAGTCGTTTTAAGTCGAACACAAGCATCTGAATTTTCAATAGTTAACCTGCTCCTGTTTTTGCTTAAAATAAATTTCATTTCTGAAAATATTTGCTCATATTTATAAGTGGACCCGAATGTGGACAAAATGGCAAAGGCAATTTTTTTTAATGATGAAAACCTCGTAGGAAATGATGCCCAACATGTTGATATCATAAGAAAATGATTATCTTCTGTATTTTCCAAATCGTTCCGCAATTTCTTGAATTTATCCGTCCATAATGTTGAACTTTTAAAATCAATCATTTCTAAACTAAAATTGTCAATTCTTAGATATTCAAAATACTGCAAATTTATAATATTTTCTTCTATTTCATCGGGCTTTATTATAAATGTAAACATTTCTCCATGTTTCTTAAGACTTTGAAACCGACTTTCATATTCACTTTTAATGACCGAAATCCAAGTTTCGAACATATTTAGATTGCGTTCATCGATATTTTCTTTTTCATGTTCCCTTTTTAACAAGGAAAAGAAATAAAATTTTTTTAGTTTTTATGTCAGTTTCAAATAATATCAATTTTGAAGTAAAATTCTTCCATTCCTCATACATTTTCAAAATTGTGTGGTTATTTCCTTGGAGTCGTACATTGAAATCATTATAATGGTTCATTATGTCTGTTAAGAACAAAAGTCTTGAGTTTGAGATCATTTTCACTGATTTCGTGAAGAAATATTTGTATATCATCAAAACAGTCTACAAATTTATTAAGAACTTTGCTCCGCCTTAACCATCGTATTTCAGAATGTAATAACAAATCTCCATATTTCGATTCAATTTCCTCCAAAAAAGCTTTAAAGCGCCTGTGTATTAATGTTGATCACGTTATTATCATGTTTACGATCTTAACAACTTTTTCCATTACATCCTTAAGTTGTTGTGTAGATGCCTTTGCAAATAAATTTTCTTCATGTATGATACAATGAAATGATAAAAGTGAACGGCCAAGTTCATTTTTCATTAGTTTTACAAATCCAACAGTTTTTCTTCTCATACTTGGAGCACCATCAGTTGTTATGGAAAACAATTTACTTTTTAAATCCAATACTTGCCCATTTGTGAAATTTGTAAACACTTGTACTTGACGAAAAATATCAGTGCCTTTGGTGGTGTCATTCATTGAAGCAAGAACGCATAGTTCTTCATTGACATTCGAGCTATTTATTGATGCAAATCTAATAATTATTGCAAGCCTACCAATACTATTTATGTCGGTTCTTTTGTCAACTGCAATGCTAATTATGTCACAAGATAACAAATCATTTTTGACCTGTTCATCAATATTCTTGGCCATATCTTCAATGCAACGCTGGATTGACAATGGCATTTTTTTTATTCTCTCAATTATTCGTTTTTTATTTGCGAAGTCATTAAAATAAGTGTTCGGAACAATTTATGAATGCGTTTTTCAAAAACTCGCCATCTGTAAATGGTTTTCCGTTGGTACTAATGCTAAGAGCTGCAACAAAGCTGGCTGACGTAGCGTGATTGTTGCTGGTAACAAAACTCTTTAAGAATTTATTTTGTTTTCCAAAATTTAATACACATTTAGCAATGTATTCAGATTTATCTTCATTTGCCATTTCACTCACATCTTTATGTTTTGAAGAAAAGTGTTTCTCAATATTATAAGTCCTGGCAGTAATTATATCTGTAAATAAAGTACATATCAATTTGTCACCATTTTCAATACACCCATACTTTTCTGTCCACACATCTTGAAATAACCTCTTTTTTGCTTTTTGTTTGTTCATAGTAATTTTTTTAAATAATAATATTTATTTCACTAGGTCAATATTATTGTGCTACTGTACTACATGTGCTATAACTATAACTGACATACAACTGAGATAACGACGCGCGCGTCCAGGAATGGTACAATTGTTCAAACAATGTCGCTGCATTCCGCATACTATCGGCCGATTCCATATCCAGTCGGGGGGGATTTAACTGATATTTTTATATGTTATACTGGATTCAAATTTGGTACGTTCATAATTTTGCGACAAAAATTTTTTGGGAAAAAGAAAAAAATGTTTGTATATCTTATACTTTATTTTCGGAACTAAAGTGGGTCACTTGAAATTACCAAATGGGTCACTCGGTGACCCACGGGCCATAGGTTGCCGACCTCTGCTATAGCGCATGACATACATCAAACTAAGTCCTACTTTTGACTGAAATCATACTCAATACTCGTGAATCAGTGCGCCAAACTGAATGAAAAGAGAAAAATGTGTGACCCGTATAGTGGGGCAGCGAGAGACAGTGCGATTTATCTTTATCTGATACCTTTGTAGAGTGCTACTGAGACTTGTACCGCATGCCACATTTGGCATGCCATAAATTGCTGACATCTGCTCATGAACAAAGTCAAATACTTACTCAGCAGTTACTATTTGGTGGATTGTGCAGAGAAAGTAGTAAATGTTTTATTGTAAGAATTGCAGACTGAAGTGCAGCAGAATTCTGCGGGAACAAATGGCATGAATTTGGCCGAATCTGCCAGCTTTCCTGGTTCAGTGGTAGCCAACTTTCACAGTCAGCAGGATAATACTTAAGTACCAAAAATAATAATTCTCTTCAACTGAATTTGGGGATTGGCTGTTTCTAAAGTAATTTAATATAAAATTTTGTGAAAGGTGCTACATAATCACAATTAGGGAATCAGAAGAAAAATTTAATATCTGTTATTTTCATCTTAGATTCCTTGTTTCAGGACTTCTGTCTTTTGATGAGTAAATTGTTATGGCTTAAAGTAAATTACATGACTGATGTGAAATTAATTTTTCAGGAAAGTCAGCAGAATAAATGTTTTCTAGCAGATGATGCTTTAACAACAGATGGAAATATCCAGATAGTATCTTTCCTCATGGATCTCAAACACAATGAGTAAGTGTTATAAATATGAACAAGTCCAGAATCCACTTGATCCAATAAAAAAAAAATGTGCAAGTTAGTTTATTTTAAAAAGTTATTTTATTTTGAAAGTACATATTTTGTTTTATTATTCCACATGACTCATAACGTTTGAGCATTTTTACTGAGAAAAGAATTTTTGTATATTCTCATCGTAAACTTTAAGACATGCAGTTACTGGTCTGGAACTCTTTGATATAGTATATTTGCCAAAAACGTCACTTCCGACCTCATCTTCATTGTTATGTTTTTTGTTTTTTTTTTTCTTTTTTTTTTTTTTTTTAATTTAAAAGGGGGCTTACATTCAATAACTGCATTTTTAGTGGACTGAATGTAGAATGATAACCTAATTTATATACTTTCAAAATAAAAAGGTTTTGCTTAAATAACATGTTTTGTTCTATCTCTGTTACTAAGGGCGCAGGTTAAAAAAAAATCTGCTTTTTTGCAAACAGTTTTTGTTATTGATTTTTTAATTATACTTTAGTCTCAAGATATATTCAGCAAGTTAAAGAAAATCTGTTTGAAATTTGAAGTTGATCGGTCAATTAATTTTTGAACTAGGTTGCACTGTGTGCAGACAAATGAGTCTTGGAAAAAAATACATATTAACTTTTCAATGGCAAAAAGTAGTATTCAAATAATGATTAAATGGAAATATTGGTAAATAAGCTGAATGTACAATGCCAGTGTCACTGGTTTCCAAAAATTAAGGAAAAATCACTAAAATAGCAATAACTCATTAAAAAATAAGCCAATCCGTATGAAATTTGAATATGTTGTCAAATAAGTATTGCTGAGTAAACCTACAGTATGCAAATTAGTGGTGCTGCAGTTAGAATACATCATGTGTGAGGGGCACAAAATTGCATATTTGTGAGTTATGCTGCAAATTTCGTTGTGATATTGAGATTAGAAATTTGATATAGCCAATTCGTAGCAGTGAACTCCAGGCATCATTTGCCTGATGAACTGTGATGGAGAGTAGAGATGGGACTAAATCAGACAGAAGGAGCAAGATGGCTAAATGTGAGTCCTGTGGTTCATAGACTTTAGCAACAATTTCTAACCATAGATTCGGCACCAAGAGATTAAGCCAAATATGGTCAACTGCTATGATTAGCACCTATGACCAATATTCATTGTTATATGCATGAAGGAATAGAACCGGAACTCTGACTCAACTCGGATCCTCCCTTGCTGTAGCCACCGAAAAATTAGTGACAATGTCAACCATGCATGGAGGTCACAAAGGAGATCTGTAACATGAGGTGACCATTCATTTGCATTCCGCTCATGTCATGTCATAGAAGTAAACATTTGAAGTGGGCTTATCAAAATGTCCACTGGATGACTGTTCTTTTTACGAATGAGTCCAGGTTTAGCCTCCAATGCAATAGTAGGCTTTATTTGATTTGTAAAGAACCTGGAACCCATTATCATCCATCAAATATCCATGAAAGAGATGCATATGAAGGAGGCACAGTCTGTGTTTGGTGTGGTGTCTCTTTGGGTGGATGCACAGACCTCTTTGTCTTTCTACATGGATCTGTGAATGCTCAGGACTATAGAGATGACGTCCTTGATGCTTATTTGTGCCCTTATGCTGGGGCAATAGGTGATGATTTCCTGCTACAGGATGTCAACACTAGCCCACACAGGGCTCACATTGTAGATGATTATCTTCAGCAGGCAAACAATTCAGCGCATCGAGTGGCTAGCTCGATCACTGTACCTGAATTCTATCAAGTATGTTTGGGTAGCTTTAAGAAGATGTGTAGCTGCTCTCAATCCTCCTCTTCAGATCCCTGCCACGCTTGCAACTGTTTTGCAAGGGCAGTGGCTCTCACTTCTTATGGAACTGATGGACCACATAATTGACAGCATCGCATATCACTGCATGTGTGTATACTGTATTGCTTCTAGGGAAGATCATACTCCATATTGAAGGTACTTTTCTTATACCAAATTGACACATCTGATGTCTTCATTTTATACATATGCTAATTTATATGACAGCTTAATTGTCTGGTGATTTCTTTTTATGTTATTTATACCTTACTATGTGCTGTATACTGGGAGTCAATTTCATTAAATTCTACACATAACTTTCTTTTTGAGTAATCATTATTTTTGTGATTTTTCCTTAATTAATGATAACCATTGGTATGCCATCTGGTGTGCAAAATCATCAATTTGACTGATTAATTTCTGTTTCCGAGCTGTGCTGGGCCTCTTTTGATTTGCTTTGGCTTTTCTTTATATTGTTGATTCCATGTAGACTTTTAGAACTTCAGTTTGGGTTTATTAACAATAAAAAATACCTTCTTCAGAACATTAAATAAATTTTATAAGCAATAAATAAAAGTGCCAAAAAACTGTATTCTACATTCTTATTTTATTTCTTTTTACACTCACTTCCAAAAGTTAAGCACGGAAAGGAAAATGATAATTTCTGGAAACCAATCAGAATTGAAGAGGATGCAATTCGCTGCAGAGGTAGAGGGAAGTATGCAAATATGTTAAGTAACAGCCAATCGTGCTTTCATGTCAAGAAATATGCAAAAAAGGCAGTCTTATAAGAAGCTAATTTTATGAAGGGTTACAGAAGTTGATTTAAGTGCTGATAGAAAGTGTTTAAAACTTTTGTACAATTTGTTTTCAAGACATACGTGTTTCTATGACTTCCAGAAGATGAATGGAAGATTCTGAGCGCTGGCATGCTGTGGGGTGCATTGAAGTAGGACAGTCGCTCACAGATGTTGCTCTTTTCTTCGGCGGTCATCATTCTGTAATTTTACGTTTATGGAAACAATTTCAAACCACACAGACAATTGTCCGAAGGCCCGTAGCCAGTCGCCCAAGGGTTACAACCCCCCATGGAAGATCGATATATTGCTATTGTAGCCAAGCAGAATCGCAGAGCGGCCTCCACACGTGTGACATCTGTGGTTACAGTGTCTATTGGTAAGGCGATATCTGCAGCTACTGTACGCCAAAGATTGCATATGAGTGGACTGTACCCCCGGGTACCTTGAGTTTGTGTTCCTCTATCCGTCCCATCAGGAGGGGCACGATTACAGTGGAGGCAAGAACATGTCAATTGGAATGTGTCTGACTGGGCAATGGGTTTACTGATGACTCAAGATTTCCTCTGGAGCCAGATGACAAGCATATAAGGATATGGGGTGAACAACGAACAGGCAAAGTGTGAAAATATTTTAATACCTCCATCAGAATGTCTGTCATAATAAGAACAGATACTATATAATAAAATATAATGATGTGAAATTTTTGAAAATTTTAAAGTAATTTGCTTTTAATTGATTTACAATCCATAGTCTGTAGCATTCAACTATCAAAACTTCACAGAAGTATGGGTGATGTCATATTGTTTAACATATGTGCAGAATCTTTGAAATTATATATTATTGTTTGTTTTAAAACTTCACAGTGAATAGACTGTTTTCAAAGCGTATGAATAATATAATTAAGAATATGTGAAGGAAATTTCAAATATCATTTTAATATTAGATGCTGAAAATATATCAATTAATATAATATTCAACCTCTGTTTTGCATTTTTTTAAAAGAGAAAATTAGTAGAGCCAGATAAAATTTGATTGTCATCAGTTATTAATTTTAAGCTGGTGTGATAGCTGTAGCTATATGTAACTTAAAAATGATAAATAAATGTGTAAAATACAGTGGAATATTTGGTAATGATATGGTATTTGATTTACCGCTTTTAGTTAGTTTATTTTTTAAGTGGCACCTCTAAAATTAGTTGTTTTACTATTTTTCCTACTATTTTATCACACATTCAAATACAAAAGCTATTGAATTGTTTACTTTATGAAACTATTATTCCTGAATTATGAACTATTGAAATTTAAAATTATTTTATTAAGTTAATTAATGCAATCATTTTCATTCTTGTATCCTCAGTTATTTGTATTTATTTTTGTATTTAAAAACACCATTTTAGTAGTACAGTCTAAGAAAGAACTAATTAAAAGTGGTAAATTGTTTATTACATCATTGCTAAACATTTTCTGAAGAAGTATCTTTTCCTAGGAGTAGAAATTTTCTGCTTTAAGTTTCTTTAATTAAAATTTCCTGCTTATTTATATATATATATATAATTGCAAAACATTAAAAAAAATAAAATAAAATATGAACATGCCTATTATTTTTGTGCATTAAGCTGCTGGAAAAATGTCAGTAAAGACATAAAGTAAGAAATTTAGAACCACTTTTTCATGAAGATGAAAATTAAAATTCATTATTAAAAAATTTCAAAAATCCTATAAATATAGGATTTTTGAAATTTGCAACAAATAATTTTTAAAATTGTTAAAACAAAAACTCTTAAACAAGTATACTCAAATTCAAAAATTGAATGATATTTAAAAAACTCAAAAGAAGAATAATTCAATCAACTGCAATGCCACTTCATCAGGGGAAAGGAACATTGAAACCAATTGAAATCTTTCTTCTACAAAAATCCTTGCTTTTTTGTATCCAGAATTACCTGATGAACCATTTCAATTTTTTTTTTAATTATAATAGTTCACCCGAAAATTCTGGCACTTCCCCAAAGCAAGGAAAAAACAAAATAAATTTTAATTAGAAACTTTTACCTTAAATAAAGAGAATACCATTTCGCTTAACGAAAGTGAAAGTGAAATAATAAAATACTTAAGTGAAAAAAATAAAAATTGTACCTTTAAATGTATAGCAAATAATCCAATGTATTTAAAACGTAAGTAAAATTGTAAAACTTAGTTGAAAAGACATAATTAAAACTCACTTTAAAAAATTAAAAACCTCAAGCACTTTCATTATACAACAACCAAAACAAGGATATTTTGTTACAGTTTTCACGTACAGGTTTGCCATTTTGGCTTCATTGGCGAAATTATAAAACTTTGACAAGAAAGTAATTGCTCGAAAGGCGAAAATTTGGAACAAAAGATGCAATTTTGAAAAAAAAAAAAAACTTTTTTTTATTTAAATGAAAAATTCTTATAATTTTGACAGAGAATAAGATTATTTATGAACTGAAAGAAATTAAAGTCTGACTCTTTTAAAACAAAAATGTAAAAAAAAAAGAACATCATTCATTGTAAAACTTAAATTTTAAAATCAATTATTCTTTAAAAATAGCAGACTCAAAAAAGTACCTAAAAAATGGTCAAATAGTTTTAAATAATTGTATTGTAGAAATGAGAGAAAAATCCATAATGTTTAATTTTAGATTTTTTAAAAAATTTTATTTAAAATTACAGAAAAAAGTTAGAAAAAGGAAGTAAAGGAACATACAGGTTTGCCATTTTGGCTTTTTTGTTAGAAACGTAAAAAAATCATCACTTCATGGGCTTATCATGCCAACTTTCAATATATATATAGGTTAGCAACAGAATAGTAATTAAAAAAAAAAAGATACCTATAACCCTTTTAAAACATCTTTATCCTTCTCTTCTGGAGCTTTCAGCTAAAAAATTCATACCTTTAAAAGGTATTATAGGGTGTAGACTACTCCAGAATTTTGCTAATTTGGTTAATAATAGTATTTGTAAGAACTTTTTTAGATATGTTGGAGTTCAAATTTAGTAGTAGAAAAATTAAAATCTTTTCTTTTATCAAAAAGTTTAATTTTTGTAAGATTATGAATATTTAGATAAACTATTTCTGTTAAGCATTCCAGCATTTATGTAATTATTGTGATTTTTTATTGTTAAAATTCAAGTTTAGAACTTATAAGAAGAACTTTTGTTAAACTTATATTGTTGAAATTCAAGTTTAGAACTCTTAAAACGCTTATAAGAAAATGTGATAACTATCAAGGTAATTGTGAACAGGAATAAAATGTCTACCTTAAAGTGTACTATAAATCTAATGCATCTCAAGAAGAAGGTTTAGTTTATTTGGATATTGCAAAACTCACAAAGTTTATCTGGCTAATAGGAGGAGTGCCTTTGTAAAAGAGTTTAAGGAGAAGTGGCTCATATTCATGTTGCTCATGGGAAAAACTAAAATTTAACCATGCATCCAGCCTATTTGCCTGGGATTAAACCAAGGTTTAACTCTCTCTATTCACTTGCCTGTAGTGGAATCTCAAGAAGAAAGAATGTGGTACTTTAGAATGTTTTATGCCCTAAATTATTGTACATCCCTTAAATATCGACTTCTTTTCTTTTTCTTTCTTTCTTTCTTTCTTTTTTTTTATGAAATATTAAAACATATTGAATGTGAATTGCTGATGGAAAAAAAAATTGTCAAGTGGAGTTTAATAACTAATAGAATTTTTAGCTATCAAAATGCAGTATAATCATATTCATCTTTTTGCAACTTCTATTCATATATATAGGGTTTTTAGTTGGAGGAAGAAATTTATGACTTACAATATATTCTTACATTCTTAGGGAGGAGGAATAAAGTAAAAAATAGAATTGCAAATCTTTTTTTTTTTTTTTTTTTAGATTGTTGGTTAACTGCAGTTCTTTACTTCCTTTCCTTGATATAAAGCCTGGTGTTGAGTCAAATTTGACTGTTGTTGATGAATTACAGAAATCCAGAGAAAATAGTCAACAGATGGTTCATAATATGATAAAACAAAAAAGATCTGTTAATAAATCTGAAGCAGGTAAGTAGAGAAGTGTATCTTTTCATGAAGTATATATATGTATATATTTCTTTAGAAAGTTAATACTTGAACGATAGTATTTCAAGGTTTTAAAAACTGCGCATCTAGCTGCCAATTTTATTATAGTATAATTAACAAGTAAGAATGCAGAAGCTATAGCACACCCGAAACCCTCTGAATACTATTCGTAAAAGCACGGTAGTGCCAGAGGTTACATAGCAAACATAATTAAAACTTCATTATTAACTATAAAACATTACTCAAACATATATGCCATTAAAAACTGAAATTTTTTAGAAAATTGGGAAAAGCAGAAGTTGCAAGAAAAATGGGAAGGTACATTATGAACAAAATGGCAATATTTCATTGAGAGTCGCATTGCAGTTTCTTCAGGGAAAAAGTACTCTGCCACTTCCATTGAAATATCACCTCCACGCGTTTCAACTAACGACCAATTGAGACAAAAAATGCGTAAAATAATTTAAGGAAATGAAATATATTAAGTCATTTAATGTTAATCGAAATCGTCTCAATTGGGCGCTCCTTTTCCCTACGCGTGGAAGAAAAGTAACATACAACAAAATCATTTTTAAAATAATAATACATATATGAAACGAGGCAACAAATACTGCTAAAACGCCTCATGACCTCTAAAAAATTTTTTTAAAAACGTAAAGAAATTTAGATTTAAAATAGTATTCGAGAAGGAATGAAACCATAGAATCTTAATGATAATTTATAGTAAATTTCTGAAATACTATTAGTCCTATTAAACAAATAGGAAAACATCATAAAATGGGGACTGCCTTGCCCAAAGTAAAATAGAGCTGTTAAACTTGAAGAAAATAATAAAGCCGTTAAATAAATTGGAAGTCATTTTAGCATAAAAACGGTCGTTGAATAAAACGGTAGTGAATTCATAAAAATGTACACGGTAGTGTAAAAAACCTAGTCTAGAAAGAAGACACAAAAAGAAAGACTCACCTCCTTGAAACTTGGGCAAAAACTAGCGTGCCGTATTGAAGGTAAAGAAATTCTACGGGCTTCAAGTGTAACCAAAAAATCTTTAAATTGTAAACAACGGGAAGAGGTGACGTAGTGATGAGCCTAATACATGTGGAACGAATGAAAAAGTGTCCTGCGACAGAGGGGGGGGGGGGTCAAGCTTGTAAAGCAGGGTGTAAAAACATGGCATCAAAATGGGGAAAAACTAAGAGCTTGATGTTAAAGTTTCAAGATGGCCAGAAAACGTATATTAAGCTAAAAATTGGCCAACAGTTTAGGAAAAAGAAATTAGAATTAAAATCATTTTCTTCAGGCAAGAGAACTGTCATGCCACTGTCAAGAAAAGAAATAAGCCCATTTTTTTAGTAATAGATAGGAATTGGCCAAAAAATCACAGTTTTTAAAGAATATAATGCAATTGATCTTATTTTCAATTAGAGAATTATTTTACATTTGTACATTAAATCATACAAATTGGCCATCAACTATTTACCTTCTAGTAAAAGATTTAAGTAAACGTATCATTATCCTAACTATGTGATTTAAGAATAAAAGGGTAAATGCCAGCTTTTTTGAGTGCAATTTGGATAATTTTGTTTGGTAATTGATTTTCATGGAGTATTTTAATTAAGTAGAGTAAATCTTCTGAAGATTTTCGGAGTTGTTACATATTCTTTTAATTCTGATTATTTGTGAATGTATAGTATTAATTATTATTTTTTTCGAAATATTAGAAGGTAAATTGGTAA
This sequence comes from Stegodyphus mimosarum, assembly GCA_000611955.2. Classification (NCBI taxonomy): domain Eukaryota; kingdom Metazoa; phylum Arthropoda; class Arachnida; order Araneae; family Eresidae; genus Stegodyphus; species Stegodyphus mimosarum. The sequence goes on from KK113398.1 coordinate 612,043, forward strand.
GTTTTAAAGTAGGAAAAGTAAATTCGCATCGCTTGTCAAAGATTTTAATATGTTTAAAGTTATTAATTTGTAAGTCTAAGTAAACAATTTCGTCTTGCTGTTTATTAGTAACATTCAGTTTTAGACTGGAAGGATAAATTTGGGCATTATTTAGTTTACCAAAATTATTAAAGGCAATAATGTCATCTACATATCTAAAAATGTACTTAAAATATTGGTATTCATTATTATTAAGTGAACATAGGAAATGAAATTCTCGTGAGAAGAGGAATAATCCACAAAGGGAGCTTGAACTGTTTCCACCCATAGGAACACCCTGTACTTGTTTAAAAATAGTATTATTAAATAGAATATAATTATTAAAAAGGATGCTCTTAAGATACAAAGTCCAATTGTCCAAAGTAATAAAATTTTAAATTTGTGGGAACAGTTTTGGAAGATCCTGCAAGCTGCTAAGAATATATTCCTATATATTTTAATTTGGAATACAGGAAGTTCTGTCATACATGATTTTATGGCATACAAGCATTTGGTGAGATATATTATAAGGTAAGTAAAGTTTGAGATGCGAGTGTAATAAATTGGAAATAGAGACCTATAATTATAAACATGTGCCAATGAAAATATGTATTTAATAGTATTCTCAACATTGAAAATGCAACACCAAGAAGGAGTCGTCAGAAAGTGATAAAATTTGGAAAAAAGGCAGACAGCAAGCAGCAATAAGTGATCTTTATTTCAAAATGATAGTCAGAATACAGAGCAAGAATGGCATCGGCTCAGTATAGGATGTAGGACCACCGCGGACAGCGATGCGCAAAGAAACATGTCTAGGCATAGAGTCAATAAGAGTGCTGATGGTGTCCTGAGGGATGGTTCTCCACTCCCTTTCAACTATTTGCCACTGTTCGTCTTCTGAATGAGGCAGGGGCAGAGTCTGCAAATGGCATCCAATCACATCCCACACATGTACGATTGGTCACAGGTCAGGAGAGTACGGTAGCCAGGGAAGCATCTGTATACCTTGCAGAGCATGTTGGCAGATGCAAGCACTGTGTGGTCGGGCGTTATCCTACTGAAAAATTGCATTATGCAGCCTCTGAAGGTAGAGGATTGCCACCGGCCGCAGTACATTATCCAAGTATCGTTGGGCCATCATAGTGCCCTGAATACGAACTAGATGTAACCTGGAATCGTCGGCAATAGTGCCCCAAACCATTATGCCACGTTGTCGCGCGGTGGGGCATTACACAGTTACTACCGGATTAGATCTGTCTCTACATCGACACCACACACGTATGCAGCGACTGTCACTGGATAAACAGAAGCGGGACTCATCTGAGAAACCAATCTGTCATCCACATCACTCCAGTTCGGCACCATTCTAAACGTTGGCGTTTATGCTGGGGTGTCAGTGACAGTCTTCTTAACACACACCGTGAGTGCGGAGGCCACATTCAACCAATCGAAGGGAAATGGTTCTCGTCGACACGGGAACATCCAGGTTATCTTGCACAAGAATTGCGATACAAGTGACTTGCAGGACTTCCACAGCTTGTTGGCGGATGTGTCGATTCACACGTGCTGACGTCACTCTGGCTGCACCTGTACCCCTCCTTCTTCCCACATTCCCTTGTTCCAACCATGTTCGCCATAGCCGATGCACCGTGCTCGCATTCATGTGGGTATCAGCTGCGATTTGACGTAAGGACCAACCCACCCTTCTCAGTCCGATCACCAAGCCCCTCGTAAAATCGTCTATCTGCTGGAAGTGCCTTCGTTGACGGCGACCTGACATTCTCTCCTATTACACGTATACTACGGGACAAAAACTAACTTTCTTCAATAATTCATCTGGCAGAAATAATGACACAAATATTGCTCATTTTGCATGTTCCTTCCCTTATATCTTACTTCATGTGCGTCGGAGAGCTGCACATTTCACATCATTCACATAACTCAGTGATGTGCGTCTGCACTAAAATTTGCATAAATTTCTGGCCACTCCTTCTTGGTGTTGCATTTTCAATTTCGAGCAGTGCATATTATTTTGAATCAAATATAAATTTTAGATACTTATGCAATATTATTTGTGACAGTTGTTTAATCAGAAAGAAATGGCATATTAAAAAAGAACTTATGTGTTATTTGCATCACATGATTTAAATAATCAATATTTAAAATTTTCTTATTAACATTTGCTGCCAAACTCTGTATTATCTGAGGTGACTGAGTAATATAAGATATTCTACACTGCGTGACATGCATGGTGCAGTTTTAGATGCCATTTGGGTGAAAAACATGCCAGCCTTTTTTTAAAAAATACCTAGTGTGTGTGTGTGTTTTCCTCAGAATTTGTCATTGGTGATTAGTGGGTCAGTAATGTTATTAAATCATTCTTTATCCCAGATATGTTAAGTGGGTGACATGACTAAGTAGTAAGTTACCTAGAAGAAAGAAGCAGTATTCAGTGTGCATCTTGAACAATCTGGGCTGCACTATCTTGCTGAAATACAATGCTAGGATATCTGTAAATGAAGTATGGAATCTCAGGTTCTAAAATATCTGTGATTTAATGTTGACCAAGTACGTTTGAAACACTGTGCTGGTATGATGTTTTGAAATGCACTTTGAAAAATGTTGTTAATTTTTGCCTTCAAGTATCGTGATTATGTCAAACTGAATTGTGATTGTGATTTGTCCTTCATTGAAATATGGTGTACCTATTATATCATCATTGTATCAGCATTTTGTGTACAGTATCCTGGTATAGAATTTCAATTTATTTCTTCTCTATCTTATCTCTTCTTTACTTATGTCCATCAGCTCAAATGGCAGTCTTCAGTTATGAGGTACAAACATACTAATAAACCAGCAATAACATTGCTACTATACCAAAACTGAAAGCTTGTTTGCACTGAAATTCTGATCATGTTCATATTTCTATGTAATTTACATTTCAAAGGGGAGGGGGAAAGACACTTTCTTGTTTTATCAACTAATTGACAAAATTCAAATTGCATTTTTCATGTGGTGAAATTGTAACTTAAAATAAATAAAAATATAAATTATATCAGAATGATAAAAAATATATGTCAGAATTTTATGCAGCATGTAACTAAAATGCATATGTTGAGAGAAAATTGGAATTGCTAATAATTTTTTATAGTTGGAGCTGCTGAAATAATAATGAAATTTAATGGTGCCTAGTAATCTAGCAATTTCTTTCCTTTTTGCAACAGGCTTTTTTTTTTTTTTTTTAA